>JAOXYF010000001.1:19341421-19352077 GCA_028565775.1 Sternarchorhynchus goeldii | reverse complement strand
TAGTATGTAGTAGTATGTAGTAGTATGCAGTAGTATGTAGTAGTATGCAGTAGTATGCAGTAGTATGTAGTAGTATGTAGTAGGCTATTTCAAGCACAGCCACATCTTTGGTCTGTTCGGGGTGAGAATTTGCAACTGCAGTTGTAAGAGTACACAAAGAATGTGATGTGCTTGCGCAGGATATCAGATATTTTGCCATAAGAAATGCAAATTTAGGTGACACTCTAACCAGATATAGACTGAGAAGAGACAAACATTTTACTGCTCTGCCATGATTTAGAAGATGAACTGGAGTCATCATCTCAGCACAACCCTACGCTTCCCATCCTGGTGAAAGTTACAAATGCTTTAGTTTTATGCTAGTTTTATGTAACAAATGTATAGTTTTATTGTCAGTGTACCAGTAGTCTGTGTGTGGTCAGTCATACAGAATGTCGCTTTGTGTGTGTTATTAATATTTACGGAAACATTTATATGGCGAATTTTGATTGGTTTTCACCTTGGTCCAGTTAACACATCTGATGCAATAACAAGGAAAAAGGTCCAGAGCTCAACACTAAACCAAACAGGCAACTTCCGGCAAACACAAATAACATAAACTCGGCGCTCGCTTAGAGAGGCGCGTGCACCTGTTCACACTGCAGTTCGTTTTTTGATGTTATTACCCTGAGAGCTCCCTTGATGTCTTAAGGGGCCCGGGACTCTGATTGGTTTGTCTCGTGGCTTCATTACTTTGAGGTTGATTGATTGAGGTTGGGCACACTTCATTTCTCTGTGCTAATTGCAAACAACAACTGCACTCTCCTTATTTACTCCCACTTGTTGATTCCATTCCCGTATCTTGGCTCAGCCGCACTTTGAAACGAGGGCCTCTTTGATATGCTGGTTCTTCACTGCCCTCTTTCAAGTGTTCTTTTCTCTGCCAGGTTGGTGCCCTGACTGCTCCCTCTTCTTCTAGCACTCATGGGTCAAACTATGGTAAAGCAATGGAGCTCTGCTACTTACACTACACAATAGGCATGAGCGTCTTATTCCTTTGTGAACATCTTAGAACATGCAGGTTGGACCTAACCTCCCTTACTCTCACCCTCTTGCCATTTTTAAAGCAAATTCTTTAGTGGGTGCATAAAAACTCATTGGTTTAATATAAAACATTAAAATATATATTGTGTTTGGAGGATAAGGCTCATCGCACACCGGTGTAACTTTGCTTTGAAACATGATGGTGGAGAGAATGTGGACTGGATGTCGCATTCAATTCAGCTGCTCCACAAATTCATGATCTTGATTCACCTGATTCAAAAATCAAGTCCTTTGCCACACACAATGACTGAAAGTAGCAGTGGGATTGAAAGGAAGAGGTTCACGAAATGTTTTAAGGCCAAGGTTTGTCAAGCCTACTGGCCTTTCTATTATTTCCTATTTCATTTAATTAAAATATAATTGGCTTCTTTGAAACAATTATTTTGACGAAGAGGTCTTATATCTCATGATCTTATATCTCCAGAGGTCTCATATCTCATGATCTTATATCTCCAGAGGTCTCATATCTCATGATCTTATATCTCCAGAGGTCTTATATCTCCACAGCTGTTCTGGGTTTTTTCACGACGGTCACATGCAATGACAGCCATTGGTCATGTCATATTAGAGTTGTGGGTGTTTTGCAGTCTGTTTGGATAAATATCTGCATTAAGCTGTTATATAAAATATACACTATTGCGGTGAAGATCAAATGAGTATGGTAGGGACATCCCAAGGACAAACTATGACTATACTGCTGAAATAATTGCTAGTATAGTAACATACGTACAATATCACATATGCATGTTATTAATGAGTTGACATTAGACATTCATAAAATAAATAAACTTAATCTTATTAGTAATTTAAAACAAATATTGTGAAACTGTGATGAATGTTAAATGCTACTCTACAGTTTCCTTTTTATTTTGCCTCTCTGTGAGTTTCCTGAAAGACGTGCTTTATCAAAGTGACGCCCGTGTCCCCTTGCTGGTGGATTACTGGAAGTGTTGACGCTGAGAGCAATCTTATCTGCTGTCGCTGCACAGTTTGTCTACGTAATCATCTTAAAGCAACAATACGGGGTGAACCATATTATTGGATTCAATACTGCAATGCATCAAAATAATGGCATGAAACCCTCGGAATATAGCAAAGCCTAATTCCACGCTAAACCCCCACATGTGGAGGATTATGAGTGTGTTGAGAAAAGGGTATGACTTTAAACGCATTCAACAACCTAAAGAGACAGAGAGAGAGAGAGAGAGAGAGTGAGAGAGAGAGAGAGAGAGAGAGAGAGAGAGAGAGAGATACATATAAAAATTCAGAGAAAATATACATGGTGTGAAAAATATCATATATACTGAACTGGGCAGTATTTTTCATATTCAGTTAATTTAGAGTAATTTCCTGAGTTATGCATTTTGGTGAACAAATTAAGATCTATTTTCATCATTTACAGTTTTCTACTACAAAAAATTCTGAATATAAACTTTGTTGTCTGTTATGTTTGTTGTCAGTTAAACAGCACAGACATAAAGTGCAGTTCTGATATATCAGGGTGAGAACATTTATGATTCATCCATGTGTTTTGTTCTTTTTATTTAAAAACGGTACAGAAATAAATACGACCAGCTGTTACAACTGAAACAGCAAAACCACGTAAGCAAAGAAGAAGAAACAATCTTGGTCAAATGCAGCCTAGAAACCCAAGAAACGCTATAACAGAAAAGGCTTGAAGTACTTTTCCTACAATTGTCATATTTTTCACAATACTGGAATAAAACAGAGGAAATAGACAGAAAATATTTTTCTAGGAGTTTTTTTTTCTTTCCACTGGGATATTTTATGTTCACCTCATAGGAGCTTGACTGTGGGAGCGGTTTCCTGCCCTGCTGTCACCTTGCTGCCTCAGTAGTACTGACGGTTTTAAAATACGTTTCATTATTTTGTTGGACAATACATTTATCTTAAATTTTATCTAATTATTCACAGTCAAGAACATTAGTACTTGTTTCCATGGCATATTTCAGAAGATTTTGACAACCACCAACTTTAGTAGAAACATTTATTCATTACAAATACTTTTTAAGTACCATTAAATACTACAGCCCTGTTGACATGCACAGTTTGTGTTAGCCATCAGTATCTGACCACTGAAGCAGTGTTGGCTGGATATTTTTGGGTGGCGGGCCACTCTCAACCCAGCTATGGTGTTTACTTGTGTAAAAATTGTAGCAACACTGCTGTAGATTATACACTCATACCAGCACACCACTGACAACCAAGTCATTGTCATGGTCGGGCTGAGAATAGCCCACTACACAAAGAGTACCCAGCAGAGGGAGTCCTGCGATGCTAAACATTGACAAAAGATGTAATTACAGTAATTACACACCTATAGAATAATTTAACCTAATGATGTGGCAGTGAGCACATGCAAATATATGTGAGTTTATGTGTGTGCTTATGTGTGTGTGTATGTGTATGGGTGTGTGTGTGTGTATTTGTGTGGGTGTGTGTATTTGTGTGTGTGTGTATGTGTCTGGGTGTGTGTGTGTTTGTGTGCATACACTGCCAATTCTAATAAGAACATCTTTAAAACACAGCTTATTAGTGACCAAAAAAGAACCTTCTGCTGATATTCTTTTGTAAAGAACCCTCACACTGAAGTTTGCTTCTGTCAGCACTACATTTTCACACCGAGTTTCTCTTCAGTTAAGTTTTTATATGGAATGTAATAAAATCAATTTTTAATCATTTCCTGGTCGCATACCACCATTGTTTCTCAGACAGATTGCTAATACTTTTTTGAATCACATGTTCACTCTGGCTACTATATCTATCTGACTTTCTTGGACCTTTGAGGTGAATGACAAAGCGTGTAGAATACAGCCATTCACAAAGTGCTGCTGACATTCTAGAAGGTTCGACCTGTAGATGTTTAAATTATAACATTCAAAACATTCGTGAGGTTATAAAGTTCTGAAAAAAGAAATCGTTCTGTTTTTCTGAAAACCTTGTGAATTGCAATTTTGAGTACCTCTTCATC
Source organism: Sternarchorhynchus goeldii (assembly GCA_028565775.1). Taxonomy (NCBI): domain Eukaryota; kingdom Metazoa; phylum Chordata; class Actinopteri; order Gymnotiformes; family Apteronotidae; genus Sternarchorhynchus; species Sternarchorhynchus goeldii. The sequence goes on along the minus strand of JAOXYF010000001.1, from coordinate 19,348,002 downwards.
TCTTTTCCATAGAATCTTCTTTATCTAAAAGTTTTAGACTGTCATTCAATGTGTTGTTTTAGCAATGGTGTTATGACTATATAACTGTTTCTCTGTCTCTTTATTAGAATATAACCAGAAATTACAGGACATTTTGTAGACAATATTAAAAAATACGAAAATCAGAAAAAAATTATTCTAGAGGCTACAGACCTCCACTTCCAATTGAGCAAATACTAGGAAACTGTTAAAGTCTTTTAAAGCCTGGTATGATACACTAATACACCAGAAGATCACATCAGAAACTGGATAGTCTCCCCATAAGAGTTTTTTTTATTTTGAGTATACATTTCCTGTACTTCCTATATATATATAGGAAATCTCTCCTTAACGAAGAGACTGAGAAATAGTTTGACTTTTGCAAAGTACTATATATAAAATCTGGGAATTTTTGATAGATTAGTACTTTTAGATTTAGCCTGATGGAAAAGGCCCAACTGGAATGATGTGAGGTCCTGGCACAGCAGACCCCCACTACACCATGGGCACCAATAAAGTTACTCCCGCCCACCCTCCTCCTCCTTCATAGGAGTTGGTGCCACTGGTTACTTGTGGAAGAAACAATGGGCAAAGAACAGCTCTGGCACTCTGGAATATATATGACTGAGACATGGCACATGAAATGTTAAAAATACAGCCCCTAAACAAGGCCTGTATTATCAGCCATGACTCCTTACAGAAAAGGTTGTTTATTCATGGAATTGAAAGGGTTACTTGTCCTGCAAGAGATAACCTCTACACCAGAGAAACAATCATAAGACTGGTGGCTTTGCCATTAAGTACTTAGATCAAGGACCTTTCATTTCAACTGACAAAACACTTTGAACATCTTTCTTAAACATTGTTAGTTGTTGCTATGGTAGCACTAAAGCTAGGAAACTTATTGAAAAAGAACTATGCATTCAGAATACTGGAACATGTCCTGTAACAATGTACGTTACCACATTGCACAGATCATGAAGGACTTCTCTCCAAAAGAAATTTGAACATTTATTCAACTAAGACAGCATACTTCTCTCTTATACTAAACCTTCACATTTACTACTGAATTACAGTGCAGTTATTTTAACGATATAAGTCTTGCACTGATAATATTTTATAATATTTAATTCTGATAGATGCACCATGAGTTACATCAGAGTAGTAAAGGGACATCTATTTGTCAAGGTGCAAATACGATAAGCCAGCAGGAAAGAGATTAGATTACAAGCTAATAAACTGCTGTCCTGATATGACTACTGTTCCAAACCTGTTAATTTAGGCATATCATGATTGAATAAAGCATTATACACAAATATTTACTCTTTTAAGGTCAGGGTTTAAAGGGTGCTTTAGTGCCAGGTTTAGGTGTCGTCAAATCATTTTCTTACAAATATAATAAATATTAACACCAATATTTTGCAGACCACTGGTGGATTGGGACAGTTCATGAATAAATGAGGGTATGTTATTTAAAAAAAAATCAGTTATATTCATAACAAAATAAATAGATCAAATAATTTTTTTTTCAATAATACACAATAGAGCAGCTCAGACATCCACTTTTTGGAGTTTTTACTCTAGTTAAATGGTTTTCTTTGAAACTGATTGTTCTATAAACCACAGATTTGTGCTAATTGACTGTTTTCCATTCAAAGGCTCTGAATACACTTTGTAAAGGAGAAAACACTGAAAGGCACTTATCCACACCCACGTACATGCCCTCACCCAACCCAGAAGGGTTTCTTGCAAAGTACATAATGTTGAAAAACAATGGACAATCTGTCGACCTTACCTCTTAGAATTCGGACGTGTTCCCATTAATGCCTGATGCCAAGAGCACAGCACTCAAACACTGCGTGACTCAGATAAGAAAGCTTTCAGGTGATTTTCTTTTCTAGATGTGTTCACTTCAGGGCAGGTAACAGTACAATCTGAGCCTGAAACTACTGCGTAGATGACCTTCTTAATGTTTGCCTTAAACGTTAATTTGATAGAGCAGTTCACGTGTTTTAGAGCCCCAGAATGGTTCCTATAAAGTGTCTAATGTCTGGTGTATCTTTCTTCTTCAATGCATATACTGGATATGCAAGTCACAGAAGCAACAGAAAGGGGCTCTTCATGAATGAGCCACGGTGAACCATCCACCCTCTGCCCTGAACAACACAGGCCACGTTACGTATTAAAGCTTACAAACTAGTGTGGATAGGAGGCCCCACATGTTGAAATTCATCTCATCTAGCTTGCAGTCAATCCACGCTTGCTCATCAGTGCAGCTCTGCCTACCCCTCATGCCTAGTGGACACATTATACATTTTAATAAGGCAGTTATCGGATGCCGCAGCTCAGACAAAGCACGGACAGGAAACCATGGCACTCGGCCATAATGAAGATGTACCTGAGCTCCTCAGATCACAATGGGCCTGAATGCAGCAGGTGCTGCACGATTTCCTGATGAATGAGGACTAAAGAAGCGTTTTGTCTCCTGAGGTCTGGCCTTCAAATTAAGACTTTGGAGATTTAAGTCTTTATCATTCAACTTTTTTGTGAGAATTCTGACAAGGCGTGTGTGATTACACAAGGCTAACCTGCTTTTTTACAGAAGCTGAAATAAAATCTTTATCAAATATAGAATGCGGATAATCACCGGTCACCGTGCCGGAGATGCTCCTCTTAACTAAAAGTTGACCCGGCTGAGCGGTCCTCTCATAGTGCGGCCAGTGAGCTGTTCTCAGAGGCGGACCCACAGCTGAGTGGCGTGCTTCACTTCCCTTGCTCTCCTTATCTCCAGACTCAAGCAGGACCCAAAGGGTTTCGTCTGGCTGCATCATGTCTTCGAACAGAAAGTGTCAACGCAGAAGTTCCGACCCAACGGCTTTCTGGCGCTGAAGCGAGGTGGAGAAACCCCTGTCTCTAAGCCTCACCTTAATCCTAACCCTCTGGCTCTCTCCAAATCACACCATCTCGGTACAGAATGGATATGGACAAGAACGCCAGAAGGTCGGCGTTCGTTCGCACGAGCCGTTCGTGTGTGTCGTGTGGATCATTCCACCCTCCCTGTGTTTTAGATGATAGCACCTCCCTGGCATTAGTGTGTCCGTGAGCAGCTCGGCAAGCCTTCCTTTGAAGCTGTAGCTCAAAAGTGTAATCACTGAGGACATCATTTTCTAAAACGATCCATGCTTCCTTTGTGCCACCACTGTTGGTCCACCCACAGCTAAAGGATTTGTGTGTATGTGTGTGTGTGTGTGTGTGTGTGTGTGTGTGTGTGTTTATGTCCAAGAATGTGCTCCTATTGATGGAAAAAAGAAGGCTAACTGCAAGAAAGAGCATTTTTTAAATTAAAGCCTTCTACACACAGACTCAAAGGCTTTGTGGCCACCAGAAAATCTATGTGTTTGACAGTCTATCTGAGGTATTTGGTTCCCTTGTTCTGTGTCTGTGTTTAAGGAGCTGCTGAAACGCTGTGGAAGTCCAGACAGCGTCAGCGCGTGCATATCACACACACATACATACATGTGCGTGTATTTCACATGTATGATATTACCAGGCAAGTAGCCAGGATCTTCCATCTGCGAGGTTTCCCATCTTCCTACTCGACTCTAATCAGCCAGAAGGCTTTGAATAAATCATAAGGGAGTTGATCAACATGCCTTCACAAGAATGGAATTTGTTAGGGCTTTTATTGAAATAGTATTTCTTTCACACAAAACCAAGATGCACAGTTCATAACATCTTGATTCTTTTAGTACTTTCCTGATATCCTAATTAAACGTAGTTATGACAAACACCTTAGCAAAGGTTGTATATGACATTTTTGGGAATTAATCAACATTGTTATGATATGTTGTGACTATAGTCAAGCACATGAAGATTAACACATGGGTAGGTACATGAGGAGTTTAAGGAACCACACACAAATGAACAAATTATCTTTATCTACCAATAAAGTCCTTTGCTTTATAATGCTTTTGGGAACCTCACTTGGAGTCCCTTGGAACTGGGTCCAAATGTTAGTATTGAAAAAAACTGGTTTGACCATTATCACTGTCTGGGCAGAACAGTCACTCCGAGTGTCAGTATGTCTGTGCACACTGAAATCTCTTGGTTCTCAGAAAACAGCACCCAACGTTCTTCAACTCAGAGCTAACAGGCAGGAAAAACCCCAGGAATATTATGCTTGTTTAAAAAGCTTAAATCTAAACAATGAGAATGTTGGTGTTACTGTATGCAGAAAAAAAACAACTGTTGGGGAAAAGTTATCTTATCTTTCTTTCATTTTTTGTCTGAGGTCAGAAAACAGAATGTGTTTGGCTGAACAAAGAATAAAACAGGGAGGGTGAACAGAAAGAGAGAGAGAGAGAGAGAGAGAAAGAGAGAGAGAGAAAGAGAGAGAAAGAGCAACCGATGGCAACCCACTGAAAGTAAACACATTCCCATACCCCTAGGCACCAGCAATCATGAAACAATCTATGATCAATAAAGCACCTGTGCATTTCAGAAATGAAATGCTGGAAGTGAAATCACTGACCGCCACCGAGCAGGTAAGAGGTGTTTAACACGACTAACGACCTGCATCGAGGTGAGCCGGCAGGACTGCGACTCCGTCGGCACGGCCGCAGGCGGGCGGAACGTGGGCGGACTGGTGTGAGCACCACGGTGATGGAAACGGACGAGCAGGGAGGCGCTTGCACCCGTGCGCCGAGTGTCATGCTGTTGTCGAGAAGCATGAACAGGGAGTCGAAAAGGCTTGTGACACACACTGCGGTGCTGCTGACGCACTATGCAGGAGAAATAAGCAGAACTGCACGATTTATAGTGCAAACACACACAAACGCACACGCGCAAACACACAAGCATTCGTTCATATCTGCCGTAATAATTGCACATTTGCCTGGAGCGGATGCGTGTTTCTGTACCGTTGCCTTTGTAACTCTGTTGAGTTAACGCACGGCTCCCACGGCTGAGTGAGCTGTGATTGGCTAAGACAAACGACACATCCAGCACATATGCCGCGAGTGCAGATGAGTGGCTTGTGTGTCAGTAATTATGCACTGTTTAAAGCGACAATTGAAGTTTGATTCTGAGAGACAGATTGTTGTGTCTGTCACCTGAGATTGCCAGCCAGCTGGTGAGGAGTTGCTACCTTCTCGCTCCTCCGTCTCTCTCTCACCTAATTTCACTCTCGCTGTCACTCCGTCTCTCTTCCTCACACTCGCGGTCCCCCATTCTCCCTCCATCACTTTGTCTCTGTCCGTCTCTCTATTGAGAACTGCAAATGTGCAGCTTGTGTTTTTGTAACCTTTTCAGTTACAGATGGAAGGTTACAGGAAGTTACTTGGTAACGTAGCAGCTCTCATACCAACTACACAACACCCCGTAACAATGACAAGACTGACAGAAATGAAAAACTCCACTTTAGCAGAGTCATGAATGCACTAGAGTACTCTAGATTATGTGGTCGACAAGTCCATACCCTTCACTACTTTCAGGTCACTGAGGTATCACTGATTTAATAATGCTGTAACTGCAGACTACATGTGTCAAAGGAGACCAATACTAAGAACTATTTTTACTTCAAGATAGAGTACGTTTGTTTTTTTCAGGTAGACTGGGCTCTAGGGCTGAAGTTTTCCCGTGACTGTGTCTGGTCTCCCATGACATCTCAGCTTGCCGAAGAAGCCAAGGAGACGTGGAGTCTCCACACTATTTCCTGCTTCTCCTTTCAATCAAATTCGCAGGTAGCTAAGTACACCTGGCTCCATCCAGCTGCTGGGCCCTCACAACACTGCTGTCAGAGCATGACTCCTCCATAGCAGTGCCTAGCCCGTTCTTCCAAAGGTTTAAAGAAAACTTGCTCAACTCTTCGCCAGACACCTGAGTGTCAGAACAATAGCATGAAAGGAGAACCCAACGAGCCCAAGTCACTGAGACCGCATGTGAATGAAGCCTCTGCAGAAGCCCACGCCAGCCATATCTATTACCTGAGAAAAGGTGGAGGAACTTGCTCACAAAAACATGGTAGGCTTAGGTGGGAGCCACACAGGTGCCCTGTACAGATACAATCAGGAACAATCCCCTGGCAATTATCCAGCAGACTGCGTACTGGGGAGGGAATCCTAAATTCTACATTCTTTTCCAGCAGGACAGATGGTATGTGAACTAATCATGGGTTTGAGGGAACATGAGCAGAACTTGAAATCCTGCTCACTTGGGAGCAGCTATCTGAAAGCAAATGCCCAAAAGCCAATCAACACTGGTTAGAGAGTGGCGATAGTCTTATCATTATACTGGAGAGTGGTTTAGACTTTGCACCCACTGCTTTATACTACAGTGGTGGACCAGCTATAACTACAGCCAAAGGACAAAGACAAACATCATGATCTACTCCTTAGTGCTATGACCAGCATTCACCAATAGCATTTCATAATGGGGTGACAAATAGCCCTATGTATAAAATAAAATAAAATAAACACTGGGGAAATAATCGCGCTCGCAATCCCAGTGTTGTGGAATGAACACATAACAGTCTGGGGTAAAACTATATGGATATTCTAAGACAT
>JAOXYF010000001.1:19336421-19338921 GCA_028565775.1 Sternarchorhynchus goeldii | reverse complement strand
TTACAACAATAAACCTCTTTGAGACTGGGCCAAAAATGTAAAAAATGTTCCCAGTTCAAAATATTTTTCTATATTTCTTTCTCTTGTTTAAGTTTATAAATCCCTACATATTTCAGCACTGGGGGTTCGATATGACATTTCACAACTCAGAGAAACCAGACATGGTCAGACATGTGTGCTAAGTAGATTTAATGTAGCTGTTTTCAGGAAAATGGCATCACAGAGACAGCAGAAGTCCCAAACCAGACAAACAAGGTACTCACAGGCAAATCCATAATCACATATAAGATCATCAGCAAAAACCAGGACAGAGGCTGGAGGGCCAGGAGGCTGGAGCTTCTGGGGCTGGAGCAGCTGCTTGCTCCTCACACTAATCACAGGTTTTACTAGCTAAACCCAGAATTGAATAGTAAATAGAATGGAGAATGAGAGTTGACAGGCAGTCTGGAGCTGGTGACAAACCTTGAACCAAAATTGATTGAAGTAACTTGGGAACAGTTATAAATGTTATAGCATAACGTTCCAACAGGAGATGCAGAAAGGAAGGCAGATCTACTATCAGCCTTCTGGTTGTTCTCAGGCACTGGGTAATCAAACAGAAGGACTGTGATAAACAAGCATGAAAAATAAACTGATATTATTTTTCAGTAACTAAAAATAAACAAATGAAAAGCACTTCGGAGTAACTGTACAAAATGATGCCAGACATTAGCTTGATAGTGTAATATCCAGTTCATTCCCTACTTCTAAAGTATAAAGCACAATGACATGAATCTCCCGTTACAATCTGGCTCTGAATCCATTTACATATTCTGAAGATTTTTGATACATACTTGCATCTGAGTGAAAATTTGCCTACCAGCCAAAAACCAGCTGTTGATGAGCTCATTTTGAACAAGATGAGGAAACAGAACCATCTCTCCAGCCACTAGCATCTCGTCTGCATGACATTAACCTCGATCATCCAGTCTCAGTGAGGCAATTCTGAGGTCCTCATGTTATCACAGAGGCAAGACACTGGACGACTGAACACTGAGGTTTATGAAACAAGTGGAGGGTCCACATATCTTATCGCAAACACCGACCTTCCCTGTCTGTTAACCAACATTTAAGCTTCAAAAATAACTAGAATTATAAACTACAAAACAGAACATATGGACACTTAAATTGCATATTACAACCTATTAAAACCTACGTTTCTCTTTTGCTTTTCTACTGAACTTTTTAAAATGATAAAAGTACAATTGCAATAGTTGAAAATGTTCACATTTGGGTGTGTCAGGCCTCATGGGTAACCATGAGGGTATATGGACCATTAATACAGAAGGGAAATTCAGAAATAAAAATAAATACCCAAATAGACTTAAGATGTTCCCTTTTCCATTATTAAACAAATAAAACAAATATAAAGCATATCAAAACTGTTGTGTTGTCTTTTGTGTTTGTCTTGTTCATTCCCCAACACTTGTTAATCTTCAAAAGCTTAATTTCTCTCTTTTGCACAACCCTCAATCAGTTTCTATGTGCCAATTAGGGTAGTAAACCCTTACGATGAGCGTGAGAGAACAAATTAGAGAAGGAGAAGTTAGAGAATGTGAAGAGCGCTGTGTCTTTGAGAAAGCTAACAGCAAAATGTCAATAGTTTTGTTGACTAGAAAAATCACACTGGTTGAACAGCTGTACACAAGGATTTTAGTTTGAACTAAAGTGGTGTGCTGGGTTGCAGGCAAATAAATAATATTGTAATTATAATTTGGCTATGGAAATGTGTCCATCATTTTAGACGGTATTACAGTCTTGTCTGTTTCTTATGGCCTTTTGTGATGCTGATTGGGTTTATGTCTCAAAAACATCTCTTTTTGTTCAGTGTGTATTTATTGTTTTGAAACAAATAACTTTTTATTTTTCCAAGACAGGTTTGCATTTTCAAGTTTTTGCTAATCTTGAATGTGTACATTCACTTGATCCAGTATCCAAGATCACTGGTGCTAAAAATCAAAAATGAAAGAAACGTTTCTATCCCATTAGCTAATTCCTATTCACTGACTCTTGGACTTAATTGTGTTTTGCTTCATTGTTTTGCATTAGATGGCCAAGATGACAACAGATCTATGGATTATATCTATGGATTATATCTATGGATTATATCTATGGATTATATCCTTCTCACCCATTGGCCAGACAGAGGCCTTGAAGAAAAGGCCATGTGGCTGGATGCAAAAAATCAATAGCTCATTACTTGCACTTGACTCCAACATCTTGCTCTTCTTTGTTTGCTGTCTCTATGGCATCTGCGAGCCGCTTAAGATTTCACCAAAAACAAATCCACCTGTACTGCTTTTAGTATGAACCCATCAGACCCAGGTCCCCCATAAGCACCCATTACTTCCTGACACCTACTGATCGATTTTACAAGCTGGGCACCAGGGACCAACCGACTTCCTGTTTTAGAGCAAAGCCAGCAGTGCTGGGGGGGGGGGGGGGGGAGCAGGGCAGAGGG
>JAOXYF010000001.1:19322393-19333522 GCA_028565775.1 Sternarchorhynchus goeldii | reverse complement strand
GGGTAGCAGGGCAGAGGGGTTATGCCGTTCTTTATTCCTCGGATGAGTTAGCTAATCCATGGTCTTTGGCTCCCACTCCCACCGAGCACTAAAGGTTGCTTGTGAGTGGAGCAGGCAGATGCTGTTCCCCACACCATTAAATGAGACTTGTAAATGTCAGGAGGAAGAAAGCCTCCGGCTCCCTCCTCTACCTCAGAACAGCCTCGTTTGTGCTGGCAGCACCGGTGCTCCTAGTCACTCCTGTCACACCACAGGCATTGCTATAGCATGACTAATGTCCGCCTTAAGATAAGCCTCGGTTATGTGTTTGGTCCTCTGTCTTCCATCTACTGTACCCTTACCTGTATGCTTCTGCATTTGAATGGGTCAGTACTAAGTGTTGACAGGCTAACAGATTCAGGGACAGTAGGTTGTTCAGAAGCAGATTATTAGTGTCAAGGAAATGTTATCAGCCACCAATTACATTTCTGGAGATTATAAACATTGCAAGAATGGCTTGCTGACTGCTTTGCTTGTATGTACACTGTATGTGTTATTAATAACATGGTTTATTTTTTGATGCTGATACCAGTCCCTCTTTTTACTTTGTTAATTTTGCTACTTTTTTACTTTTGAAAGTTTTTTTTTTTTTTTTTTAACAAATATATCCTCTTGATCTTCTCTTCTCAATTAACCTGAGATATTATAACAATACAGATATGAAGAGAGAGGCAGGTGTACAGGACCAGTTTGCACTGTGCATCACCAGGCCATGGAGAGTCCTTGGACCTCTGCAGACTAGCGTTGCAGCTAACCTACCACAATACCTGCCGATATGATTCTCAATTACTGAAACGCAAACCCACCCCAAACCTCCTCTTCGCACACACATTCCCGTGCACTCACATAAAGCCACACACACGCACTTGCACACACTTCGCACACATATAAAAGACATTAATCTGAGTTTTCAGTGACTGCTTCATTCTAAAAACTAGTACCCAGCTCGTGTGAAAAGCCGAGGCTGAAAGAAGTGTTGAACAAAAGAGCAAGACTCCAAGGAGCTTAAATTTCTTTCTCCCGTATCTTTCCATCCAAGAGCTGACTATATCCTTCCGAGCAGACTTTATCAGAGTGACTGATAGCGTCCACATCCAAGCTCCCAGTTAGGCAAGCTACGCTGAAAAAAGAGACATTGAAAAGCTACGTTCCCGTCAGCCATACAGACTTGTTTACCGAGCGGTACGTGCATTTCACCGGTATGAGCAATCGACTAGCGGTGGCGAACTGCATTATCATCATCATCATCTTCATCCTCACGCGGCGGAGCCTCGCCTCCAGGCCGCTAACTCGAGGCTGGCCGAGCGCGAGCCTCCGCCGAAGTCAGCGACTACGTTACAACTCACCCGTCCTCGCTGAGGTCTCGCCTCGGCCTCGTCGTGACGCCGGGGCTCGCAGTTGTGCGAAGGAGCAGAATAATGAAGTGAAGTGGAGGGTGAGAGCGGCGTGGTGCTGGAGAGAAAGCAGGCCCATAAGATACTGACACTGGCAGTAATGTATCTCAACCTGGCCCTTATTACTGCATAGTGGCTCTGGCAGAGACATCTCTCACAGTGAGGGGCTGTTATGCAACATTATGCAGCCTGCATTAAGCTGGTTTACTCCTGTTTCATCAGTATTAGTGACCGAAACCTAATGCACTGCTCATAAAACCACATTGTCTCCATTTTTGACTAATTTAGCACAAGATCTGACATAGAAATGTATAAAGTACTGTATGAATTTCAGGGCCAAATATTTATGTTTATGATAAAGACACTAATATGATGCTTAACTTTAGTCCTAATGTATGCTTAAGGCTTGCTGTGCTTTCAAAAACTGTGAATAAATCACCAAATGTAGCCTTCTCTACGTGGATGCACATTTGAGAAGATTGTTCTATTCAAAATAACTGTAAAAAAGCATTCATTCAAACGTTGTTACTTATCATTCATGTTCTGACCTTATCACGAAGAGGCTGATGATCGACTGGATATAAATGTGTTTGGGATATTGCAGTTCTATAAAAGCTATAATTTGCCATGGTGTTTTTCTTCCCTAAGCATCACATATTCATTTTCATAATGTCAGTCAAATTGTGCAAATTCTTCCTTTGTCAAAACCACAATCACTCTCATTCATTACATTTTGACAAGCATTTCTTTTGACAGTCAGGACAGATACAAGCTTTTAAATGATTTAATAGTAGGATCAAAGGCTTTGACGCAGATTCTGCCAATTGAAGGCTAGTTTTCTACTGCTAAGGTTGCTTGGGAGGCATTTTAGCTTGATTATTTTCCATGCAATTTACGAAAAGAAAATCCCTGTAGCTTTTATGCTGCATTCCGGGTTGTGCTTGCAGGAGAACAGGAGGAGGTGAGGCCTCTCTGACTGCCTCACTGACTGCCTTGCTGACTGCCTCAATGACTGCCTTGCTGACTGCCTCTCAGATTGCCTCACTGACTACCTCTCAGATTGCTTCATTGACTGCCTTGCTGTCTGCCTTTCAAATTCCTTTACAGACTGCATTTCAGACATCCTCTTGGCTTGCCTCAGACTTCCTGCCTTGCTGACTGACTCTCAAATTGCCAAATCCCCAGATTTGGTCCCCAAATCCTCCCTTTTTGCTGCATTCCAGTTTTTTTAAGGGATGTTGTGAGGCCTCTCTGACTGCCTCTCAGATTGCTTGACCAACTGCCTCGCTGACTGCCTCTCAGATTCCTTCACAGACTGCGTTTCGGGCATCCTCTTGGCCTGCCTCAGGCTGCCTCACAGACTCCAACTCAGAATACCTTTCAGAGTGACTGCCCTATTCATAAAGAAGCAAAGGCGTGGGAGGTTACACATGACTCCAAGCTGCTGTTCGGTGTTCAATACCCCTGCCGAGTCCTTGTCCTATGGCTAAAAAAGGCATATGGGAGATATCTGAAGATAATGAGCAGACCCCGCTCTGCAAAAACTGTCTTCTGTAATGAGCTACAGTAAAATCATTACAGTATGTGGCTGGTGTGCTAGCTGGGACCATCTGGCATGGTGACAGATGCAATCTAGATGAACAGAGATTGCTGAGGTGCTATGGAGAATGATCTCTTATGGCGACATTTAGGAATGACAGTGCTGTGTTGGGGTGATGTGAATGCAGTCTCACCCAGCCTTGCTGTTCCATTGAGGCAGGACATCGAGCCAAATCTGATGGTAAATGGCAGCTCTTTGATGTTATCTCAGGAAAGCTCTATTGAAGTCTATGCTAGGTGGGTCGTCATGTTACCTGGTGAGCCCATTGGAGTTATAGGCACTGAGTCAAACAGCAGGCTTGAGAAGGGCATGTTATTTGCACTTATGTATGTGGGTGCGCATTAATTATTGCTGTTAACATTCAAGCAAAATGACAAAAAGTCTAGGGAGAAGAAAGTGAACTTTCGTCTGAAACGGTCATGTAGGGCATGTATGCATGTGGATTCCTGCAATGAGACTTTTGTCAGCTCCTGCTACAGCTTTACCACCAGCAAATGGTTCTTGATGCTGCCCACTGGACAGCAGTGGAGCAGTCATTTGTGAGGATACTGGAACAGGTAAAAGACCTAGATTAGTCTCAGGAGGGAGACAAGCAGCTTAATCCACTTTAGCAGCAGCACTGTGAGGTTAGATATACTGGAAATAGTATTTAAGGCAGATTTCGGGACACTGTCTGTGAGAAAACTCATGCCACCATCTTATTATCACAGAAATATAAAAGGAGCTTTGACTCATTTTCCATTTGACTGTGCTTAGAGGTAACAATATGAGAAGTTTGAACAGGTCGGTCAGATCTACAAGACAATGTAAATCCTTTACATCCTTAAAATCCTCTACGCATGTTTCTTGATTGGAGGGGGGCACGTTGTCCTTGATAAACCGGACAAATCCTTCAACCTACAAATTGTATTAGTGTATTATGTCAGAATCAGAGGCTAACAATAAAGTCCTAAAACGAGGATAACATTCACGTTTATCAGCTGTACATCTTACTTGCACAGAGCACGACAGAGGCAAAACAAAATACTGAGCCTTGCAAAAGTCTCTCATACGTTTACGTAGCAGTGTAGCTACGTCTGTCAGCCACTCTGTACAAGAATAAAGAAAATGTGCTGAAAACAAAGCTAGGCTAAAACTTAACGTCAACGTCAGTGAAAAGCGAACATGTCAAAGCTCAGGGACAGGTGATTGACTTTCTGCCCATGTTTGTAGTGCCTCCTGCTGGAGGGGCCGTGGGTTTAACTGGAGCTCACAGCACGCTGCTAATGGCGTTGCTGGCGTTTCCTGTATGTTACATCACAGCGTTTCGGCCGTGGGTGGGATTGTTCTGTTGGGTTGTCATAGTGAATGTATGTTTTGCTTTTATACAACTCGTTTGTGTAGTATGTGGTTTTTTTTGTGTAATTTTTTTTTCTGGCACATGGTAGGTTACACTCCAAAAAAAAAGAGAGACTGACTTGCATGATCATATTGTAATGAATTAGTTTACATGTCCAGCATCTGCCATTAAAGTACCTCGAGTGTTCATGGCTTCACCATCTGAGCACGTTATTTTCTGGACAACCAAAAAAAAAAGCTAATCAAAGAACAAGGAGAAACTTGGAGACACTTGTCTGGAAATATGGGATGTTTATTTTTAAAACACAGTCCTGCTGTAATACACAGTTTATTTTCAAACCGGTCGGTAAGTCCTGCTGTAATAAACACACTCCTCAGCAAAACAAATGGGCCAAAACAAAATTTAAATTTTATTGTCCTAAAGACAAAGCATTTGTCTGGAAATGAACAAGAACTAAAAAACCATACACTCCTGTGACCTGTGTTAACATTAGCTCCTCACTGCCCATAACTGGAGGAATAGCTGGGAACGCTAAAATTCACTTACATATCTTTCTTATACACAAAGATAATATCATGAAAGAATTGAAATGTTTTAATATAAAATTCAAAATAACACACGTATTGGGTGTTCAAAATATTACAATTATGCTTAACATTATACGATTTGTGCTTTGGCCTATCGGTTGTGTGGATACACAGTGACCATCCCACAGCATCTTACTGTCTCAGTACAGATATCATGTTGGATTAGAAACAAAGCAGAAATATAAAATGAGGTTTTCTCCTCAGAAAACAAGACAACACTGAACTGGGTGACAGCATCCAAAGTTATTAACAGCATCCAAGTTATTATCCTAGTAAGAAACAACATTACATCTTAAATATCTCTTTTATATATGTTCAAATGTAATATTTTAAAGGATCAAGACATCATAGCAGAATGAGTAAAGTAAAAGCAAAACAATGTGTTTGTATTTTGACCAGGAACGGTATTTATTTTCAGATCTTTAATAACAGAAAGTCCGTAGATTTTAGGGGAATCTTGACTATCCCTGAAGACCTGAGAGTGCAGAAGGAAGAAAGAGAGAAAGAATGAAAACCATTCAGTGTTACAATGACTTACACTCTCTCTCCATGAAAGGAAAGAATATCACCTTCAACTTAGCTATTGGTATATTTTACTTCATCCAAGAAGTGCTTGTGTAAATCCTCATAGCAGCAGAGACATGAATGGTTAACACCAAGATTCCTTTTTAACTGAATGTCGTCCCCCCAGTCACCTCACTGACTCACAGCAGGAAGGCCGTCCCCCACCCGCTGGTGCCCCGCCCCCTGACCCCCTGCCCCACTCACCACACTGCCTCACAGCAGGAAGGCCGTCCCCCACCCGGTGGTGCCCCGCCCCCTGGCCCTCAGCCCCACTCACCTCACTGCCTCACAGCAGGACGCAGCCCTTCTTTTTAACCTTGGTGGGCTGCGGGCAGAGCACAGCCCGGATGGCCTCATCAAACACTGTCTTTAAGCCACGCTGAGTTAGGGCAGAACACTCCAGATATTTCACTGCATCTGATCACACACACACACACACACACACACACACACACACACACAAGAGGACAGCACAAACACAATACTAACGTCAGGCTCAAGTTATTACTGTACATCTACTCTTCGAAGACAACTAGTCAGCGCTTGTTAAGAGCAAATGATTCAAAAATCAACCATCCTTGAGAATCACCATCAGTATCATTGTCAGAATCATCATGAGAATCATCTATAGATTGATTCAGCATCATCATTCTGTATGTACTATAGAAAATCTTTGTTGAGAATCATCATCAGAATCATTTGCTGAATGATTCTCAATTCAGAATGAAGATGTCTCAGTGTTTGGCAGGCACTTCTGAATCAGAATGCTGATAAGCAGTTGTAGTATCAGATGTGTGGGAGATCTATCCCATGTCTTCTTAGAATCACTATAGCAAAAATCACCATGACAGCAAATGTCAGCCAGTACCAGAAGGTAAAGACTCACGCTATGCATCACACAACAGCGTTTCGGTATTTTTATACAGAGGCTAAATTAAAAAACACTGTAATTTCACAAATCACCATTTTGCAATGAAAGAACTATAATGGAAATGTGAGAAGTTGTGTGATGGTTTTCACAGTATGAACTGAATGTTACAGTTCTTCCCTTAAAGTCCTGGGTGGAAACAGAACAGTTTGAACGGGAAAACACTTAACAAATGTTAAGTGTGAACTTAACAATAAAATGTGCTCTTTTACAGGCGCTCTTTACTGCTTAAATTAAATGACTCATTAAACATTAATTATGTTTTATTACCACCTTAGCAATAAAACTATTATAAACAGCACATATTTGAAGTGTAATGTCCATTCTTTAGCACAGAACACAGTCAAATTCCCTCTTGTCATCTCACCTATCTCTTTGGCTAGTGCAAGGCCCTGTGGGTAGGTAATTGGAGCCAGTTTTTTCTCTTTTAGCTTCTCGATGGTCTCCTTCTCGTCCCTCAGATCCAGTTTAGTACCAACCAGGATGATGGGTGTGGAGGGACAGTGGTGTCTCACCTCTGGGTACCACTAGGGGGAGCAGAACAGCATATGAAGATGGCTTTAGAAAAGGCCCCTACAAAGGTCACTTGATATCAGTTTAATTTTCATCTATAAATTGTCTGGCTTGGGTTCTTGGTCAAGACAGCAGTCCGCAAGCGTTTTCACTGATCATGCCTCAGATTTCAGAGACACGTATTACAACATGAATAGATTGTGATGAGTGATCATGTGTGAACTGCTGTAATAAAAAGCACGGTTCATAGACCTGCCAGAATTACATAAAACGTTTCGATCTGAGGTGAAAAAAGTAGAGTGAGGTTGACACGAAGCCCAAAGTCTAATGGGTAGGTGTGGATCATAAATTCCAGCCCATGCACATTGAGTCATTTTTGGGTATACATCAGTGGCTTTTAAATGGTATTCAGTTTCCATCGGAGGCTGTGATCTCTGCTCCGTGCTGTCTGTTACCTGGATGGCTCACCTTTCAGGGTGATTGTCATCCATTAGGAGGCCATGAGAGGCATATAAAGCAAGGAAAAAGATCAGGTATCACAGCTCATGCTGTGTTGGGCTGATTTCTAGACATTTCCTCTTGAATCTACTCTTTTTCGTTCATGCTGTGTACTGTCCGTAGGATGTGTGTATTGCTTGAGAGTCAACAACGGTCAGAACCGAATTCCTTGGTCAGTAAACTAGATTGTGATTGTTCTTTCAGTTCTCCTGCTCTGCTCTGGTTTGATATGACACCACTCTAACAGGATGGCAGGTGTTTGTCTAGAGCTTTTGTAAGTTGCTCTAGACAAGAGCGTCTGCCAAATGCCATAAATGTAATGTAAATGTAAGCTACATAAGGCAAGAATTAAACAATCAATCAAAACTGATCTTCAGGTTATCTCTAAGTTTGGATTCCCACAGAGATACATATAATACGGTGTGGCTACTGGCTGAATTGTAAGAACAAATTTAAGGTGCCGTGATTGTTTTTTAGTCTGGAAACTGGAAACAGGCAGTAATTGCATCTTTCAGAACAGGTGAAACTCAGCAGTCTTTAACCACTTTAAAAACCCCGCAGTTCAGCTAAACTCAATGGTGTATTGTTGTCTGAAAGAACAAAACAAAAAAAAAAAAATGAAAAAACACTTCGCCCAGCTACATCAGTCAGGAGACACTATAGTAGCAGTTTCCAGTTTCCACCATCCTGGCTGAGATTCTAAAACGGGTGCGTGTTAGTCATCAGTTCCTGAACCGCAGGACTGATACGTGGGTGAATGCTACGGGGGCCTTGCTGCTAGACTAACTTCATTATAAGGCATTTTTGTTGAAGAGTTCCTCCTCTTAGCCCATTAGCAAGAGATTTCAAAGGAAAAGATCCCAAACGGCCACCATCATTAGGGCCCCAGCACTTTTCCCACCACACTCATTTGTGTAATACATTTACTATAATGCAGTACCTATAGTACATTCACAGCACTAATAAATTATTTTTTTTTTTTTATGAAAATAAACTTTGCTAAAATGCACGAAGTGCTAGCAGGTTAGCGTGAGACGTGCTTGTCCTGTCTCCCCTATACCTTACACAGGCTTTTTTAACTGCCTCAAATAGATTTTAACTTATCTCTTTAACCTTGCATGAGCTATCAAGTCTACATTTGCATATGACCAGTGTTACCATGGCGACGACTTGGCAATACGATGTAGAAATAATATTGAAAATAGAACAAGAGGGGAGGCGAGAACTGAAGGACTGTGATGCATTTCATAAAGGAACGGGAGCATTAAGGAGGAGTGGAGCTGAGATGCTATTTGGAACTTAATAAAGAATCAAAGGGCTTGTTTGTTGTTTATGCAAGCAGTGAGATTTTAAACAAAACAAATTGGAAAGGATTAAGTATGAAGTGTTTCTGCTATCGCTGACATCAAAAACAATTTGCTTTCCTCACCACCTTTCTGAAACACGCGCGTGCGCACGCGTGTGTGTGTGTGTGTGTATGTGTGCGGCCTTGATAACGTATACCATAATGACGGTGACACACTTGATTCAAAACATCTTTTTCTCAGAGGTTCTTTTCAAGGTTTCTACCGTTTTATTTTCGTGACAGTTGTTGATGAGGGACGTTTAGATGTTCTTACATCACATGATACAGCTCGGTTTTATCTAAAAAGGTACTAAAGTACTAAAAGGTGTAGTTTATAAATCCCAGACTATTCTAGAGCATATCTATTTCATATGACATTATTTTCAACTGAATAAGGGCTACTGGGATCATCTGAAATTTGAAAAGTGTAGCTAGAAGTATAGACGAATCCCACTTTAAGTAGTCAGTTCCTTACTACTGACAGAGCTAATATAATAATCATGTATCAGTCATTACTGATTCGTATTTTGTTTTGCCTTTACGCTCCCCTAGTTTTGACATGACGATGACAGTTATTCCCATTCCAGCTGATTCGATTGTAGTGTGTCTGGATCATGGCCAGACTTACAACGTACCGATCCAAAGGGAAATCACCGTAAACGCTGACCCTGAAAGATAAGACCTGGCCAAGTGCCAAGTGCACGCTGTGAGCACCACGGCAACCTCTCCTGCAGGGCCTGACACGGCCGTCTCCTCTAAAAGCGGATTTTAGTGGTGTGTGCCGTGTCAGTCATGTGATGTGAGCGTCATCACGAGCCTCCTGGCCTGGGATTCTCTTTCTGACGTGTCTTTTACACCCTCCAAGTTTTACATGTACATTTCCACTGCAAAAACTAAACAAAGGGACAAATGACAAATGTAGGTGGAAAGTCCTCTTGAACTTTAGAGCGATGGTACACACTTTTTTCAATCAGTTTATAAACCTTTATTTCTCCACAGAGCCAGTGTTGAAGCACAGTTCATGGACATGCGCTGTTCTCGGAGATGGAGACCTTGCTCTTGTTTTCTGGTTCTGAGCTTTTGACTTAACTCTGGCATTGAAGCTGTGCGTGAGCGTCATCACTAAAAAGGTGTAAATAGATTATTCGTCACGGAAGAGCTGGGCCTTGAATCACCGATCAAAAGCTGACTGTGTGTAACTGTGCAGTACAGTGTACCGCTTCAGACTCACCAATGCCTCTCCAAGATAACTGCAGTATTCCACTCAAATCTACTCTACTGTTAAACTCACGTGTTTATTTAGACTCTCACCTACTGTTTGTTTATTTTTAGTGTTTTCTACATTCTATCTGTGATATATCTGATTTAGATTTTTTGAATTTTTTAGATTATTTGAAGCAGCCACCCTTCAGTTTTGGTTAAGAGATCACTCTTGGTGTTCTTACACTTAACCAGCTTCATGAAGCAGCCGCTTCATGTGATGCTTCTCCGTCAGTTTTGAAGAAATGAAACAGCCGCCTGTGATGCTTCTCCATCAGTTTTGAAGAAATTCCCACTTATGCAGAGCACTTCTAAGGTGAGGGACTAAGGTTCTCAAAGAAAATTATTTGCTGACCTTCATCTAAAATGAATTAAGTGTGTTTGTTTTGGAAATCAGTTCATATATAGGCTTCTCCCAATATTTGACTTTAAAAGTTTGTATATTTAAGCATATTCCATCAGATTAAAATGGACTTTGCTACTATTACAAACATATATTCAATCAAACTTTTGACTGGTATTGTTTAACATGGCTATTCAACCGAGGTCTTGGTGTGTAAAGGCTTTTCAGCATCCTGCATAGAAGCACATGATTTCATTTTGTTAATTAAGATTCTCTAGGTTAAAGAGGTACAGTCTAGATTATAAAGAAACATCATTCAGATGCAGGATGTGTACCAGCTGCACTGAACAAGCACTCTAGACTTGCCAATCAGACAATCTACAACAACTAAAGTGTGGCTTCATCAGTAATGCAGTCTTCACAAATTTAATCATAATCAGCCTCCCCCAACACACACATACACAAACACACACACATATGCTCTATAAACCCATCACAGTGCATGGAATGACAGGAGATTCATGTCACTGGCCCTCCACCCATGGAGATACCCATCTCCCTGTCCCCATTGTCTCCCACCTTTCCTGAGAGACCTGTCTCCCTGTCCTGAGAGACCCGTCTCCCTGTCCCCCTCATCTCCCACCTGTCCTGAGAGACCCGTCTCCCTGTCCCCCTCATCTCCCACCTGTCCTGAGAGACCCGTCTCCCTGTCCCCCTCA
>JAOXYF010000001.1:19283816-19300916 GCA_028565775.1 Sternarchorhynchus goeldii | reverse complement strand
AGATCTGGGATTAGCTACACTGTAACAGTAATAATAATAGATCTGGAATTAGCTACACTGTAACAGTAATAATAATATATCTGGAATTAGCTACACTGTAACAGTAATAATAATAGATCTGGGATTAGCTACACTGTAACAGTAATAATAATAGATCTGGGATTAGCTACACTGTAACAGTAATAATAATAGATCTGGGATTAGCTACACTGTAACAGTATGAGGAGAAGAAGGGAGGGCCTCTTCATTTAATTTGTTAAGAAAGTTTAATAGGTTCAAAGAGGCATATTAAATAATCTCTGTTTTGTAATGTACATCTAATATCTCAAGATACACTGCTCTCGGATCAATTATTTCCATGTCAACAGCTCAGTGTCACATGACAGAAAACCTGTTAGAGGAATGTACTTGAGGTATTCACTCTACAAATAGGAACTCTGCTCAAATACTGTACAGATCAGAAAAAAATGTAACAAAAAACCCCGAACAATTTATAATATATAATAAACAATTCTGTAACCCAGCGACTGTCCATCACTGAATGATTCTCATGTTTACCACAGAGCAGTGTTTGTCACTGCTGGTCTATGGCACATTACTGAGCCATAATGTTAGAATCAAGGTAATAACAATGAAATGGATTTTTATCATGGCTTTTAAACTGTTGTTATTGTTTTCTCAGCAGAAAAGCTTGGATATTGGACTATAAAATATCTCTGTAATAACTGAAACAGCTCTACAGAAGCTTATCACAACTTAACATTCTTCATGTGAAGCACCAGTTAAAACCAGGAAACACATAATTATAACCAGTGGATGACAGCATTATAACCAAAGCAGGGAAAGAACTGGAAAACAAACCCTCATCGCCGTGTCTGTGAAAACACATATAAAACTTTGCAGACACATTCTTAATAGTTAGTTATTACTCATTTCTCCACTCTTTAAAACTGCTAATAATGCTTATTACACTGGTTTTCCCGTGTAATGAAGCTTATCTGTGGTATATCTGTGGTTTCAGTTAGTTTGAAAACCAGGAGGATTTCAGTGCCAATCTGCTTTATCATGTCTCAGGCCTTATGGTGTGGTGTGGTCACAGTATGGGAGAGAGACAGTCCATACACTGCTACCTCCAGCTGCTCTGCTGTTAACGCTGTTCTGTATGTTGACAAAGTGTAAATATATGAGAGATGACTGGAACCTTAAGAAAAGAGCCTTTGTAATGTGTGAGTTGAAGTTCGTAGTAGTTTAGTATTATTCCATTGCATATACAAAACGCATTTATACGCATACAGAACACACACACACACACACACACACACACACACACACACACACACACACACACTGTGACATTTAATCTGTGACAAATGAACAATATATTACATTTGTGCAAGCTGGAACACATCTTTCCATTCTGTTGTAGGACTCCTCTCCTCTTGGGCACAGATTGTAATCACCGCAATGCACTGTAATGCACCGTCTCAGTTACTCCTGTTTTACAATTTAGTGTGTTTCACTACATAAGTCAATCTAGACATTTATGAGCATTTTACCTAGTTAATATTTGGATAATAGCATATTATTTAACATATCTATTTAGGCTGCGGTCTTAATCACAATGTAAATACTGACTTCAACATTGAAATATTGACTTTCATTTATTACTGTTGTTTTATGCTCCTACACTGAATGTGGGACGTAAAACAAATACTTTTGCCAAGTGAAAGCAAAAGAGGAACTGAGAGTTTGGCCTACAAAGGTGAAAATGTGACTAACTCACTATCACATAAACGTCTTCAGATATTTGTGACCAAGGCCAGGTGTAGACTCGTTCCACCTATCTTCCACTTTTGCGAATGTTCATTTGGGCAACCGATAGCATATTCACGCCAAAAAAACAACCTGGATGCCTTGATTCTTCATGGGCTAGTCTATAACTTAATTTGACAGCAAGTGTAACTAAAAACTATAAAGACAAGCCTGATAATGCCGTATGAATGGCTTTTATCAGCCTTTAGAGGCTACTGGAATTTCCATGGCCTTTCAGCAGGATACTCAATATTTGCATACCTTGTTTGATTCTTGTACGAGTCTGCGCACCACCTCTTTGATATGTGGACTGTTCTCTTTGGGTGGATGCGTGTAAACGGACACACGTGTGACGCCTTTGTAAAACGCGCTGCTTGGCCACCCTATGTCCAACTGGGGCACCTCGGTATCAGACATTGTCGGCCAATAAGTAGAATGAACACCCGAGTCCGCGTTCGAGTCGTTGAGTGTCTGAGACCCGCAAGGTTCCGAATCACTTTCGTCGTCATATTCCTGGAAGGTTTCTCGTATCCACTTAATTTCCCTGGCTGATAGAAAGTCCTTGATATTATCTTCCTTGAGTCTCATCTTGAAGGCACCATCGCCGTGTTTCAGTAGATGTTCGAGGGCGGCTCGCTGCTCTTCGCTGTAATAAAACTCCGGTTTAGACTCTGGTATCTTGACATTAACATTTTCATCGTCTATACATTTGAGCTGAGACTCGGCCATGGCAGCGGTCTTCAAGGAGAAAATAAGTAGCTCGTATGTCTTACCCGGAAGAGCTTAGAGCACCTTTACCTGTTCGATTCACCGGAGACTCCGGTGACTTTTTGTAATACTATAGCATTGACATCGGGGGGAGGAGCTAAATAACCTGTAATTGTGTACAGTATGACGATATTTTGGCCTTTTGTGTAGTGTAACAAATTAAGCACGAAAACGTTAATAAGATGTTGTTGACTAAATTTAAATATTTCTACCGAAGATATACGCACAGGGTTTACTGTGTAGTTTGTTTGTTTTTTTCTTGACAGATTAGAGCTGCATGTTGTTAAAGATCACAGTTCTAATAATCGTTTTGTTATCAGTTTTAATTGAAAAATAACAAAAGAAATGCATAGGAATCTGGTATATTTTCAGGTTGTGGTTCTATTTACTCTCTAGCAACATTAGAGATGCATTATAGATGTTTTTCATTAAAAAGATGTGGTTATGAATAAAAACCCATTCTTATCCTTATATTATACATTGGTTTGAAAATTAGGTAATTATAATCGTACCTCATTTGTTCAAAGTATAAATATGTATGTCAGATACATATTTAATTACCCAACTCATTAATGAGCAGTTAACCTATTGTTACTTTACTTCCTTCACATCTTTGTAACCAGTAATGACAACTTTCTAAAAGTGATTCAGTTCGCATTTTCCGGCCGTATGCATTTTCAAGGCACTGTTTGGTCACATGGCGGTTCAGCTGATCCCAGGTCAGATCTGAGAAGTGTAGTTGGCTGGGAAAAGGCCAGTATGGCCGTGAAGACGTCCCCGCCACCACGACGGGTCTGAGCGGTCCAGGACGTCGATAATGTCACCGGCATTAAAGCCCAGCTCATCATCTTCCTCCGCTGTGAAGTCATACAGTGCCCTCACCTGCATGGCTGGCCTCTGTAATGGCACGTAAACACAAACATCCATGCACACACACATGTACACATACACACAAACATCCATGCACACACACATGTACACATACACACAAACATCCATGCACACACACACACATGTACACATACACACAAACATCCATGCACACACACACACACATGCACACACACATCCATGCACACACACACATGCACACATACACACAAACATCCATGCACACACACACATGTACACATACACACAAACATCCATGCACACACACACACATGCACACATACACATGAACATCCATGTACACACACATGTACACATACACACAAACATCCATGCACACACACACACATGCACACATACACACAAACATCCACGCACACACGTATGCATACACACACACACACACACACACACACACACACATGTACACACATACGCACAAAGATTTGACCTTAAATGGTTTAAATCAATATCTCTAGCTTTTTTACATCAATATCTTTTTGTTCTTGTTTAAAGACTTAGCAATGCAATAGGTAGCAGCAGAATGTACATTGACACTAATGTATTATGAATGGCCTACTGTTGCGTGCGTGTGTGTGTGTGTGTGTGTGTCGCTGTGTCCCTTTATGTGTGTGTGTGTGTATAATGTTGACGTACCGGTGCAGGTACGTTGTCAGATGTTCGTCGGGGGACTGGAACATTGCTGACAGGACTGTTTCTACCTGTGGAGCTCATGTTGTGAGTTCTTTCCTCCAAACTGCCTCTCTTATTCTGAAAAAGCACACAACAGGTGACAGGAGTTATATATGTATCAAGATAACATTCATGACCATGGCTGGCTAGAAACACTAAAACAGGACTTTTTAAAGGTAATGGAAACATTTTAAGGGTTTCCATTACAGGAAAAAACTATTAAATATAAAAAAGTAATTGTTGTTCTTTAAATATATATCGATTATTAGAAGAATTACATTACAAAATAACAATAGCTTCTTGCTCCATTTTTTAAAATGTTTTAGTCTAGTAAATTGTTCCCGTGGCTGTTCCCACACTGCAACTGCACAAGTAACGTATGTAGCCTGTGTTGATCTAAAGGTTAAAAGATATTTTAAAGTATTTAAAAAATGCATGATGTATTCTGTTCCTTCCCTATGGGCATTTTGTGAATTTTTCTATATACGTTTGAATATGTGACTGGCAATTTGTGACTGGATACAGGTCTTTATGATGTGGCTCATACGAAGTAAACTGGCTTGGTTTGATTGTGAACACGGGATTTGTGTGTACAGTGGACATGAGATTTTTTCATCAACACAGGTCTTGTCGATGTTAACAAAACATTGTTTTGAGTGGACACACATGTTCTTTTATATAAAAATAAATATTACACACACTACTAGTCACTAATGTCACATTTTCTTATGTTATGTCCTGTGGTTGCTATCAGCTTCTAAAACCCTGCTTACACTCTATTTATAATCAGTGAAGAACTAGAATTATGCTTTTCAAGATATACCTCCTTTCCAACCGAGAGCTACGTCATTTGTAACAATAGTACTATCTCTGGATTAATCTTATATCCTTAAAGACTTTTTATATTACAACAAAGCACCACATGTTCGATTTGGAGAACTTTGCTCTCACTAATTCCAAAACATTCTATGGCTATCTTGAATGTTTACATTGGTGGAGCCTCTACCAATTACTGACAAACATGGTTGGGGACCTGTTTTCCAAGTATTCTTTGGCAGCTAATACATTAAACAGTAATCCAAAAGCAAGGGAAAGAAAACAGGCTACATTATAGTAATCCTTTAGATTAGGGAACAGTTATATTTATTACACGTTAATTATGCATTAATCTTTTAAAAACTCAGTTCATGAGGCATAATAACATTAATAAACCCAATTATGATTGTTTTAAGAGTCCACACAAAAAACTACAATAACATCTATAGATATTTAGAGACTAAGTATGCAGTATGACATCACCCAAGAATGTGCAGTGTACAGATGTGACAGGCAACAAGCCTTTTTTAAAACGTACCAATGTTTCAAGTTCGTAAGCTCTTTTCCTCAGTCGAATATATTGTGCCAGAGCACTTGACCTTAAATTACGAACTACTGGCCGATCGGGTAAACTGCACCCTTGAAAACAGCTCTGGGAAAGACCCCTTCACACAAGCCTGCAGTGGAGTGAGATCTACCTGATGAGTATAAGTGGGTTCTGCTCCCCGCCGGTGGCCCGTCGAGCTGGATGGGCCTCCGTAACCTCCCACTTGCGACCGGTCCTCGTGAAAGTTACCCCTCTTTACCTGAACAATGCAGGAGAAGTGCATCAGGCCCCCACTGTAATGGTTCACCACCACAAGCTGTTTACCGACCACAACTCACGAGCCCAGACATCCGTGGAGAAATCACTGCTTTTCACGCACCTCTCTAATGATAACGAGGTTTAGGGTGAGACTCGATTTATTCCTTACAACATTTAGGAGGAGCAGGGCCATGGATCACCCTGAATCTCTTCATTAATAAGAGGCTTTATGAAGTCAAACAGAGAAAGTGATATAGCAGAGCGAGGGAATGAAAGGAAAGGATTGATTAAATAAAGAAAGAAAAAAAAGGTGTAGTTTGGTTGGGCTTAAAATGTGGGCCCGGCCTACCGGCTGAGGTGCTGACGATCTGGTTTCATCTCTGCTGGCATCCCTCAGGTAGATATCTCGCTGCTTCGAGATGGAGGTGGTTTTGTAGAATTCTACCAGTTTGTTCAGAGAAGTGAACTTCTCTGTCCACAGATAATAACTGCCCTTATTGTCCTTCATGACTTTAAAATGTTGTACGTCACCCTCATGTCTGTAAAAAGTCAGAAGAGACGAGACGCTAATCTCATTCAATTTTCTACGCCCTCTGCTGGTGCATATTGACATTACAGGTAATTACACCGGAAATGATAAGAATTGAATACTACAGTAGTCAACCAGAAAGCAAAAGCATATCACTTAGGGGAACCAGTTCAATTAATCTTTTAGGAAAATAATCCATATTGGATCTAGCATAGAACATTAAGCATGTACCAATCAAATCAGAATGCACCAATCAAATCAGCATGTACCAATCAAATCAGAATGTACCAATCAAATCAGAAAAAGAAAGACATAAAGAGAAAGACGTAAAGAATCGGAAGCCAAGGCATTGATGTTGAACTAGGACCTCAAATCAGGTACTGGACTGTGTTAGTTGTTATTTTGTTTGAGAATATATTTAATCACAGAACTACAGACTTTTCAACTGTGAAATGAAAAGACGGCCATTCATTTACATTAAATCTTCAATTAACTACATTAATCAATCAATCATTTACATTAAATGTTCAATTAACTACATGAATCAATCATTTAAATGTTCAATTAACTACTACTTATTGCAAAACAAAAACAAAAACAAACAAAAAAACTGGACCTTAAAAGTTAAAAGCTGCTGATTTAAAAATTTTAACACAAAAATTACGTTATCTTTTATCACCACTAGAGGGAATGCTTGTGAAAGGTGTCTCCCTCTTTCTTTCAAACGCATGATTGATGGAGCTCGTGGATGATTTATGGAAAGATGGCACCAACAAATTTTGCAATTCCAATCCACATTAGGGGGGTGGCTATTCATGATGTAATATTAACGGGGCATTTCTATGTGGGCAATAATAACTGACACATAAACATCAGGAGACTCTGGAGGGTATATAATGCCAAAAATTACACAGCGAGAGACAGATGAAGAGTTATTCCTGCATATCTGGATGACATCATATTTTCCTCAATGTTTACATTAAGAGGTTTCAATACCTGTCACTTAGATGTGAGTATAACAGAGACAAATAAAAAAAGATAAACAGATAAACGTCCAAACATGTAACAAACAATCCAGATCAGCCAATCAGGCTTTCACTGTATGGACCCATAAACATCTAAAACAGCCAATGAAATGCTGCCACTTCAGCATTATAGGATTATCATCCTATAACATCCTCCGGTTTAGAGTACTCCCCACCCTTACACCCTGCACGGACCTGACGGAGATGGAGAAGTCTCCGGGTGACGTCTGGCTCCCTCGGATCAGGAAGGCTCCGACCTCTCGAGACATGAGTATCTCCTCAGCCGAGTTGCGGCTAACGCTCTCCTGGTACCAGCTGAAAGAGACGAAGATGAGCAGCGATAACACAGCAGACCACTAACCCACAGTATCCACTAACCTGAACTATCCACTAACCTGAACTATCCACTAACCCACAGTATCCACTAACCCACACTATCCACTAACCCACAGTATCCACTAACCCACACTATCCACTAACCTCAACAATCCTCTAACCTGAACTATCCACTAACCCAGACTATCCACTAACCCAGACTATCCACTAACTCAAACTATCCATTAACCCACATTATCCATTAACCCAAACTATCCACTAACCCAAAACATCCAGACAGAAGTTGAAGCTTATGCTCTTGCTCTCACCTCGGTGTCGGCCTGTCGATATAGTTTTTAGGCACAAATCCCTCATGTCCATGCATTTCTGCCTTGAGCCACTCGTCCTGAGAGCCCAGGATCTAGAGGGAAAACCATTATTTTAAACAACAGCACAGCTGAAATTCCATCAGCAGTGACACAGGACGAGTTCCTCGTCAGCAGCTGAGACAGCGAGAGTCCGTACTGAGACAGCGAGCGTCTGTACTGAGACAGCCTGTCCGTACTGACACAGCAAGCGTCTGTACTGACACAGCAAGCATCCGTACTGAGACAGCGAGCGTCTGTACTGACACAGCGAGCATCCGTACTGACACAGCCTGTCCGTACTGACACAGCAAGCGTCTGTACTGACACAGCGAGCGTCCGTACTGAGACAGCCAGCATCCGTACTGACACAGCGAGCGTCGGTACTGACACAGCGAGCGTCCGTACTGACACAGCGAGCGTCCATACTGAGACAGCGAGCGTCTGTACTGAGACAGCGAGCGTCGGTACTGAGACAGCGAGCGTCAGTACTGACACAGCGAGCGTCGGTACTGAGACAGAGAGCGTCGGTACTGAGACAGCGAGCCTGTCGTTTATACCTTCAGAATGTCGCCTTTGCGAAAGCTAAGCTCATCCTCTGCCGTGCCGTTGAAGTCGTACTTTCCTCGAGCTTCCATGGCAACGGAACGATGCAATGAGGGCAGTAGATAAGGTCAACGAAAAGGGGTTGGAGGGGTAGGGGAGTCACAGAAGAGCCTGCGGGGACTGAGAATACATGTTAACCTCAGATCTGCGGCCAAAGGGGGTCAAACACCTGTTCATGCTTCGATTTGAGTGCAAAAGCAGGCAGCCACTTAGCAAGAATGCAGCTGTGGTTAGTCAACCATTCAGCTGCAGATGTGCTTGAACAAAACTACTGAAGTATCTAAAATTTCATAAATACAAACCACCATAATACTCATTAATCCTGCAAAATGTTAGGCCTCTGACTGTTCACACACACACACACACACGCAATACACACACAATACACACACAACGCACATTCACATGCATTACAAAGACAAAAAGGTTTGCAAAAAGTTTATACTGATGAACTCCTTTGGTATTTGGAGAGGCTTTATGCATTTGACATTTACTATCGTTTAAAGCAATATTGCACTGACTATAAGCAATCTTGATTATTCTATTGTATTTTGAATGGAAAGTGGGCTGCATATACCCTGCATATACCCTGCATATACCCTGCATATACCCTGTTTATTAGCACGTCACAAGTACACCATGACACAGGACATAAACAGTTCCAAAAACAAACAATAAGCATTTCAGAAAAGTGAAGAGATAATTGTCTTACTCCTATTGTGTTTCTTGCTGATTCAGAGACACGGAGATGGTGGTGCACTGCTAGATGTTCCTAGAGGGTACCATAACTTTACCTATCACAGAAGAGAAAAATATCAACACACACACACATACACAGAATAAACACAGTAACACAACAGAGACAGATAGAGAGGCAATAAAATACAATATAGAAAGAAGCAGAAGAGGAAATAGAATAGCAAGACAGACAGTTCATCACCACTTAGCCCTTTACCTCCTTTAAGAAGCAACTGAATTCTTATGACAGGCATTATATCATTCTTATGACAGGCATTATATCACTCTTATGACAGGCATTATATCATTCTCTACTTGCTCTCTCCCCTGTAAGATGGGAACAGCATTTGCTATCAAACAAAGTCCCAATCAGCTGCAAAATATCCCAGTTCAGTTTATCACATTTAAAACTTTCAGTCATCTAAGCCAAGTCTATCGCATTTGAAGTACTTTCAAAATCACCTTTCATGGGTTTTAATGCCACAAATCGCTGACATCTTTTAAGTTGACAAGTCTTAACAGGGCAGTAAAAGGTCGTGAACAATATGCAGAACCTTTGACCCCATAATTCCTTTTCACACCAAGAGGCTCTTGGTCGTCCTGTAATCATATGAAACCCATATCTGGTGATTATGTCATGATTTCAGCCAAAGAATTCTGTGGGTTCAGCTCTGGCCAGATAACCGAAGAGATTAGCCAAGCATATTGCCTAAGTCCTTATCACCCAGTACTAAATGTTTATCACGAACTGGAGCTCACACCCGGGGCTTTCCCCTCCTTGGGTATCTTGTCACCAGACCGACCGTTGGTCACTGCTGAGGCGTTCGTACAGGAAGCCCCTCACGCAAATGGAACTGGACTTCTGTGTTCTCTCTCTCAAGCGAGGCTTTTCAGGAAAGGGCAGAGTAAGGGGCGGGTGGGTAACGAGGATCCCTCACACTCCAGGAAGAAGGAAGCCCAATGCAAACAACACAGGAAGGATCGCAAATTGGATTATGCTCAGTTACTACAGTACAAAGCATGGCTTTTGCTTGGCGTACTGTTGGGAGATGGGTGGCTTGGTGAGGGGAGAGTCCTCACAGAGGTACTCAAAAAAAAGGAAAAATGCTTTCCTGCACCTATCGCTTCTCTACAAGGTCAAGTAAAAGTAGTTTGACTTTTACATCTGAAAATTCACGAACCATAAATTCCCAAGGCACTTGTCAGTTTAAGGATCGGGAAACGCTTGCTATTCAATTAGAGATCCTGGCAGCATGTAGCACCAGCGCTAGCAGACGTTTATTTCTGGGATTTGCCGTCATTCATTCTTCGAGCTAAATAAACAAACGTTTAAGAAAATGTCTGACTGGGTATTCTCCTTTTGCATATGCATTCAAGCGTCAACGCGACCCAAAATAAACACGCCCAAGCAAAGCTGCACTTGTTAGACAAAGTAGTGGCGAGCATCAGATGTTATTCTTGTCTTATTTCATGTTGAGGGTGGGTTGCACTGCAGAGCACTGGTGAAAGGACAATCGATTATTTGTCTTTTTCACTTTCAATAAATGTGATCATTGTACACAAGGAATAAAAACAAGAACTTGGCCAATATATTCATCAGGCCAGTACAGTCTTCACCCATGAAAACGTTCCTGCAGAGACTATTGCTTATTAATAAAAGTTTGCCCGTGGACAAAAGTCATTGGCTTTGGAGAATAAATTCCTTCTACGGGTGCATCAAAGCAGGGAATGACTGCCAACACAATTTCAAGTTCTAACACTTAGGGTTTCTGTTCTGTCGTTAACTATTTTACAAGCCCTTGCATGAGTACTCTCAGCTCGTTTAATGGCAATCATCACTGTAGCACTAACATAAGAGTATGTCACAGATTTTGAGTCTTCATTGCAAATAAAATGCTTGATCAATGTCTGCTATTCTGTGGTATAAAACTGAATGAACTTAAAATTTAAATGTGACGGGTGCAGGGAGGAACCAAAATTCAAGTGATTACTCTCAGTTTACCATTCTCAGATAATATACATGTTAACCCACTTTTAAAATGCGTATAATCTCAGTGAAGTTGAAGAGAAGTTGAAAAAATGTTTAAGATTTGACTTTTTGTAAATGTAAGAGCCTCAAAAGCCTTAATGTTTAGCCTTTCAAACCAGATAATGGTAAAGAACTTCAACTGAGATTAACACTCATGATAGTCTATATAACAGTACAAATATCTTTACCAGGAAGCAAAAGTGGCACTTGAAGGTGAGAAGTATCAAAGCGCAAAAAGACCTGTGACCTTTGAACTCTTTAGTCAAGATTAGTCAAACTTTTGAGTGTAAAACGATCCTTTTGACAGTGTAACACCAGAACAGCAGCGACTACCATACGCAAAAAAAAACCCCAAAACAAACAAAAAAAACCACCTTTTGAATCTAATTAGATTCAAATGTCATTTTACAATTACTACTCACGACTCTTGTGTGCACTGAGAGCTCTCTGTGGGAACATATTCTTGAAAAGGAAAAGAAAAGGTCCTTTCTGTTTAAGCTGTGATTGAAACACCCACGTGGACCAGGTCACCAGGACAGGTGCTCCTTAAAGGTAAAGATTAATAAAGCACTCTGTATCGGCTTAGAAACAGAAATAGAGAAAAAATAGAGATTTTAGAGGCAGAGAGAGAGAGAGAGAGAGAGAGAGAGAGAGAGAGAGAGAGAGAGAGAGAGAGAGAAAGAGAGAGAGAGAGAGTGTATAGCAAAATGTTCAGCAAATGTAGAGCAAAAGAGTGGGTAATCATGTTTAAATGACTGTGGATGTAATATCAGTATGGAACACAGTCAACATCTTTGCTCACAGAACAGAGAAAACGAGCTGCACTCAGTCTGAACAGCACAAGCTCAGGTTCAAGTAAACAAGAGGAAGGAACATGCAAAGCTCTATATGGGAAAAGGTGATTTTAATAAATATAATCACATATATTCTATAAATACATGTTGTAATAAGGTGATTATATGTGATTTTAACAAAGCAAATGTACACAGGGCCACCAGCGTCATCCTTAATACCACCATCTTCTACAGCTCAAGAAACAAGCAGGACGAATTATGGATTTAGCAATCGAACATTAACATGCAAATGTTGCGCTGGACCAACATTTAGTTAGTATAAATGAACCTTCAAAGAACCTTTCTTTGCCACTTAAAGAAGTGGTATGCAAACCAGTTCAGATAATCATCTATATATAATCCATGAGGAAGTGTTGCTGAATACACCAAATATAAAAGGTCTTTTCTAACTGGGCAGCAGGTCCAAGAACAGACAGAAGCACCAACTGTTTATATATCACACAACAGCAACAAGGTGAGAACATGGTGGATTAGGCATGGCAAGTATAACGAACCCAGAGCACTGAGCGGCTGATAATAACGCTGCTTAAGGGTGTTGATGAGAACGGCATGTTACAGTGCACCAGGTCCAAAACCCTTTTTTTGGGTTAAAGCAACTCTTTTCTCATCAGGGCAGAGAAACTGGTGAATTGGGGTGAACCATGCAATTTTACATGCATATTTTACGCGAGAATCGAAAGCAACGCAAACATCCAAAAAAAAAAAGAGAGAGAAGATTTGCAGGAATCAATGTGTAATGATTGCTCATGCTACCAGGGCAGAAGGAAAACGCATGTTAGTCTCCCATTGGCTCACTGATGTTTTGTCATGGCATCAGAATAGGAAACGGCCTTTATGTTTTGTGTTATGTAACACAAAAAAGTCCATTTTCCAGTTCACAGAGTATTTACTTTCATTGTCAGTCAGTAACACTCCAAACATCCTATCACAATAGATGCTGGTCACTTTACAAAACGAAAGGTTCACACTAGACTTTGCTATAGATGACCACTGACTTTTAGCTTCTCTAAACCTACTTCGTATGAAAAAAAGTGACAAGGAAAACACATCACACCAAGAATTTGGGTAAAATTAATAAAGCAGATTACACCTTGTTAAGTACAGGTTTTCTATAACAGATTAATATCGACAAAACAAAATGCACAATGTGACTTAACGTGCTCTCAAGTGTCAAAAATGGCATTCGGTTATTGACAACAGGACAGTAAAGTGTAAGTAAGAAAGAAGAAGCGATATCATATCAATAATTACATCCATGTACTGAGACAGGAACAAGAAAGATGAAAAATCCATATATTCGCTTCCGCTTTAAACTACGATGCTAACGAAATAGCCCATAGAGTCAGTTCTAACTTTCTACAATAACGTTAATATTTGTATGTTTTGAGATTAAAATGGTAAAGTATTTGTTTGTATCGGCACAGCTGAAAGAGACCCAATGTTACAGATGTGCAATCACCGTCTTAGAAAACTATATGAATCTCGGGAACAACTGAAATTGATTGAATTAAAAGTAAGAATAATTACCCTCATTCATCACTGTCCGGTGCCGTTAACGGGACAACTAAATTCACACGTGAAAGGCGTCCTGTAATTGACGCACACAAACACCCACAACGCAACACGTACTTTATTCTAAATTTGTAGCTGAGAATCAAACTCTTAAGCGACCCGAACAAACTCCTCCCCGTATGAAAAAAATTCTCAAAATGATACGGCGCGACGCTTGGAGGAGGATGCGAGATTTCTTGAAAGATGATCGGTTAAACTGTCAGGTCTTATAGATTCGTATGTAGAAATCACTTCAGAAGAAATTATAACACACTGGGAAAAAACTTGTAAGAAAAAAATCCTACTTGGAAATTCTTTTCAAGTTATGTTTAAGTTGTACGAAGTATGACTTTGGAATCTGCAATAAAATAATGTGGAATTTTTGCAGAGTTGATATATTCTTTAAAGAGTTGATGTATTCGGTAAAGGGTATAGACAGTGAAGCAGAAGGAAGCATGTATATGCACGTGTCGTATGCGCGTGTGGAGTGTTTGCACTTAGCTATAACATTCAGTATTTGCATGTTGCACGACAGGAAATCACAAAACAGCGGAAATGTCTAACTGGAAGTGTATAGTTTCTCTCCTCGTATTAACTGTAATAAACACACACACACACACACACACACACACACACACACACACACACACACACACAACCAGATAAAATAGATCTAGTGTGGCACAATTCAAATTCACTGGGATCTGAGTGGGACATTTGCTATTGTTCTTTCTGTCTTCATTTCCAGCCAAACTATCTCCACACCCCTGAGCCTCCTCAGCTCACCCCAGCCCCCCTCACACCCCTGAGCCTCCTCAGCTCACCCATGCCCCCCCTCACACCCCTGAGCCTCCTCAGCACACCCCTGAGCCCCCCTCCACAACCTCAGGTCGCAAACATCAGCCCAAGCACTGTACTCATGTAACAGTGACATTATTTACATTACACATATTGACTAAAAAAGGGGGTAAAAAGTTCCTCTATCCTGACAGGTGAACAGGTTTGCCCAGCAGCCATCACTGTTCATGTCACCGAATTCTCTGGACAACACAGTAGTTCAAATCACACTTTGCCATAGCTGTTAGGATACTGGCAGAGAATGAAAGACAACCTCAGAGGGGAACATTAGCACGCTCCCCAATATCAGCACTCACAACTACTTCAGTGGCGCTAGAAAGTCAAACTTTAACGGTGTTATTTTCATAACTGACTTGTGACAGTGTTAAACTGCCACTCTCTGTTCAGGTGCATAAGGGCCTAGTGTATCTGCTTCAAGCTGGAATTTGAAAGGCAAATGGTGTTCGTGGTGTTGAACTCTAAGCGAGCTCTTAAATAAGAGCTTTATTTAAATGAATTTAAATAACTCTTTAGAGAAACTCTGGTGTTTCCCATGTGAAAACAGCAAACAAATGCTGCATTAAAATAATGAAAAATGCAGTTAATTTGTGGTCTAATTCAAAATATGCAAAAAAACAAAAAGACATCCAGTTAACATCCAGTTAAAGTGTCATTTTCAAAGTCACAGGATCCGTAAGCAACCACTTTATTTTTCAGACACATTTATGACTTCATGTGGTTTGCCATGCCGGTGTGGAATCATGTTTTGATGTTCTGTTGTTACTACGGAGTAGAAAAGCACATAAATCGTAGTTACTTGTTTTATCTAAATAATTTTAATTGAACCATTTTGTACTAAGTCATCATTTGCAACATTTTGTGTGATAAAAAAACCCTTTTCTTTATGCATATCAAGTGATTCTACACAAATCCCAGAGTTTCCCAGAAAGTCTTTTACCTGAGATGTATTTGTTTAACCTCTTGGTGTAAGAAGTCTGCAGCTCACAGTTTTGAACAGCACCCTGCTGCTTCTCTGACAATTAACCTTGCAATTTCTGCAAGGAAGGTGGTGCGAAGATAATTTTAGCACTTCATCGTAACTGGAGTTTAAGATGAGCATATTGTAACCATGGACATGTGAGTTGTGTGAATGTCTACAATACCAACAAACTCATTCTGCACTTTATATGTTTGAAATAGTGAGTTGAATTTTGGAAGATCACTAAAATGAGTTTGTAAGGATTAAGTAATAATGTGCCTACTATCTGGAATTAATAATAATAATAATAATAATGTTTTAAAAATCTGTGGTCTTATGAAGCCTGCAGTGTTCAGATAAGATTTGAATATTTAAACAAATGGCTTTGTGTGTTTGTAAGTGTGTGTGTGTGTGTGTGTGTGTGTGTGTGTGTGTGTGTCAGTGAACCATTAAAAATTAAATAAATATAAAAATATTTTAAATAAATATAAAAAAGACATGTTTGTGGTTCATGTTAATCTATATCTCTCAGAGGAGAAGCAAACATTTTCCGACATTTTCAGTCAAATATCTGATCGCAGAGACTTCAAAATGTTTTTGTTAAAAAAAGATGTTTGCTTCATAACTCGTATAAACACCACTCTTTCAGGTCTTCCTTAATCTGCAAATAAAACCTGCTTCCTGCAGTGCTAACCAGCAACACACCCAAGTGCACACACACACACACACACACACACTTCCATCTGAGAGCTTCTATACACATGTGCACATGCACATTAAGTAGTTACATTAAATCTATCCGAGCTTTTTAAAAATCGCTTTTTTTAAGTGACCATTATGTTATTAGGAATAATTTCCTCTTTAATTGAAAATTGCATTCAACTTAGAAACAAACAAAAAAACATTTACAGAGTAGCATGTTTAATATTCAATGTTTAGCATAAGAAAAAAAAACATTTTCTCTTTATAACCTGAGCAGTTTGGTCTAAAAACATTTTCAGGACTCCAAACCCAAACCCACGTGTGTGTCCTCACCTTTCTGCAGGATCCCAAACGGGACCCAACGGGACCTAGACTGAAGGTGAAGTGTACCAAAGCGAGGAGAGGAGCAGCTGTTCACCGCCACCGCTGCACCTGAAGGTTCATGTCCACAAAGTGGACAGACGACAGCACCCACTGCAGAAAGCTTAACCTTCGGTGTAAGTCCTGAGCTCCTACTAAACATACCCTGTGTTTTATGAAATCCATGTAAATTTACTATTTACTTTCTTTAAGCTACTTTACTGTTCTATTCCGATTTCTGTCCTGAATTTGGCAGGATAGCATCTATCTATCTATCTATCTATCTATCTATCTATCTATCTATCTATCTATCTATCTATCTATCTATATATCTATGTATCTATCTTTCAACCTATCTATCTATCTATCTATCTATCTATCTATCTATCTATCTATCTATCTATCTATCTATCTATCTATCTATC
>JAOXYF010000001.1:19255539-19272822 GCA_028565775.1 Sternarchorhynchus goeldii | reverse complement strand
CACACACACACACACACACACACACACACACACACACACACACACACACACACACACACACACACACACAGGGTTTTTATTGCATCCCTTGTCCTGTTAGCATCTAATTAGAGCCAGTAGTTTCATTTAAAGTAGCAGTGGAGCCTGGCTACACAGAGCATGTTCGTTACATACTCAGACACACACACACACACACACACACACACACACAGTTCTTGTGTGTTCTACAACTGGCTGTGTTTTCAGGGAATCTTTCAAAATAAGAAAGTATTTTAATGTCATCCTAAAAAAAAAACCCCAAAAAACAAAACATAGTTGTGTAACTGGATAATTCTGAAGAGTGGCTGAGACAGACATTTTGGAATATCAGCAGAGGGCATAATAATTCACTTAGTGCAGATGTGAGTGTGCTAAACTAAAACACATTAAACACAGTACATCAGTAATGGCTGGATTATCCTGTAAGGCTACAATAAAAATAAAATTAAAATAAAATAAAATAAAATTATCCTGTAAGGCTACAATAAAAATAAAATGTGATTTGTGTCTTTCTTTCTTTCTTTTCGTATTGGAATCTTTAAAAGTTATATTGGTTTTTTTTCATATTAGGATGATACCTACCAGTTAACAAACATTTAAACAAAATGAAAGAGATTTTAATACCACACATATAAAGGTTGTTAAACTGTTGTTTGCTGTTCAACTCTGTGCTAACTTCATAGATTGTTTCACAGGAGCTGGATAATTTGAGATGAACAAACATGTGGTACAGAGATCCAGAACAACAAATAATTGGGTTGAATGAAACCACAGTCGCATGCCAAGGCCTCAAGATCAAACATCCAAGCACAAATGTTTTTTTTCTCATAAAGTGTCAATATGGTAAATTTTATTTCATACAGTACATTTTACAAGGAAACCTTAATCATGACCTGCAGTGAATGTACAAAGGACAAAGAGGGGAAGGCGCAAAAGGACAAAACTTCTCATCCCGGGATGAGATCTTCTGGTTGGAAGGTTGTTATCTCCTTACTGCCAACCAGCTAAATATGTACACTAAATTACAAGACTTTTTTTTTCTTTCAGTCTTCATTATTGCACAATGTTTGGTTTTTATATGAACAGGATCAATAAAATAAAGCAATCAATCCATTTTGACAATATAGTACAAAGAAAAAAATAAAGTGTTATGTATATATGTATGTATTTATATACTACATATTCATACACTCTTTGGGGAGGAAAAAAAATATATCTGAAATTTCTGAAGATATCATCAAAACTCCAGAAAAGAATCAGGAAACCAGAGAACTCTTTAGTGAGAGCAAACCTAGCATTTTCAGTGTGTTTGAGCAGAAGAACTACCAGCAGGAAGCAGATGAGCTAGCGCCTTCAAGTCCAACTGCAAATGTAGAGCCCTATCAAGGTTGGGCAACATCTCTGGCTGTCTGACAA
This sequence comes from Sternarchorhynchus goeldii, assembly GCA_028565775.1. Lineage (NCBI taxonomy): Eukaryota > Metazoa > Chordata > Actinopteri > Gymnotiformes > Apteronotidae > Sternarchorhynchus > Sternarchorhynchus goeldii. The sequence continues at coordinate 19,271,367 of JAOXYF010000001.1, read as the reverse complement.
TCTCTTCTTTAAGTCTTTGCCATTTCTATTGATCTTAGCAAAAAAAAATACACCTCAAACCGATACATATTTATGAACTGATCAGTTGTATTAATTATACTACTGTAAGGATATGTTTTGTTTTAGCTGTATTGGGGTAAGGATATGTTTTGTGGAGAAAGTAAAGCACTCTTGTAAGTCGCCATGGACAAGAGTGTCTTGTAAAAGCTGTAAATGCGAACGGAAATGTTTAGATCATTGGATTTAAAGACAAATACATTAGGGGACTGAGTAGACACTGGGAGGCAGAAGGCCAGCTTTGTGTGGTATTATTTTGAATATAGGGAGTGCTCACAATCTAATTGTTGGGGAAAGGAACTCAGCATGTAAGAAAATCCATGTGTAATGTCTAGAATGGCTTAAAACTCCCATAGGCAATGGATATCATCATTTGGACCACAGACATAGTTCAGGCAGCCCTAATTTAACGCATACATTACAACCCCACAATATTTTAAACAATAAATAAATAAATCATGCTGTCTTTAGAGAATGTACTTTTTCCCCCTCAAAAACATGATTTTTTTGCACACTTTAAAAAGGTGATATTTTAAAATCTTTAAAAAATGCATTTTAAGTATTTTGAACATACAAAATACATATTTTATATAAATACAATTGTTTTCACTGGTAATTTGAAGTGCTTTTTTATAGTTGGGTAAGTATTTCCAATTTCTGTTTCTTGAACAATTTGCAGTACAAACAAGACGAGTAAAAACTTGTTTTTGATATTTGCACATGTTCTCTCTTAACAGTCCCTCCAGTGAGGAGCCTATTAATGCCGTTTTCACAGAGACTCGTCCTCTTCTCCTTGATATCCGTAATTCGCTAAGACACAGACACACATCACACAATTACAAAGTACTTGACCTTGGAAAGAGACTTTCTCAATATGCTAAAAGATTTCTAATCCTCGTCTATACTCTGCAGAAAATTGGATAGCTTTTAGTCTCTCGTCCTCAGTGAGCCTGATCTTTCTCAATTCCTTTTTCTCCATCTCTCTCCACAGTCCTTGCGGCGTTCTCTCGAACCTTCTCTTTCCGTCTCTTTCTCACCGCGTACACACGATGCCAAATTTCGTTCAATTTGCCACTCCATTGGCCGGCCATTTTCGGGGTGAAGCTAGCGAATAGCGGACTACTTAGCGCGTATCTGAGAAATGGTTAGCGCTTGTGCTTTATTTTCTCATATCCTATTTTGATCACTTATCTGGAGCGAGGAACCGCGGCTCACACGCTCGCAGTTCATTGTGCAGGGATGAGAAATCTGCAGCACAGTCCCACGGATGAAGCGGGATTTACGGAAACAGTCGTCATTACTGTGTTGTGTTTAAACCTTCATGAACTGCAGCAGTAACTATAGGGACGTTACTCCCCACCGTTGTTACATATAGAACTATTTATTTTTTCTCTCTTTTTTATTCCTTTTATCTTACAATGGATATCTTACAATAGACCGGATCAAAGAATTTTTTTTTACTTGGTTAACCACAATGATCTTAAATCTAGAAAGTGTATCGTATCTAACATTGAATTCTGCAGTGCAGCGTATCATTGCTTGTAGATGTATATCGAATGACAGAGACAGTGCTTTGTTACGTACCCATACAAAACCTTTCGGCTCCATTGTGGAGTCCCAGTGCCGCTTTTTCCTAATCCTCTTTTCTGCCTTGTTCTCTACCAGTCTCTCACCCTTTATCACACATGGCTTTCCTCACCCTTCCTTCCCCTCCCCCTCCAAACACTTCCTACTCTCCTTGGGGTGGTCTTCTTGTCCATTCACCTACACGTCAAAGTGGCTGAGGGGTCAGGGGGCTTTAATCCAGCAGATACTACTATAGACATTTGTTCATGTGCGGTGAACACCACATCTTAGAAGGCGTGCAGCCTGGCCTTTGAGAATCTGCCCTCAACGACATCTCTCCTTAACACGCACACACCCACACGCTGGCTCTGAACAGACATCGGTAATCTGACTTGACCTGTTCTCAAGGCGTTTCCAAACAGGTGAGAAGAAAGAGCGTGAGAGAGGGGACATCTGTCTTTTCTAGTGGCGGGTTACACTTGAACCAAGCCCCGTGTCATGGCTGGAGAACAGTCTAAGTCTGCAGGCCCTCATGAGAATGGAGGGAATGTTTCCAAAGCTACAACTGCACTATATCATCTAAAAAGCCCAATGCTGTTTGATGGAATTGTGTTGGCATGGAACAAGGGATCAGGAACTCACTGGAGATTGGACAGCCTGCTAAAGAATCTATATTACAGTGAGACTTAGGCATGCTTGTGTGTTTATGGCATACTGGAGGTGAAATGAGATTTCAGGTGCTGAAGCACCGGCTTAATCCTAAAGATCAGCCCTTAAAGCATGACAAGCTCCCAAATGTCTGTGGAGGCTAGAGGCTTCACGCATGAACTCTCATTTTTCTACATGCAGTGAAGGACTGAGACCAGGAAAGGAAACACACACGGTGGCAGCATCCTGTACTAAAGGTGCTGGCTTTGGATGAGCTTCCTGCAGCCTGTGGCTCCAGCGCATATGCTGCCCAGAATAAAGGGCTATTTTAGACCCCAAAGTGAGCGAGTGGGTGCGTGTGTGCGCGCCCCTCCCATTGTGGTTGCTCTCCGTTCTGCCGGTGAAAGGGAGTTCGGCCCGTGTTACGAATACGCAGTACGCGCTGGCGTTAGCCGTAATGGAGAGGCTGCAAAATCCCTACGGCCGTTGTGGTGGATACACCACGCTGCACAAAGCCAACCGGCGATCGATAAGCGAGTTCTCCGAGTCTCTTTTCCCGAGTCCCCGACTGAGCTCGACGCACAGCGCAGTGGCTGCATCAATACTGGAGCACATTGCTCTTAACGCATAGCCGCCTGCACATCCCTTAATTGACATGATAAATATCTAATCCGGGCGAGGCAGCCTTCTCCCAGAGCAAACCTGATATCTGACCAGCCGAACTGGGAATGAGCAGACCGAAGATTCTCGAACCATTCAAATGCAAATTCCACATGCAGCTCAAGTGAAAAAGAACAAAAGAAAATTGAGAGAGGGAGAGGGAGAGGGAGAGAGGGACAGAGAGAGAGAGAGAGAGAGAGAGAGAGAGAGAGAGAGAGGTTCTGAAGTGATTCTAATTAAAAATAGTCAGTAAACAGGACAGAAAGCTTGGCTTTTCCTGTAGTCCTTAGACAATACACTGACATCATAATTACTAGTTTTTATTCAAATCGGACTAATCCGAATATAAACTGAGCTGTTTTTTGCGCCGTATGTTACCAGACACTGTAGTGTTTAACCTAGGTCAGCTGGAATCAAATCAGAATAAAATAAAAGCAAGTTGTAGTTCTAGGGGTAATCTGTAAGACTGTTTCCAGATGAACACAGTGGCAGGTTTACAGACTCCGGTGAGGACTGTCCTCCGTTTAAACTAGCATCAACATTCAAAATTGTTGATTGCACAGCATCGATAGACAACGTTAACGCAGTTGCACTAATCACCCATGAAGACAACCCAAGAAACAACCTAAGAAAAAAGAGTATGTAATCCATCGTGCATTAGTAAGATTTAGAACATGGTGTTTAGTAGTTTGCTGCCGTCATTAAACAAGCACTACACGATGCCATTTCGCAACGCGCAAAACAGAGGCCAATATACTGTTTTCGATCTTTTCTTTCCAAAAATAGTCCAAAACTGTTAAAAAAAACAAAGCATTAACACACTTGAAATCTTTCAATTTAAGCTTTCTTTGTGACTTTTTGTTGATGTTACGACGTGGATAGATTTACGCGAATAGTAATAAGTCGTTAGAAACATGAATATATAGCTTTGATGATTGATTTATGTCCTCCTTGGTTTAGCCAGAGGCCACAAAAACGTCTTTTTAAACACGTCAAGTGTTTAAACGCAAGGCGCCTGCCTTTACACTACCGATGGGAAATATTTCCGATATAATATTCAGTTTGATTTCACGAATTTCGACGCATGATTCGTGTATACTCTGAATGATCAAACACTAGGACATATAAAGGACACTGCTCATCCCGATTCTACGAGTCTCGCTCGTTTTGTTTCGTTCGCTCTTTTCTAAACAGCAAACGCTGCATATTTACGGACCTGCTGAATATTCTTCCTGAAGTTGTGTAGTTACGTATCATCCACATGTGTCAGGATCAAGCCCGTGAGCAACGACGGGCAAGTCAATTCAGCTGGAACCGGGCCTTTGCAAACAGGAAATTATAGCGCCATCACTTCTAAATATCAGATTCGAACAGGGGCCGATTAAAATCTCATCTATCATGGAGAGGAGCTCTGTACTCTAAAATAATCTCAGTGGCTAAAGGCTTTTCTGCATACGCTGGTCCAAGGACTTTCGAAAGTATCCCGTACGTTAACTGAGAGTACAAAGAGAAAATGGATTTGCTGTCTTTGTATGTGTAAGCGGTGATATATTGATTTATTATTTGTGCTGCCAGATTTGTGCTAATTCATAGAAGCAGTCCGCACTGGTTCAAAAGTTAAATGAAATATTATCACAGCCCAGAGAATTCAATTAAACATGAATTAATCTGTACAAATATTGGAACAATGCTGCGATAAACAGAGATTAGTGAACTGCAATGGAAGTCTTACTAGTGAGCTCTCTGAACACAGCTTAGATGTTAATTGAATAATGTGTTATACATATCATCCATATATTGTGATATTGAATATGAAAGCATTAATTAAACTTAGACTTAATAAAAGCTGAAAAGTGCCATAATTTGTATTAGGCACTTTGTATTAATTGAAATTTGATCCCACGAGCAGAAGAACATTCTTATATGGGAAATTTTATGGACGACCTATGACAGGCTAAGAAATAACTAAAGAGCTACAAAACTACAGAATCCACGAGACCTTAAACCTCGAGTGTCAGAACATGTGTAGACCCTCGTGTGGCAAACCCCGAGTATTTATACACAGGCCTGTGTGTTATCAGTGGTTCCTTCAGTCTTGCCTTCAAAGCCCACCTGCAGCAACCCATCAGACGCTGTGGACGCCCCCCCCGCCCCCAATCACCTCAGGTATCGGCTCTGCTTTTTGCTGCTCCACATCAGCAAGTGCGCCGTGATTGAACACAGTCCCTCTCCCCAGCCATCCCTGGTGGAGGAGGTTGGTTTTTCTGAGCCCCTTTTTATGTCTATTTAACCCCCAACCCCCTCCCTCCACCCTTTCCAGTCCTGAGACAAACGCAACAGAGCTTGAATCACTCTACCCTGGGAGGTGTGCATCAGAAGCTGTTCACCTTCTGCAAACCGGATGAGGTGTGTGTGTGTGTGTGTGTCTGTAAGTGCGCTAGTGAGAGAATTTAGCAATGGAGAAAAAGCACAGCTCAGTGGGCATCAGGTGTGCGAGGTGGTGTGTGATTTTGTGACCATGGTGTCTCAATGTACTTGATTGAGCCACTGTCAAATAAATTGACAGAGAAATAAATAAAGGAACACAGAGAAGGAGAGAGTATGGATTGTTTCATTTGAGCTTCTCCTCCATTGTCCTCTTAAAGCATGGGGATAATTCTCTCTCGGTTTTAATCGAAAACGTTCCCTGGCAATTAGCTCCTACTTCGACCCCCAAGAAACATACTGACAGAGTCATTATCACATGTTCAGACAGAGCTTTGATAATGCTGTGATGTCAGAAGCTCTCTACACAACACACACTGCCAAGGGTACAGGAGATTAGATGGGGGGATAACTCTCAGGAAGTGGCAAGAAAGTACAAACAAACAAACAAACAAATAACCCATCAAAAATGTTATCTTAGCACTGCAGTGTGTGTTCTCAGCCAAAGTCATGGTATGCCGCAACTTGCACTGGGTGTATTTATAACTCTCATTCTTTTCTGCTGCATCTGTAAAGGAGGATTAGTGTCCTGTGTATGTACATCAAACGGCATATTTTGGTGTAGAAAGTTGAGCACGTTCAGGGGCGGAGCTGAGCTGCTGACAGTCAGACCTCAGTAAACACGACTTGCTGACATTTTAGAGGAGGGATTGCTGGGGGGGTGGGACTTCTAGGAAAGGGCGGGGCAATGGCCCATTGGCAGTGGGCTCTGTCTTCATCGGCTGGCTCCGCCCTTTACTGCAGTGTAAACCCTTTACTCCTCCCTAGCCCGCTCTCACTCTCTTCAGGGCTCAGGCTACACAGTGGCTACTGCTGCTCTTTACAAAGGCCAATCAGAGTATCCCCACTTCCATACATGTGCGGCCATTTGACATGGAGTCTCGAGGCAGCTGTCTGACAGGTGCCATATCGCACAGACTGGAGGAGCGACTCGGTCTCGGCTACACGTAATGATAAGTGTTCCATGGGAAATGTAGTGTTATAAAAAGAAAAGAAAAACAAAAAACTACAAAGTCTGTTCTCTTGGGAAATGTAGGCTGCCCATCAACACTGACTCAGCTCCAAGTAAAACCAGGAAGACTTTCAGGGTGTGAAAAAATGGACTGCTGTGTCCAAAATGAAATCAAGAGAAATCTCTTACCCTCAAACTTTCGAAAATGCATGATTTGATTATCATTGGTAACATAGCACACATGCAATTCAATATACAAAATTATATACATATGTTCATGATAAAGTGGTGATAAAGTCCATCATGGAGTGCCTGGTAAAATCTCATCTATTAGACATTAACCTTACATAAGCCTTTCATAAACATAACACCATACAGAGTTAATATAATTGAATTATTCTACCAGACTCAGACTCAAATACATTTGACCAATTGACTCTTTCGGCCTTGTTGGCTTTTGCTAAGAATGTATCAATTGCTCTCATGTAATCAATCATCAGTAGATCTATTTAATAGTTTATCGCATTTTCAAAATTGTAGTAATTTGTATAAACAAACAAAAGACACTACAAATTGTCAGGGTTAGGACTGGGAACACAAGTTTATAAGATTTTCTTATAAACCCATTCTTTAGAACATCTTAAAAACGTCCCTCAAGTGTAACAATTGCTATAAAATTTTAGTGTGACTGGGGTTGATTCCCTTCAATAGCCAGTGCTAGGGTTGTGCCATATTCACTACTACTGATACACTACTGTAAGCTTAGAAATAAAGGGCATTAAAAGAGGTGTTGAAATACAAGCACTCACAGTTTATCCCTGGACCTCCCTTCTTTCCTGACCCCTGGTCTTAAAAAGCATCAGGAGTCAGTAGTGGTATGTTCCAAGGCCCTGAGTTCTAAATATCCTCATTTATTCCTCTCCACCAATGGCAGCCCATTATTCAAATGAAGGGAAAGTTGTGTGTTCTGATTGATTCCCCTACTATGCAAATTTATGTGGGTAACATTATTCCATTCTGTTGAAGTTATAATATGACAGACATATTTAGGGCATACAAAGCTACTACTTATTGCTGTATTGTCAGACTAACCTTTCCTGTCTTCCACTGACAGCAGAATTGTCTAAAAATACCCAAGACAGTCTTGGATAGTGAGAAAGCCCTTCATATTTGTGTCTTTTTTAAATGAACTCTAACATTTTAATGTTCTCTAAACCTAATGCTAATACTATGTCAAGCAATGTGAGCATAACTAGTGTAGTCTTGATTATATACCACAACACCATTGATATGCTGTATAATGGTAAATCAATTATATCTCCACATTATGGATTGACAATCACTACTGATCAAATGAAGTTCATCAATGGTCAAGCCAAATTTTGAGAAATCACCTGAATTCTATAAAACAAAACACATCAGGGACATTAAACGATACGGTAGACTAAGCTAAAACACCACTTCATCTTGAATATTTCGAGTGTCATACTTATAGGGTTAAAAGACGCTCCATTTTGTACATGAATCGAGTGGCTGGTCAATCTAAGCTAAGTTAAAGATGGTGAATAGAGTGACTGAGTGCAATTAGTAAAATTCAAGGAATAATAACAAGAAGCGTCCTACAGCAGTCCAGAAACCAATGCCGGAGATATTAAATAATCGGAGCGTTTGCAAATCTAATAAACCTCATTATGGCATATGACACTCAAATTAAAGCTCTCCAAACATCATCGGAGTCTTCCTTCTGGCCGGGGTCATCACAAAGGCCTGCAGACAGATCACTGCTACCTGCTGTGATGGTCACAGCTGTCCTCCAGTGATGCAAGGCAGGAGACACTATTCTTCTTTACTTATTGATAATACCTCCAGAGCAACTCCAATCCACATTTTAAAAATCCACTTCATGTCTTTTCTCAGTCCTTTTTTTGCTGTTTTTTTTTTTAACCACATACAAAAGCCCCTCCCCTTACCAAAGTTATAAAATTGGAAGTCACTTGCAGGAAGCAGCTTCAAACCAGGCAGAGAAACATTAGGGATGGCGTAAGGAACAAGGCAACCATGACATATGGACTCCCCCAGTCTCCTTTACCTCCAACCAGCAGTAATGCTCCAATTTATAAAAAAATATCTGAATAAAAAGAACACTATCGTCATCCGGCATTGACATCTTCATAAGGTTGTGTGTTTAAAATATCAGCTTGTTTGTTAAAGATGCCTTCATGCAGACGATTCTCTCCCTCTGTCCATTTTTTTTAAATGTTGTTTTTTGGGAGACAGGCAGTTATACATTTTCCCCTTTGGTCCTCCTTCAGTGTGGATTGCTTGACTTTCACTCTTTTCTCATCCCATCCATCCTGCTCCCCCCAGTAATTCCAGCCAAGGGTCTGCCTACTTGACCCTGTCTTTCACATGCGTTCTGTGTCATGTGACCAAGCTGAGCTTCAAGAGCCCATGAACAGGAATCTCAGAATCCCCTTCCCAACAACGCATGCATGCAACACACACACACACACACACACACACACACACACACACACGTGTGACACTGGAACACAGGCGTACGCACACACATACACACGTGTGACACTGGAACACTGGCGTACGCACACACACACACACACACACGTGACACTGGAACACAGGCGTACGCACACACACACACACACACACACGTGTGACACTGGAACACTGGCGTACGCACACACACACACACACGACACTGGAACACGTGTACGCACACACACATACACGCGACACTGGAACACAGGTGTACGCACACACACACGCGAAACTGGAACACAGGTGTACGCACACACACACACACACGTGACACTGGAACACAGGTATACACACACACATACACACATGCGAGACAGGAACACAGGCGTACACACACACACGCAACACTGCATGCAAACATGTGGTAACTTCCCAAATTTCCTAAACTCTGCAACTTTCACATGGTATTTTGTGAATCTGCATGCCCTTTCTACAAGAAGTGAAGGTTCTTAACTGCAGCTACTCTGGGTGTTTTTGTTTTGAATTTAGAATTTGACCTCATTTAATCCACTAAAACATAACTGAGGACGGTAAAATCCTTATACAACTGCTACAACTCCAACTACGCTCCTTGATTTGACTCGGCTGTCAGGATCCACCAGCGCTTGTTTCGAAGCGTGTCGTCCAGTGACGCCGTCATTCCAAATGGACGAGCGTCCCGTCTCTCCACTCTGGCCCCGCCCATCCTCAGCCCACAGGCACAGGCAGGAGCAGGCCACTCCCACAAGTAAACACGAAAGGGGAACAGGCCACAAATGAAGAGAGAGTGAGATCAAGATGTGTTTTCTTGTTTGGGAAAAGTTGGCATGGGACATCATGTCCAAAAAAAAAACAACAAAAAACCAAAAAAGAGAACCCCAGAGAGGTAGAGTGGTGGGCCTTTGAGTGGGATGGCAAAAAAAATCTAAACAAAGGCAGTTTCATCTGTTTTTTCGGGAGCGCACCATTGTAACTTGGATCATACTTTCTCCTTCAATTCCCAAACCTTCCAAATGTTCCTCTCTGGCCTCACCCCTGCCCTCCATCCAGGGAGGAGTGAGGTATTCTTGGGCATCTTCTGCGAAAAGTTGTTTTCCCTCTTTTCCAAAGGCTGGGCCTGCCCCTTGCTCCAGATTGCCTGTGCTGTTGCATTTCTTCACCACCGGGGGCACTAGAGTGCTGGGCAAAAGCAGGGAAGTTAGGGACAGGCTACTGAGCGTCTCTGACAACTGTTCACTGTTGCAGGCCTGGCTGGAGCTGCACCGCCGCACTGCCCCATCCTCGTCCGACGGGTCTACGGAGCCCTGCCGCGCATCTCCGGGGCCGCTGCTGTCCCCGTAACTGCTCTGCCTGCGCTGGTGCCCCCTGGTGGTGTGGAGGCCAAAGGTGACTGGAGGAGCAGGTGTCAGTGTCTGTGTGGAAGGGTTGTTGGAGCCGGATGGCGGCTCCAGCTGCTCCAGGGAGAACATGGGGTCTTGTGGAGGCGAGATGCTAAAGCTGAGCCCTTCCTCCATGGTGGTCTGCAGGCTCCCCTCCGAGCTGCCCGTGGCCAGGGATGAATCGCTGTGAGACGCAAACTGAGAAGGTGCCCGACCAGAGAAAAAGCAAAAGATGGGAGCATGAGCTACAAGAATACAACAACACTACAAAATCTCTACAGCCAATTCTAGAGCTCACCTATAATTACTCACAACAGTTTGCTTCAGTTTTTACTCATACTTGGATGGTAGACATTGTTAGACTATTCATGCCAGCATGTGTCCTACCTGTGTGGTGAGCAGCTGGCTGTTGGCCCCAGGGGAGCGTAAGGAAGCCCAGGATGCTGGGGAGGTCATCCGGAGACCACGGGGCTTGTGCCCCAGTCGAGGCCTGGGGGGAGCTGGCAGGGCAGCTGTCACTGGGTGGAAGAACTCTGCAGGGAGGGGAAACGAAGCCCGGGGACATCGCCGACCCCCGCCTTCAACCCCACCGCCGCTACATGGTGCTCCACCTGCAGGAAGACAGAGACCAGCAGGTCACACCCTAACCCCGTATGCTGTGCTCCTTTGCTTTTCATTGGCTCCCGTTAAACTCCTTCAGCCGAGCCCCATCGTTTATTCCACGTGAAGTTAACCCGCCCGACGCAACTGCCTCGCAGGCAGAACGGGGTCTGATGCGCAAGTTGTTCCACTATTGCTCAACCCCTAACCTTACCTGACCTTTCCTGACCTGCTGCATCCTACAGTTCCGTGCCTGTGGAGGATCCATCGGTCTTACCTGTCCCGTGTCGAGCAGGCAGGCGAGGACGCGGGCTCCTCCAGGCTCCGTCCTCAGCCCCCGAGGGCCTCTCCTCGGCCCCAGCGCTGTGGCCCTGCGGGAGTTGTCGCTCTGCTGCCTCCTCCGGCTCCCCGCGCCTCCTGTCGTCCTGCGTGTCGAGAGACAACCCAGTACGAGGCTTTTAGCATTAGCGCAAACCTCCAGTTTCTTCCCTATGCAGCGGGTGAACGAAATGTCTAATGACATTCTTCAAGACTCTGCCACCGCAGCCGGTGGGCACAAAGCACAGCTATTAAACGTCTACTACACCACTTCTTGTTAGAGAACTTCACATCTCACTTACAGAGCTTACTACAGTTTGGCTTCATTAAGAAAAAAAATGGCACAAATGGATTTATTCCAAACGGACAAAAATGCCAAAGGTAAAAATGGTTATTCTGTCCTGCGTGCTCTCTCACTCTTCCACCGTGTGGTACTGCACAGCAGTAAAGCCATCCAATCAGTGACCCCCTCTGGGTCCGCAGGATTTATTCGTTTTATTTCCCGGGTCTAATTAGGCTGGGTCCATGGCCATTTAGGCCACTTAGGTGTCATTAAGAACCAACAATGAGAGCCTTAAGAGATTACGGCAGAGAGAAGAAAAAACCAGCACCTGTTTGCTCCTGGTCTATGCCAAAGTCTCTTACAGGGGTGGGTGATGCATTGTATAACACAGTAGCAAGACTACATTCAAAGGAACCTTCATTAAAACCTCTTTCCACAACAGGGGATTCTGAATAGTTTGAGGGGGTATAAATGGAGGTAAGCCGGTTAGCGTAGCATAACTCTGGGATGGGTTAAGTAGATTATGAAGGTGTGATATTTGGGAAACATGTGGACTAGTTGAGTCACCTTGGCCTCCTTTACAACCAGATGATACGTGCTCTGTTCATCCAGGCTGAGGTCGTCCGGCAGGGCCGGGGACGAGGACTTGTCCGAGAGCTGTTCGGAGCGCAGGGACACCTGCTCCAGCTCGGCCATGTGGATCTCCTGTCAGGAAAAGCGAGAGTGAACGCACACCCTCAAATCCACACCTCTTCTAGCTCTACAACACGTTCCCTTTCCTTACAGTGGTTGTGGTGCTATAAAAAAAATACAAAAAACAATACAAAACCTTGGCCAGGGTTTGCCGGAACACAACCCCAACCAGTACAGAAATAACTTTGCTCCACAAGAGAGCAAGTAAAGGTTGCTAGGAAACATTTTGTGCATGCGACCCTTGTGGCTCTTCCGCTGGCCTCTGGTTTTGTCGAGGCACCGATCAACAGGTCTGTGAGCTGTAAAGAACCACAAGTGGATCTCCGTGGCTCGACATCCTGAACAGGAATCGTAAGAGTTGTAAGCAACCTGGGCTGGGCGTGGCCTGTGCCTCCGACAGAACAAGAGGGTCTGATAAAACGTGAGTAATGAGTGTGAAAAGGAGAGGAGTGGAAGAGAGAGAGAGAGAGAGAGAGAGAGAGAGAGAGAGAGAGAGAGAGAGACACTCCATAAATCGGAGCAGAACAGAAAGCAGATGGAGATGAGAGAGGGAAGTTTGATGGATTGATATGGTCTGCAGACAAGCTGAAAGGAGAAATGATGGGTGAAGAGGTTAGAGATTTAATGACTTATTTCCCAGCTCATCTCTCTCCTGCCTGCCATAACACAACTGGGACTCAGTATGCGCATGTCATTAAGCACATATGTAGGTTAATTCTTATTAAGTGAGTAGATATGTATAATGGACATAATACTGTTAAACACATGGTTATCCATGTATTAGGCACACTGACTCTTTAACTGTGTTACTAATGATAATGTTTTGGTCAGTTCTTATCCTCTCCACAGTTTCCAGAGGCCTCCTTCACGAAAGGCCTGTTTTAAACTAACGAGCAGGTGATATTTTGATTTTTTGTGCGTATACAAAATGCATAAACACTTCTTTGTGCCGTGCTCTGAATATTCAATATTAATACGTGCATTTGCAGTATAAACGAATTTTCAAAGCATCTAGCCAACCCCTGATCTTTGGACAAAACCAGGTCACTTCTGACAGAATCCTATAAAGATCAACCCAGCATACGTGGTTACAGGTTATTACAGTCAGTTCCGTGTCTTCACAGGACAAGAGCGATGCCAGCAGTCGTGGATTACAACTTATAACTGGCTGTAAAGTGAATAGCACTCCATTATGTCATTACAGCGCAGAGTACTTGTAGTTATAGGAGTGATAACTCAGTGTATTTGATACAGTATTTTCCTGTTGATGTTTTACATGTAAGCTGTTTTGCCAGTAGTCACCGTGTGTATAAAGTTTATTTGTGTTCACATTACAATAAATGCTGCATTCAGGTCTGCCAGGATTTACTCTACACGTAGTGAGCCAACAAGAATTTTTATATGTCAGGACTACAAGCTCAAAAATTATGAACAAGTAAGCAGAATTCCAGTAACTTGCATTTATGAGGCAAAGTGCTTACAGTGCTGAATAAACAGTACTGTAGGTGAAGGTATTCCCCCCAGTATACTACAATGATGAGTAGTGAATAGGCTTAACAGGCAAGAAAACTCTCTTATGAAGTAAAACAACAACAAAAAACAACAAATAAACAACAACAAAAAAACAAACCCCAACATTATTAAATCAGAGTTAGAATTCCATGAGTGCCTGGCGATGTCTTGGTGTGAGCAGGGGCGGGGCCTGGGGCGGGGCCTGGGGCGGGGCCTGGGGCGGGGACATACCTCTGGTGGGTGTCGCCTGCAGTCTTTGCACAGTGGTGGGGAGGAGTAGTGTAGGAAGACAGAGCCCGACAGGTTGTCAATCAACAGCATCTCCCCCTCAAAAGAGTCCTTGATGAGCAGAGAGACGCTGTCCAGCCACACGTTCTCCTGGAACACAAGAACATTACTCCAGATCAGGGTGTACGGGAGGGGGTGTGTACAGGAGACCCTATAAATTCATGTTGAATGCACTGCATTGGTACACAATAAATAAGTAAATCAGTGAAAAAAACAAACTGAATTATGTTTTTTATCATTGAACGTACAGTGCTGTGTCAACCGTGCTCTTAAACGCTTAGAAACACATTTATTTACTCTGAAACCCTTGTAAACACCTTTATTTACTCTGAAACCCTTATAAAAACATTGTTCAATAACACGGTTGACAGCATTTCATTCAAACATTTTTTTTTCTTCACGAACATGTACACACACAGAGTTTGAATTACTGATACCACTTAACAAATAAGACTACCCCTATAAAGGGTTTATGAATAAATGAAAACTATTACCTATTGCTAATGGGTATGGTTATTAATTGTTAATGATTTTAAAATAATTGATAAACAGTTAAATAAATAAAATGGAAACTAGTGAACTTTTTGCCAAATCTCAGATCTTACTGGCTATTTAGCTCCACTTGCTTATTATCTGCCCTTCAGTCAGCATTACATCTGACAACATCATTAGATATTTTTCATGAAACATCACAGGATTAGCTTGGATGTTCATTTCTGACCACACCAATGTTTAGTAATGACTTTTAAAGAGTTTACAGCAACTCAATAATCATTAATAAGCTGACTTATTATGCATTCATAAACCCTTTAAGATTATCCTATTAAGGTAGGTTTATGGTCGTCATATTCTGAAGTGGTACTGAATTATGGATTTCTTTGGCAGTTCTTTCTACAGCTGCATATCACTCTGGCAAACGCAAACGCTTTAACAAATACTTGATCTCCCCTCAGTACTATTAGGAGGTGATTTTTAATCACTCACACTTGTTTCTAAATCAATGCATCAATCAATCAGTCAGTCAAACAAACCAGGGCACTCCGAGCAAACATGACCACTTTAGTGCTCTATGACTCACCAGCACCCAAACGCACAGCGTAGTCAAGTCCAGACACCAACGCATTTAGTTTCACACTGGAGATCTGGAAATGAATATCTAAAATGGCCCCACAGATCTGGAATAGAGCATTAAATCCTTACACTCATCTGGAAAACATCTATCTACAGGAAGGACACATTTACTTTGACATCAGAGCTCCCAGATATCATACTTTCATTAAAATGATGTACATTTTTTTTAAATACATACTAATTAGCCATAACGGTGAATTTTAAAAGCAATACAAATGCTAGGACAAGTGCAAATCTGAATAATTAGTAATTTAGTGAATTAGTGATCAATTTAACTTGCAATTTGGTGTTATTTAATGGTAATCTTTATTTCCCCAAGTAACTGTGCTTACTACATCAACGGCCCCTCATTAAGTAAACAGGGCAGACTGCTTTGGATTCCTTTATACCAATAAACAATTATATACAAAAGAGTCTTTTATACATGGCATAATGTGATCAGACCAGGAACCAGGCATAGAAAACTTACACACAAGCCTCAAACTAGAAACAACCAGAATTTTAATGCTGTTCTTCTCACTGTGCTGATGCTGAGTTAGATGTTGCACATGTTAACACAAGATCTGTCTTCTACAAAAAATAACGATACTTTTTTTTTAAGATAAATATACAGGGGTTGGACAATGGAACTGAAACACCTGACATTTTAGTGTGGGAGGTTTCATGGCTAAATTGGACCAGCCTGGTGGCCAATCTTCATTAATTGCACATTGCACCAG
>JAOXYF010000001.1:19222335-19235884 GCA_028565775.1 Sternarchorhynchus goeldii | reverse complement strand
CAACGACCCACACAGGCGCTTACCTCCAAACCCCCCCCCCCACCACCACCACCACAACCACCACCACCTCCACCCCACCAGCAGCCCTGTCAGAGCGTGGTGAGGCACCAGTGAAAAGGCAAGGCGAGAAAAGCCACGGCAAAAAAAAAACAAAACTCAAGAAGCAAAAGGTGAATCACGTAAAAAAAGATTAATAACGGAGGGACAAAAACTCCTATAACTATAATACGTCAGGAGAGATAAGAAAAGTATCCTTCACTGGGGAGAGAAGCTACGGGCCATACAGAAAACCCAGGAACAGTTCAAGGGAGCTGTCTAACAGAGACAGATGAGGGTCTCAGCAGCTCTGTGCAACACCTGGACTCCGAGGATGCCGAAGATGATGAAGAACGCACAGCAGATCAGGACGATGTTTCCGATGGGCTTCAGAGAGGTGATCAAAGTCTCCACCACCAGTTTCAGGCCCGGGGCCCGGCTGATTACCCTGGGTGGGTGGCAAGGGGAAAAGGGGAGTTACCACTAGCCCTGCCCACCTCATGAATAACACCCACCCAATGGGAGGAGCTAGATCAATGATTCTCAGCTCTAGCACTGCACTCAGTCCACCAGTCCCCAGAAGGCAGGTCTACTATCTGTGCTTCACATGGAGTATTTACATTAAACAAGATAGTTTAAGACCTTCCCTTAAACTCAGTGTTCATTCATTTTGCTAGTGGAGAGGAGCACACATCTGCACACTGCTCTAACACTCCTGACTCATTGGCTATTTGTCAAGTTATTCTGGAGCAGAATCAGGTGAACTAAACAAAACCACAGATCTCAGGACTGGTACTGGGAGACAATGATCAAAGTAACACTTCTAGCACATAAATCAACTTTGAAACAAATTGTCTTGGTGATGAGTTGAGGTCTTACGCATGCTTGCAGTTCCTCCTCCATACCTGAGGGGGCGCAACGTGCGCAGAAGCCTCAGAACCCTGAGTACTCCCAGGATCTTGGCCCCACCCGCCATCGATACCACAATGTCCACAAGAGAGACAAACACGAGAAACCCGTCCAGAATATTCCAGCTGCTACGCAGGTATGCGTGATCTCCCAGGTATAATCCCATAGACACCACCTGGAGAGAAGGAAAAAAATTACAGTGTGCTTCTCATCTATATACACACAAATCTGTTTTTTGTGTGTACATGTTTTTTGTGTGACCCATACAGGCAACATTTGGATTATATGTAACTGTATGTACATTTGGATTATACGTAACTATATGTACATTTGGATTGTATGTAACTGTATGTACATTTCTAAACTTACACTTGACATTAACCATAAAGAACTGATTGGGCTCTTTCAGTTTTATAAAAGACATTTCACCATGGCAGTACTGTTTAGCTCCTCTTACAAGGCAGGATGCCCCTGTTTTTCTCTACATTATCAAGGCATTTTTGTGCTGAAAATACACACACACACACACACACACACACACACACACACACACACACACTCAGTACTGTGTGCATGGTCTGACTGGTCCACCCTTCGTCTGTTGCACTGTTTAATAATTGATTGGGTTACATAATGGGCAGCCTACATGTGCCAAGCGCGCAGAGCTGAATAGATGAGGCCTGGCTGAGAGGCTGCCTGCAAGTGGGAGAGGAAACTGCCTCTAATTAATAGCATTGCTTAATTGCTCGCCATGAGAGAGATGGAGAGAGCCAGCAAACTCAGCTAACCCCACCCCAGCAAGGACGGGTGGAGAGGCTGAATGTGCGAAGGAAGCAAACAGAACGAGTGAATCACATTCTTGCAGTTGAAAGAGGTGCAGATGCGTCGCGTGCCGTCACCACGGCAACAGCTGCACCTGCCGCCACCACCACCTGCTGCAACCGCGCCGGCTACAACCGTGCCGGCTACAACCGTGCCGGCTACAACTGCACCTGCCACCACCACCACCACCTGCTGCAACCACGCCGGCTACAACCGCACCTGCTGCGCGATAGCACCTGCCCTCGGCGTCACCCTGCTCTGCCCATTACTATCCACCACACTCCGCACGTACTCCCAACTCCCACAGTTGTGACAGGAGTCGTATGTGAACTCTGGCGGTGGTGTGGGAGAGTGTGTGTGTGTGTGTGTGTGTGTGTGTGTGTCCAGGTTTCCTTGAACCCTCACACCTTTCCGTTTACGCTACTCTGGGTTCTTGCGTCTGCAAAATCATCGTAATGTCCTAACCTGCTTTCCTGATTAAATATTTGCTCGTTTTAAAACAGTTCTTATATAAATCTATCACTGAGATTCTATATGGTTGCACAAAGAAGTAATAATGGCCTTAAATATTTCAAACACATTTTGATGGCTTTATTTTTAACATCCACAAACGCGTTAAATGTGAACTGCTTCTAGCTGCTGCCTGTGAGGTTAAATAGGATAGTGCTGACACACAACATTGAGTTTATGACTAAAAGTCTGGCTGAACATTAAAGACCAGTGTGATATTACCAGCATAGTTTAACGTCGGTAACTTTTATGGTTGCCTTGCAACCACTAACATCATTGGGATGGTGGCAGGAGAAGGTTGAGATCATGGTGTATTTACCTTTAGGGTCATCTCGCCGACAAAGATGCCAGTGAAGACATAGTTTGAGATGGTGAGAAAAACCCTCTCCTAAAGAGAGAGAAGACCAGACAGGGTAATATAAACACAAATGTAAAAGTGTGTTTTCTGCTTCTTCTGAGATTCACGTGCAGGAAGTGACTAAGGCAGAGTGAACAAAAAGTGACCAAAAGAAAGGACAGTTGGTTAAAGAGATATGGTAAACAATCCCCAAATTAAAAACATCACAGTTTAAGGCTCATTTGTAGTACATTGTCCATCCTCTTGGGGGCACTCACAAATACCACTGTTACCATTTCTTTTCAAGACATTCAGGAGATCAATTAAAACTAGAGACAAGTGAGCTGGGATACTGTTACTGTAATAGTAGAATGTGACAGATGTCGAAACTTATTTCGCTTACTGCTAATTCACTATATACGTTGATGCATTAATTTCAAGGACATCGTAGAGTCACCACAGGGACTCAGCAGCACTGTGTGAAGTGACTGTTCTCACTACCAGCATCGGCATCCTGTTCCTTCTCTAACTAACCCTCATTTGACCACACAGCAACCCTTTAGCGTTTCATGAGGTGCCCCAGCACACCAGGCATGAGAAAACCCCAACGCTGCATCTGCATGGTTCCGAATGTCTGAGAGAATACACAGGCTTACCAAGCTGCCCTGGAGGATCTTGGGCCTCTCCAGAGCTACAGTGATGCAGTTGGAGAAGATGAAGGCCAGCACCACATAGTCGAACAGCTTGTGGGCTATGATTGACTGACACAACAGCCTGAACCTGAGCACCAAAGAGTGGGGAAAGAAGAATGGAACGAAAAGAAAGAATGAAAGAGGGAATAATAACGAAAAGGGAGAAGAGAAGCCGTTAAAAAGAACACACTACATTTGTACACAGTAATAAGAACACCCTGTATCTGTATACAGTAAAAAGACCAGAGTGTAAATCCTTTAGAGTACATCATTCACGCTGTTAGCAGCCCTGACAAGATTTCTCTTTTTTTCCCCGACAAAGTTTTACAACTGACACTTTCCAAAGAGTTCCTGCAGACAATAAAAGCGAAGGAGGTCTTTAAACATCTCCAGTTCTCAGAACCGATATATCTGTCATCAGAGAACACAAGGATTGAGTAGTACTTCTGTGGGCAGACACCGCCAATGACAACCTGAGAGTCGGCTTTCCCATGTTCCTTGCAAACCAAATTTGAAACCAAATTTGAGTCTGAACTGTATCACCACTTTCTTTCCTACACAGCTCATCCTTGACCCCAGGTGAGGTGGTCCACATTAGCGCATCAGCTCACGTATACGCTGGGTGTATTTAATACGTTTCCTCATTTACTTACTTTAAAGTGTTGCTTTAATGTTCAAGGTGTTGCTTTAAAAAAAAAAACCAGAAGCCTGTCACACAGGGGGTGGGAATTACCCACTACTATCTCACTGTCGCCAATCAATATCCTAATCAAACCAGTCTCTAAAGAACTGCCAGCTCATCACGACTATTGATCTGCTCTGTGTGTGAGTGAGAGTGTGTGTGTGTCTGTGTGTGTGTGTCAGTGGTCAGAAGAAGGGCTAAAAAAAGGAATTTGTCCAGTGTGTCCAGTGTTACTGACCGTCGTCGTTTAGCCAAGACAATGTGTCACAATCCAGCAGGACTCCATTGGTGTATATAAATAGCATCTCTTATTGTTAGTTCATTACCAAGTGAAACGATATGGGACATATTGTCTATATTCTTATATATTATATATATTTCTTTAGATTTTCTTATTTCTATAGTAGATTTATATGACAATCTACATATTCGACAACATATATCAACAAAAAGATTTGTTCTTTTCTTTCATGCCAGAAGATCCTATTGAACAGCTAATAACATCTCATATCTTCACTACCGCTGATGAAATATTACCAGTGACCAAAGCGATTTCTCACTGTTTGTTATGTCAGTGCTGGTAACATTATAAAAGATGGGGTGGTAGACTAACTTGTTCTGTGGGGAGAAGAGGTAGATGGACCAGTCCTCACGCGTATCACACCAGTCCGGCCGGTACACCTCGATCATCTTCTGGATCCGGAAGCACAAGCTCTGTACAGCAACAACAACCAGCACATTACTGTGTGTTGAGGTAAAGCTTTAGTTTAGTTCCTGTGTTTTGGGAAGGCATGGATGGCTTGGTTTCGACGTGAAAGCTGGGATTCGTTCTGGAACGACTAACGAGGGAACAAACGCCTGCAAATGCACTTGAGTGCCAGGCCATTTATGAAACAATGCCATCCTATGACTCCTGTCCCCCTGGAGGAACCATAATGTTGTCCTTAATTGCATACAAAAACGGGAGAGGGGCGTAAATTAAAATGTGTGAGCCCACTGCCATCTGTCATCCCTCCTCCTCAACGCCGACATTAATCGAGACCGTCTCGTCGTTTGCTTGGTTCCTTTGCTTGTGAAGAGGGCACCACTCTGAAGCATCCCTCAAGAGAAGAAAGGAACCCACCCTGCTGTGGCACCGTGTGCATCAAGGCCGACCCGGAGGATGAATATGCCTCACGGGTTTAGTTTAATCTAATCAGGTAGGATAACACACCAAAGACTAGATAATGTCATGCATATTTAGTGTAGAAAGCATTTGTTTTGGTGCACATCAGCTTCAAATCACGCATCATGAATGCAACTCTAGTCCTGGTGATGCATTGCAGCTGAAGAGTTCAGCTAATCAAGACCTTCTGTAGCCTCTAAATAGAAGACCCTGTTGTGTGGGATCTGTCAAACAGATCTCCGGGAACAGGGGTGGACACTTCCATACTAGATTGCAGGGCTACACACTCACGTAGTCGAGCTCGTCCTCCAGGTCTTCCCTGTCCTTGCGTGTGTTGACCTCGGGGAAGACCTCGCTCAGGATCTGCTGCTGCGCCATTGGGGTTTTGCCGTTGCAGTCCTGGTGCTCGCCTCCGTCTCCCAGGCCTCCGGAGAGACTCTTCTTGCGCTGCCGTGGGTGTAGCGGGGGTGCTGGAGGCCTGGGCACCCGCAGCAGCTCGGGGAGCTCCAGGGAGAGGGCGCGCCGGTCCCTCTGTGGGAGGAACTGCCGGGAGAGGAGGGGCGGGGGCAAGGGAACGGGCAGAGGAGACAGGAGCGACTCCTGTTCGGCTGGGTGAGAGCCGGAGCTGTGGACCCGCAGGCTGCCCCCCGCGCCCGTCCCCAAGGCCAGGCTGCGCGAGGGACGCACCTGACTGTTCCAGCTGGACCTGCGGCTCCATGGGCCGTGGGGAGCCGGGCAGCCCCAGTTTTGGTACAGGGAGCCACGGCCTGGACACTGGGGGCAGAAGGAGAACACAATGCCACTCGCTTTAAAGAGCCTCCAATGACGGATCAGCCTTCGTTATCAATTACTGCACTTTCAGACTAGAAAATAATTGCAGTGCTTGTCGTATCAAGTTGCTCTCAGCTTCTCGAGTGCCTGCTCAACAACCACCGGCACATATGCTAACGCAGAGTTCGGCCGATGGCTAGTTATAGGCTTCCGAGCGCTACGTAAGTGTCCTATTAATGGTGTGTTAAATGGTAATACATGCAGAGATGACGGCTAATTACAGGCTCCTTTGTGTTTGGGTTTTAGGCGATTTGTGGTGCTGAAGAACACCGTCACACCCCTCCCCTGCGCTCCTGGAGACCAGACGTTTGGACCCTGTATGCCGGTGCTCACCAGAGCTCTCTGCTCAGGGTTGGCCCTCTCCAAGGAGGTCACGCTGCTCTTGCGGGATCCCAGGGTGAAACTTAACCTTTCGGCGGGGTACACGCCCAGGGCATTGGGCATCGGGCCCAGGTCCAGATGCCCATTGGGGGTCAGGGTGCAGATTTTGGAATCTGGGAAAGGAGCACAGATTGGCAGGTTATTGCACGTCCACGCCAGTCTCGTCTCGGGCGGGAAAAGACTTTACCCTGCTGAAGAAAAGGGTAACTAAGTGCGTCACACTAAGACGCACAGAGCATTTCCTGTTTGTGAGGCACAAGTTCCTTGGCGTTCCAAGATGCCTATTAAAACTACATGCTTTCAGTAACATCTGAAGCCTCTGAGTGGAAGCTATGGCAGAGAAGCTTGTACGTTTGTCTTGTGCCAGCTGGGAGCTGCTGAGCAGCTGTGTGTATGCCTGTACCACTTACTGTCTCATGTCACCCGGCACCAAGACAAACTTCTACAGCTGTCCTACTGTTAAACCTATCCCACGAATTGCTACACATGCTTTACAAATGTATTAATTGCATAATTCAGTTAACTACAGACTTACACAATAATATAAGTGTATATATCTTAGCAAGGGCTAGAACTATGCTTGCAGGCATCCCGTGTCTGAGAGGAGAGTGAACATTATCATAGTCCAGGCAGAGGGAGGCGGGAGCAAAGCCCCCGGGATGCTTCCAGCTCTGTACCTGACAGCTGTAGGGGGTCCTTCTCTTTCTCTAGTTCCTCAAAGTTGCAGGAAGACCTGTTGTCGTCTGAGTATGACCGGTTAGCATCACCCTGTAGGAAGGAGAAGAGAGAGAGAAAGAGAGAGAGAGAGAGAGGAGAGATAGAGTGGAGTGTGGTGAGATGAGATAGGGATGATATTGGGGAAAAGCTACTAAAAAGCCGTGAGCAATCTTTAATGGGCACGTCGCTGGTGGTGACCTTCTGGCGGTGGCTGCTGCACCAGTTCCTCGCTCGCACTCCATACTAGATGTAGACCACAACCTGGAAGCCCACTTCTTTATGCTCTCGAGGGAGATAACCTACTCCTGGAGTAGGCCTACCTGCATGGATAGCCCAGTTTACAGGCCCATGTGTGTGTCAAAAAATAATTTCTTCCATCAGATACCTCCTGAGACCTCATAGAAAATAACAAGTATTGGGTAAAAGCCTCTTGATTTCCTCTGTGGTAATAGAATATTTGATGTAACAGTGACACTTAAAGTGGGAATTTTTTTTTACATTATGGTTGAATACAGACAGCTGTGTGAGCAGTGGGCTCAACATAGTCATTCAAAACTGACTTTGCTCTTTTCACATTTAACCCCATAGACTCTCAAAAGAGTGAGGCTTGGCTCTTTCATGTGCGTCTCCACACACTCCACACTGTATTTTATTCAATCCCGTAACCCCTAGATTCACATACATACACTTACTGAAACTGTACCGAAAGGTTCAGACGTGAGACCCAATACAGAACTCTATTACCCAGCAGCCCTGAGGCATGTGCTTTACCTCAGCCTGAAAGCCCTCCACCAAAATGGCCACGAGCAGATTGAACAGAACGTAGTTCCCAAAGGTCATGAGGGCCACGAAATAGAGGGCGGCAAGGGGAGAAGTGGAGGCCATGCCATTATACAGCACCATGTTCCAGTCCTCCTGAGTTAGGATCTACAAACACATACACATCAAATATATATATANNNNTATATATACATACATACATTTTTCCCACAGGAACACCAACAAAATCAGAAGAACCATATGCTTGCTCATGTAAACACAGATGTTCATACTGTCCTTAAAGCTACTGTAATTGAGTGGAAAGTTCTTACTTCAGACTTCAGTCAGATTTAAGCACTGAAGGTGTCCATCCCTTCCTCTAATCCCAATACCCAGTCATTTATGCTGCACTCCTCCTCTCAAAGACTCAGCACTTTACCTACCCCTCTATGTGCTACGCAAACACAAAAACTGACAGGCAGAAAGGACTGGTTTCTTGTAGAAAATCTCCCTCTTTGAAATTATCTCAATTGTTTTACTGCAGATTACAGAGCAACTGTTCTAGCAGATTTAGAGATAGTGATCAGGATTTAAAGACATTTTAGTAGAATATCTCATAAATTATTTACAGCAGCTTTGAATGTAATATTTCACATGTTATGAGGAAACTATGAACAAAGAGTTAATCAGAGACATTTAAACGTGTTCAGCTCCAGCTTCATCTGACCTTTGGTGACTCAGTAACAGTTTCTGGTGTCCCGCTATTATGTAGAACAGTCGGTGTAATGAAGTTTCCTTACCTGAAAGACAGTCACAATGGCCCAGAGCAGAGAGTCAAAGTTCTTCCTGTCTGGCACCGTGTCCCCAGCCTCGGTCTTCAGGCTGAATTTACAGCCAAATATGTGCATTCCCAGAATGCTGCTCAAACATTCAACAAGGCATCGTTTAGTTCCCACCACCCCTGAACTTCCACAAGCTTCATCTCACCTCGAGATCAGCAGCCAACTGCAGACAGTTCCACTATGATGGACATAACTGTTTGTGATGCTCATAACTGCTCTGGGATGTAACTGCTCTGGAATGTAAGGACCATGTCACTGATCACTGTTCACATTGTGGTGATTTGCTAAACGAAGAAATGACACAAAAAACAAAAACAGACATGTATTTATGATGCCCTCCCCTTCCCCAGAGAGTACAGTTCCATAGTCAACGCTTTGATTCTCCAGCTGACTCCGTTGCCTGGAAACGGAGGCTAAGTCCCCCTGCGTCATCAAGAACTTCTCGTTCCTCCACTATATAAACCTCAGAGGTGCGATGAGTGACTCTGACAGGAATATGCAGATAAAAGTGACATTTGTCCTGAAGTAGGAGCCAAAGGAGGACCCCTGTGGGATGTCAGAGGGAGACACAGGGAGACAGAAGGGAAAAGACGGAGTGGCTACAGGGCAATGGGACGAGTCCAGGATCTATGTAAATGAGATGAGCCCAGGAACTATGTAAATGGGATGAGCCCAGGAACTATGTAAATGGGACGAGTTCAGGAACTATGTAAATGGGACGAGTTCGGGAACTATGTAAATGCACGTTTTACACTGAGGAGCCCATAATATGAGACAAGGAAAGAAACTCTGTGTCTGGGGTTTGAGGTCCCCAAACCACTGCGAGAGGCAAGAACAATTAGTTCAGCCTGCAGTAGTTCAAGTACACCATCAATTAACACGTTACCATTTAACACGTTAACGTTGGTTACACGTTACCATTTAACACCGTTAACGTTGGTTACACGTTACCATTTAACACCATTAACGTTGGTTACATGTTACCATTTAACACCATTAACGTTGGTTACATGTTACCATTTAATGGTGTTTACACTGCCATAATTTTGGCCTCCTAACCTGGATCGAGCCGATTCCTGCTGCTTGTTTTCCCCTCCCTAAAGGGGGCGTGTCATGGCCGTCTGCCCCGCCCCCTGCAAGTGCGGGGGGGCAGAGGCAGGGAGCGAGGCAGTAGCCGAGGCAGGACCCAAGACAGGCGTTAACTGCTTCTGCTTAAGTCTCATAAATCAGGGCTGTAAATTTGGAGGGGCGGGGTGACGGAGGCGCGCTCTGGAGGAGTGGGGGAGGAGATGACAGATGGGCAGCAGCAGTTAATGCACTCAATCCACCGTTAGCCTCCATCCATCCGGGAGCCGCAGCCGAGAGTGAGGGAGGTGCGGGGGACACCGGGGGACATGTTGGGGGGTGGGGGGTGGGGTGGTCAGTGTTATTACTCCACTCCTGATCCATCCAAACAGACTCCGGCCACCATCCACAGGAGGCTGTCATAGTGGAGAGAACTAATGGAGGCATTCACCTAGAGACATATGCACACACACACACACCTACACACAGACCCTCCACCCACATACATACCCACATCCACCCACCCACCCACACACACACCCACAAACACACCCACATCCACACTCCCACCAGTTTCTGTCAGGATGCCAGAGGGCTATTCTGTGACCACAACTCATTGTCTAGAGGGGGATCATTTCTTAAAGGTGAGTGGATGGTGGAGCACACACAGTATGAAAGTTTACACAGTGAGGACACATGATGTGTACAGAACTCTATGTAGTCCCCACACACATACACACATGTGTAAACACACACGCATGCAACACGCCCCCTGCTCGTGCCCGCTTAAAGCTTCTAACCTGAAGATGAAGATGAAGAGCATGAGGAGCATGCAGAAGGTGGCCACATTGTCCATAGTCTTCATCAGCACCACCAGCTGCCTGCGAAGGGCCGGCATGAAGCGGACCAGCTTAATGACCCTCAGCAGACGAAAGGTCCTCAGCACGGACAGGCCGCCATCAGACTGACCTATAATCTCACACACACTGCAGAGGGACAGGAAGACGAAGAGAGAGAGAGAGAGAGAGAGAGAGAGAGAGAGAGAGGCAGACAGAAGGACCATGAAACATACACAAGACGGGAGGCAGAGGGAATTCATTTGCCAAATTACATTTTCAAACCAATACTGCTACCTTGATTGCTATTAAATCAGCGCCATTATCAATTCGCCACAACAGTGTGCACTCTGGTGTTAGATTGTGATTAATGGCACGTGCATGTGGCCTCCCGCAGGGCGGCTCGGCAGACCTGATGATGACAATGATGCCGTCGAAGATGTTGTAGGGGTTCCGCAGGTACTCGAAGAAACCGAAGGCCGTGAGCTTGAGGATCATCTCCAGGGTGAACATGCTGGTGAAGACAATGTTGCAGATCTCCAGGACGTTGGTCAGCTCCTCAGGCTGAAGTAGAGAGAGAGAGAGGGAGAGAAAGAGAGAGGGAGAGAGAGAGAAGAAGAGAAAAGGAAGGGGAACGTGACATTAGAAAAATACCTTCTGCTGTAGTTTTGTTCTCATTTGTGAAGGAAGTTAAAGTAGGAAAGGTTATGGAGTTTCAGGCTCTAAGAAAAGTGCAGATAGATCAGATGTAGCCGTTGCTCCAGCGGAAGTGGGGCAGACCCTGCGAGGGTCAGCCTGCCCTCCTGCACCTTCAGTCTATCGCCGTTAAGATCTCACCGAAAAGAAGAGCCCAGTTCAGCTTAAAAGACACAAACTGCAGGAAACTTTCCCCATACTTATCTCTGCTTTATAAGCAGTTACTTCATAAACACACTGCCACAGAGCATTTGTACCCTTGGCAAGGGCATTAGGTTTTAATAATATAAATAAATAAATGAATGAATAAAGAGATAAATCAGGATGCAACAACAAACTCTTTCTTGGCGAAGCATAAACTCCAGACTTATTATTCAGTTATTAATCTTAAGTCACAATATTCAAGAACTACTCTGAATTATTCAGCGAATACCGTAAAATGGCAAAGCCTGAAAATGAGGGCTTAAGACATTGGAACCAGCCTAGCTTCCTCCAAGTTCAGGCGTTTGTTACTTTCTAAACAGGTTCTGCTTTGTGCAAACTTTGCAATCATAAGATCTGATGAAGCTCACCATGGCCCTAATTAAAGCACCTGACCCACACTGCTCTTCAAAGCAGCAAAGACTTTCATTTAGGAGAAGAGCTGGACTTGAACCTTCATTACTCCCACCCAGATAAGAGAGAGAGAGACCACGTGGCTAACCATGGCAACGGCATAACCTAGGTGATCTTGCTTATAGGTGTCTGATGGTATCGGGTTGTAAGATTGTGATGCACTTTGTGTGAGCAGCACAGATTTCTGCAGCGTTGGTATAGTGGGGTGAGGTGAGAGGAGTTATTGTGCACATGGGCTGCAGATAAACTGCAGATAAACAATACTATCTCCCCACCGAGCACCTGACTCTAAAACCCAGGACCTTTATCTGTCTGTGTGTGTGTGTGTGTGTGTGTGTGTGTGTGTTGACTCTGATGAATTAATACAGAGGAGGAGAACATGCATCCCTGTGCTTCTCTCTCTCCATTTCACGCTCTTTGATTATGAGACACATTCATCTCTCTCTGATCAATTTGCTTCCATCAATGAGAACTAAAGGACAACAAAATCACAACCAATGGCCACACGGAGGAGTCATTTAAAGCAATATTGCAATATTGACACAGTAATCAGTGTGGATAATGGCAAGGCTGCAGAGATGCTGCTGAACTCCACCCATGTTTCAGCACTGCTGAACTCCACCCATAGTTCAGCACTGCTGAACTCCACCCATAGTTCAGCACTGCTGAACTCCACCCATAGTTCAGCACTGCTGAACTCCGCCCCATGTTTCAGCACAGCTGAACGCCGCGCCATGTTTCAGCACCGCTGAACTCCGCCCCATGTTTCAGCACTGCTGAACTCTGCCCATCTCTGCCTGTCTCTACCATGTGTCTGTCCTCAGCTCATCTGCTTGACTTCTATCCTCACCTGTTTCTCTAAAATGCACTTAAGCTTTTTCCGTGTTTGCTGCCTGTGGCAAGAAGTGTTTGGGTCTAGCATGCATCTCCGATCTCTCCCAGTGAGCAGTCGAGCGCACTCGCACAACCGCCGGCTCCTGCCCACGGATTTGTAAATATTATGATCTTTTCAACATATTTTCAATATTTCTAGTCTGCATAATAATGAGGAGTGTTTTCAGAATGAGTCACAAGAGAGCTGGAGCTAGGCATAGTGAGGTGTGTGTGTGGGTGTGAGTGTGTGTGTGTGTGTGTGTGTGTGTGGGTGGTTGTGGGTGTGTGTGTGTGTATGTGGGCGGGTGTGAATGTGTGTTTTACATTTGAATTATCTGTAATAGACTGCACATTTAGACGGCTAAAACTGCTGTGTAACAGAAGCTCGACACTTTCTTTTCTGCCTCTCTCTCTCTCTCTCACTCTCTCTAGAGCAGATGTAGGGGTGAAACGTTATTTTTAGACTCCACAGAGATGAGAGAATAGGCATCTACTGCAGGCAGGGAAGAAGTGGGGGGGTGGATGAGACAGCAGAGAGAGAGAGAGAGAGAGAGAGAGAGAAAGAGAGAAAGAGAGAGAGAGAGAGAGAGAGAAAGGGAGGAGACAGAGAAAGGGAGAGAGCGCGGGAGAGAGAACATGAGAGAGACAGAGAGAGGGAGAGACAGAGACAGAAAGAGAGACAGAGAGGGAGAAAGACTGGCAAATGGAGAGAGAGAGAGAGAGAGAGAGAGAGAGAGAGAGAGAGACAGAGAGAGAGAGAGAGAGAGAGAGAGAGAGAGAG
>JAOXYF010000001.1:19187101-19201309 GCA_028565775.1 Sternarchorhynchus goeldii | reverse complement strand
CTCCCCTCTCCTCCACTCCTCTCATCTCCTCTCCTCTCCCCTCCCCTCTCGTCTCCTCCTCCCCTTTCCTCCTCTCCCCTCCCCTCTCCTCTGCCACTGGGCAGGACAACTCTGTGTTCACCAGTTTCCAGACACACTCTCAAACACTCATTCAGGCTTGGGCATGTCGACCCACCACTCAATTAACACTGTATATTCACATGCAGGGTTTGGCCTTTCCATTAGAATACATGCATTATTCATGAGCAGAAAAAAGTGACTACAATAAAGAGAGAACAGCACAGAGTATTCAACATCTTCATAACAGACAGAATACGCTGAGCCTGTTCGGTTCAGTCTAAAGCCAGTGAGGACTGTTCATTATGAAAACTGATACCTGCACTCCACCCCTTCACTCAGGAAACAGGACCCTTGATTATAGACTAAACA
The DNA here is from genome assembly GCA_028565775.1 of Sternarchorhynchus goeldii. Lineage (NCBI taxonomy): Eukaryota > Metazoa > Chordata > Actinopteri > Gymnotiformes > Apteronotidae > Sternarchorhynchus > Sternarchorhynchus goeldii. Next base: position 19,200,880 of record JAOXYF010000001.1, on the reverse strand, counting down.
GTGCAGCGGATTCTGAATCAGGAACGATACTCTGCGAAAGGCACACTCATGCTCGCTCACACACACACACACACACACACACACACACACACACACACACACACACACACACAAACATACGGCACGCACAAGCACACTCACACACACACATGCATGCATGTAAAAGCACACACACACATTTTGTTTTGTGTTTGTATGCGTAGATCTAAAAGAATCACCTGTGTTTTGTGTTTCTACACATAGATGTGTGTGTGTGTCCGTAAATTTATAATGTACACACGTTTCTGTGTGTGTGTGTGTGTGTGTGTGTGTGTGTGTGTGTCTGTAAATGTATAATGTACACATGTTTCTGTGTGTGTGTGTCTGTAAATGTATAATGTACACACGTTTCTGTGTGTGTGTGTGTGTGTCTGTAAATGTATAATGTACACACGTTTCTGTGTGTGTGTGTGTGTCTGTAAATGTATAATGTACACACGTTTCTGTTTGTCGGTGCATTTTTGTGCATTTTGTTTATAACATGTTTAAGTACCACACCACCACAGGAAGGGCAGGCTTTCATGTGTCTAGACAGAATCCCTTGCATTTACAGCACTGGATGTTCAAACACGTGATACCTCACTTGGGTGAAACCAACCCCACGTTTGCTCTCTCTGGCCAATCGCCAACCTGGTGGTCAGTTTAAAAAGAAGGAAACTGAACTTTCATCAGTGGAAACTCAAGGACTCTGTTCTGCACTCGGGCCCCAGTGTGACTGCATTCCACTTAGAAAATGAGATCATCATTTAAAACAAGCAAGTCGCCCAGCGCGGACAAGCATCTGATTCACGGACCTCACTGACAGCGTTCTCTATTCTTCAGAGACGACGAGGATTCCTCCGGAAGAAACCAAAAGCCGGGAAGGAGCTGCCCTTCAACAAATCCGCAAACACCGAACAGCACATACGAAGTCACATGCCGTGTTTCGGCCAGACGTTATTTTCCTGTTGCGAATCGGAAGAATTTTCCTTGGCAGCTCAGCAAATCCATGGAAAAAACACACGACTCAAAGTAAGACTGTGCATCTGGGCAGTTTAAGATAGAAAATCTAAGATAGAATAATCATTGGTAGTGTAGTGACTCAACTACATTTGCTTTAACGTAAACATTGATATTGGAATATCGCTCGGCTGATCAGATTGGACGGATCTCCCAGCACCCTTTTTGATTGGCTCTTTTCTGCATGTCTTCCATGTTTTCTTTTCCTTTCTCTTCCTTTCAATAATCTGGTGATTTAATCTACACTTTCCTTTGGTGTAAAGAAAAAAGTTGTTTTTGACAAGTTAGCATGGCATCATATATCCCTCTTCAATTTCACACACTAGAAGACTGGAGGCACCTAGTAGTTTTGCCATAACTCTCTTCGTAGGCTAACCACGCTGTGATACATTTAAATCTCCCCTCCGAAGGGCCTTTCTATTGTTCTACTTCACCACGCATTGCAAACACAAGCTACATGTCCGCAGGTCACATACGTAGGATTACATAACAGAAACACATTAGTTTCACACTCTTCCTTCTTGTGCAAAAGAACGCAGGTGAGCGCACACACACGGGCTCACACACACACACACACACACACATATATACACACACAGGATCACACATACACACCTAGGCTCACACACATACACACACACACAGGATTACACATACACATCCCCCACAGGCTGACACACACACACATATACACACGCAGAAACACACATACACACAAACACAGGATCGCACACCCATTACACCCAAAAATGAGATTAGCTTGTTTATCTTCAGATTTGATTAAGTCTTTCCTCACTGGTATATTTTATTTACTATTTACTAAGATGCACAATAAATGTGACTTGACTATATTGATTGGAACCAACATACAATTAACGACTACTTAACAATCAACACTTATTCTTTTCGATTTGATTAAGATTATAATGTTATATTTTTATATTTGTTATAGAATATTAATTGTAGTTACAATCCATTAATAATAATTACAATTACAATTACAATGAGGTGCAAGTCATTGTTTATGACAGAATATTTAATGAGATTTATTCCCAGCACCTGCATTACTGGTGCCCATCATGAATAGTTACTTGGTTCCTATTGTACCCAACACCAACACTACAATTGAAAAACCATTTAATAACAAATGTCCAAATCAATAAAACTACATTTATACATTTATATGGTTTTAATCAAACAACCGTATAAATAATAACAATATTATTCCAGTTTAATCGCTCATCAGCATTACTTCCCACGATAGGCTTTTATTGATTAAAGTTTTTCTAAATCGTACTCCTCTCCCCTCCCCTTACTGCAATTACTGGAGTAGAGTAGAAGTATTAAAATATTGGGTGTTATTCAGTGCCTTGTTTTCCTGTAATAATTAACAGTTAATTCTACAGTGATATTCCATAGTGTGATTCTCTATAGCAGACCTGCTTACCTACATTACCGAAGTACTGTGCAGACATTAAAATACCTGCTTCGTTCCATGTGTGGTTTACTGTAAAGATTAATTGTGTTAACTACAGTTGTGCACCACAGTGTGCTGGTATACCCCATTTGTTGGTTGAACCTAAACATATATTCTATTCCTGCACTGCTATAACACTGCAGAGGCATTATGATACTTGTAATATCTTTGCATTTTGTTTGACAAAGAGCAGTTATCCTGGCCTCCTTGCTTTGTGTTGCATCGCTGATATCACTTTGTCGTCAGATCGCATTATTTAGTGGTGTTCCTCAACCATCGCACTGTGTTGAACACCTGTGAGCTACACTCAAGAATCATTTGGCACTAAACCACACAACCTTCGTTCACTTCGCCAAACCGAAGGCTTCAAAATGAGTTCGAGTTCCCAGTATACTACAGAAGGACAGTCCAAGAGACCACAGCACGTCTCCCTTGCTGAATTTGTTAGCCAAATTATTCATCTGCCTGAGGATGACAAAAGAAACATCGAGCAATTCTCTATAGAGGATTGTGAAAGGAAGATCAGAGAGGTGGTATCGTTTATCCAGCTGAGAGCCGATGTCAATATCCAGAATGCAATTGGCTTGATATTTCTACTTGCCCATAGGAAAACCAACCTAGAACTGGGAATGCTACATGAGAGGCTAGAACATATGCAGCATAGAGGAGACAATGACGACTCTGAAGAGGAGTCAGACCAAGGGGTAAGGTATGTGACAAAAGCTGCTAACAGGTTATCCTTCCAACAAGGTGTAACCCTTCCTGCCCAGGCCCCAGAGGAAGTTAAGGCCTCGTTCCCACCAGAGAGAAGATTACTTTCCGTGGAACCCATCCCAGCTCGCCAGTCGAGTGCCACCACCAACCAAAGCCTTCAGCCCACTACAGCTACAGGCACCCATCACCATGACTCAGAACTTAGAGAATACATGGAAGAGCCCCGTTCCTTGCAAGCCAGTCATAGCCGTTCTGCATTACTATCTTTGCATTCAGAGCAGGAGGACCGATTAATGGAGTGGCATCCACATTCAGCTCACTCACCTCCCATGTACTTTTCATCACCGCGTCAGGGTGCGACGCACCATTCTGTTCCTCTTTCCCCTTCGCGCCACACATCTGAGGTTCATTTCATTGACCCCCAAAGGGAAACCCACACAAATGTTTTTCATGACTCATGCCATACATCATCTTGCCACGATCGTAGAGCTCAAGCTTATTCCTCAGGACGGGCTCGATCCTCGCACCGCGATCGGAATGGAGAATACTCTCTACCACCACCTAGGCAAAGCCACCATGCACCCCCCTATCGGGATCCCTCATTAGAGTCTGAGCGTGACTATCCAGATCTTAGTCATGGATCTTCTTATGCTCTCAGGTCAGAACAAGAGACCCATGATAGTCCTCGTCTGAAACAGCTTGATTCCCTAGCTAAGGACATTGAACGCTTTGATCCCGAAAGACATGAACACAACATTGAAGAGTATCTTCAAGAGATCAAACACTGCCTTCTTGATGTGCCCTATTCCACTGAGCAAGAGAAAGTCAGACTTATCTGGAAGACAACTTCCCGAAACGTTCATGCGTTTATCAAAACCCAACCATCGTATATCCGCGATAACTTCCACCGACTCTGTGATGCTCTGGCAGAAGAATATTCACTTTTTGCTGATGAAACATCCGCCACAATATCCGCCATCAAAATAAAACACAGTCGAAACGAACAATCTCATAATTTTTACAATCGTTTGAGGCATGCTTACTTTCAAGGAAAGACTGGACCGGGTCTAGAAGATGACAAAGCCTTCAAGTCCCTTTTCGTGCAAAACCATTCCCCATGTGAACGCACCCACGTAACCCTCTTCACGCGGCAAGGCAATCCATTCATGCGTGACATTCGAAAGATGGCACAAATGGCTTGGGAAACAGTGGTTCGCCCTGGTGATAAGAAGGACGAGAGTCCTCAGGTGCTTGCACTTCATGATAGTGAGGGTTCCCCGTTAGAGCTGGAAAGCTCTGAGAGCCCTGCTGCTGCCAACCCTCATACCAATACTCCTCACAACTACTCCTCTCAATACCACAGGGAGGCAAGAGGATGGAGAGACAGACAAGGTCAAGTCAAAGGGGGTGGTTATTACCAACTGCAAGACCATCAGAAAGACGGCACTGAATACTACCAACGTCATGACATCAAACACTCAGATAGAAAAGGGAGAACAGATAACCACAGTAATGGCCGCCACCGTCATGAACGTCGTAGTGAAGGTAGGAATAGAGAATCGGAGTCTAATGCTGGCCTGAGACCAGAAATACATACATTTGTCAGAGACTCTAGCTTGGATGTCTAAAGAGGCTGAGCTTCCCACTGCGTCCTTCACAAAGGACTGTGAGAAGTGCCTTAGCAAGGGCAACCAAGATCCACTGGTCACATGATATAAAGCAATTCTTAAGTAAGGACATATCCTCACTTGCCGCAGAGCAGCTTCATCTGTCCCTTGCGCTTCCTGCACTCCTAGGTGACCTTGTTTGAAAAGAAAACAACACTGAGTACCACCTGAAAACCAATCAATGCTTGGAGAGCCTGGATGGAATTCAGTTTTCAGGAAATGAAGATTATACACCCAGTGTGCATATCCATTTTCAACGCAGAAAATGGGATCGGTTAGCCCACTGATCAATTATGACTGTGGACAGATGTGGGCCCAGTTCACCACTCCTAAACCTATGAATAGGAGTAGTCATAATGCAACATGGTAGTCAATGCATATGCAATGGTGTAATGACTGATGCAACAGACACCAGTTGCCCTGCAACCATTCACTTATAGGAACAATGATCAGATACCAATTCATCATACTCAAGGGTCCAGTAATCCTCAAACTGCAGCTCTATGCATAACTCATGTCAAAATAACAAGGTAACCTGTAGCCCAACTCCTAGGTGACCACACATTCTTGCTTTGTACACAAAACATGCTGTACAGTCCCCAGATGCAAAGAAGCATTATACTGTTGTTGATGACAAAACCATGCCAGGTGGTTATTTCCATGGTGATCCAAGAAATCAGCTGAGAGTGTGAATCTATTCGAGTCCTGGCAAGTGGATCTGACAAGTCCGAAGAGGTCCCCTAGTCGACTTGTCCTGCAAGGACAAAAACTCACTTGTCCTTTTTTCCACCCTGCCTCTTTACTTCTGTGAGCTTGACCTGATCATCTGCCCTATACCTTTTCTTGAACTATCCAAATTCAGCTTGGCTGGTCAAAAATATCCGACGGCCGAAATGCGACATGCCTGCCGTGATGACTTAGGGCCAAACTTCACCTGCTAGAGGTGACCCAGATTGCTGCTGCTTCAGAAGAACCCTATAGAAGCTTCAAAAAAAGGAAATACAGTAGCAGCTTGCCAAAGTTAATGTGCTCATCAAGGAGGCTTAGAACAACTCAGATGCCTCTGCATATTTTGTCAAGGGACAAAATACATATTCCTTAACAGGATACATAAAGGAAAAGAAGGAGATTATAATAAACCACATAATTCTGGTGCAATTATATATGCACAGCAGGTTACCGTGCAAATTTTTACTGTTTAAATCTTTTAGTCAAAATCTTTAACTCTCAAGTCTTTTAATCTTTTAGTGACTTGAACAACAATGGGCAGCAAAAATGCTTCTTTGAAGAGTTGGAGTCGGGTATTGGTTCCCTTCAGCCTCACACTCAAAGACCCATACAAAGCAGTTCTTACAGGAAGTGGCATGTTTTAATTTTTGGGGGGGACAATGCTCCTGTCATACTGAATTTTAGAGTTGCCAGATTAAATCGATTTGTGTATGTACTATGCTTCAGTGGGGGACGCTTGTGACAATGGGGGATACTTATGGCTCTGGAGTCACTGACTTTATTATGTGCATTCTCACTGACCCATAGGCCACACCAACCTTTGTTTCACCCAGTACAGAATTCTCCTGGAAGCTTATGAGAAATCTTGGCATCGCTGCTAGAGATCATTTGTGAGTGTAACTGCACTTATAACTCTCCATTGTGGCTGGTGTTAAAGCCACCTGGGAAATGGGTCACAGTAAAAATGCTTCCTGGAAGCACACTGCTAACAGCAGCTTCAGCCATTGGTTCAATTCAGCCTAAAAACTGAAAATCAAATCCCATACAAAGTCAATGTTAGAGGAATCGGTGAAATGTATTCTTTTGTTGCTCCTGCTGCACTGAATTCTATAGCTGCCTGAGGAAACCGATTGGTGTATGTGCTACACTTTAGTAGACCAACGAATACGTTTCTTTTGGGCTGAGCCTGGTGGATAAAGATGGTTTGCAGTCAAGTTATACAGCTACAACACCCACGTATATACAAATATGTTTTAACCACTTCAATTAAATAGATTTCTTAATTCTGTTATTTGTCTTGTTGACCATTTAAATAGGTAAAAGGGGCTTTGCAATTCCATTTAAGTTTCTCTTTTTCCTTTTAGAAAAGACCTTGGGTAGGTAGTTGTATATCAAGATTATATACACCTGTCTGGTTGATAGACTGAAACTAAACTATACAGTCGAAACAGTACTATTGCGTTTGACTTTATGGAAAGTTTTCTCCTTAAAATCTTTTTACACTCAGGTCTCGTTATAATATCCTTAATATATCTGAATAGATAAATGCCAGAAATTAATAAGGAATTAATGTTTCAGGAAACCTTGGCAGAATGCTACAAGGCACTATTCTCACGGACAGCACTCCATGATTAAATTAGCCATGATTAAAGGTGACTAGCCTCAGTGGTGGTACCGTACCTACGTTCTTTCTGAATATGATCGAAAACATCATGAGATCAGAAGCAGCCACTACAGTTCAAACCTTGCAGGTGCACTTGGCCGACACCCTGGGAAGTGGCTTTCCAATCTCTGTCCATCCACAAAGAATGGAAATAGCTTCTACTTTATTATTCCAGTAATGGAGACACATTTCCTGGTTAAAGTTTTACTTAATGTAGGGTTTTGGAAAGATGACATCCACATTCTCACTCAGATTCCATCCATGTTAGCCTATCATGAAGACAACCCCACGCTCTCATACACAATTTAGTCCCGCCCATTCATGAGGGATGACATTACAGAAACTAGGTAGAAAGAGCAGAGGATAAATGTTTTATTAAGACACACAGACAGGAAATCACAGTTACATACGACCATCATGACACAGCCATTAGGAAGAAACCAGACTTTTCCCAAATCAGACTTTGTTTGTTTGTTTGTTTGTTTTTGTGGTCCTGTACTACCTACACACAGAACGATAGAAGCTTCACAACAATACACGAATCCACTCAGTCAATAACATTCAAGAAAACATTGGAGTCTTTCCTCTTTTTCCCCCCAAAACTGTCACTGAACCCATCCGTCATTAATACAAAGGGTATATAAATCACCTCCATGTCTTCTTAATGATTTTAATATGTTTAATTTCTATTTCGGTTCTGTGTTTTCTTATTAAATTTGGAGCATTACTTTAGTTTTTCCTATTTTGTTAGACGACTGTTTATTAGAAATTGCCCAGATATTTACAGTCTGCTATGAACTGCCCAGATAGTGTCAAGAAATAATAACTTTCAGATTCCTGTTACGGATGTTGGATTAACATTGGAAAACGATGGACTGTAAAATATCAACCAAACATGGATTTCTGTACACCCTCAGACCTACAGTGGACTTGAACTTTGTGCTCTGAAGATTCTGGTGAGTTCCACCCTCAGAGGAAGAAAGGGATGTAAATTCCATCCCCTCTCATAACTGTAAAGAAACACATTTACAGTACTGGATGCGCAAACGTGATATATCACTCAGGTGAAACCCTTTTAAAGAGCAGCTCAACTCGACGTTTGCTCTCTCTGGCCACTCGCCAACCTGGTGGTTATTTTAAAGAGAAGGAGACTAAACTTTCATCAATGGAAGCTCAAGGACTCTGTTCTGCACTCGAGCCCCCGTGTGACGAGACTGCATTCCACTTAGAAAATGAGATCATTTAAGGCAAGCAAGTAATCATGCATGAATACGCAGCTGGTTCATGGACCTCGCTGTCAGCCGGATCATACTCAAGAGCTCCCTATTCTTCAGAGTCGACCAGGATTGCACAGAAAGAGCTGATCGCATCTCGGGTGCCGAACTACATGTTTGAAGCCACATATAACATACTTGGTGGGATGTTTTCCATTCACTGGTTTTCCAAGAACCTTTCTAGGTCTGAATGCTGCTTGGCCGATCTGCACTAAATGAGACTGTACATCTGGGCGGTTTTAAATCTTAAATAGATCTTAATTGTTGTGTGGTGTTTTTGATTTTGTTATGTAAAAGAGTAGTTTGCTTAGCTGATTAGATCAGACATAAATGCCAGAAAACCTTTTCATTCCCCTTTGAATTTTATTTTGTCTTTCTAATCTGGTCATTTGATCAGGAAATTGTAGCCCAAAGAAAATTTGATTTTGATAGAGTAACCCTAGTACCGTTTTGAAATTATTTAGTAGCTCCCCTTGTGGGTTAACTACACTGTTGAACATTAAAATCTCTCTTCAAAAGGTTTTTCCATTGTTCTGCTTCACCACAGGCTGCACACAAAAACTACATATCCCCTGATCACATGTATGTGCATACACACAGCCTCAATTAACCCTAACCTGAGCTTAGGTTTTTTAGCATCTTTAGATCTGATTCATCCTTTTCTCACTGCTGTATTTATTTAATACTCTGCAATAAATGTCATTTTACTGAACCCCACTATTTATCTTATAACTTGTATATTGACTGAAGCCAACAGACTATTATTGAGATCTTAACCTTCAGCACTTAGAATTATTATTATTAAACTAGATATTGGAATTTTATTATTCATTGTATTATTAAATTAGAAATCTGAATTTTTAATAATCAACTTCAATTTGTCTTATATACTATATTAATATCAGTTAAAATTACAATCAATTAGAGGTGCATTTATAAGACATTTATAAGACATTTATAAGACATTCATAAGACATTCACACACTCAGAGGGAGACACATAGTTGTTTAATCTGCTGACGGGGCTCAGTGGTTCAAAAGTATCTGCAGTGGGTTTTTTTTTCTTCAGTACTGCAGAATCAGTAGAAATGTCATGTTGTTAACTGAAATGCTACATGAAAGGAGAAGACCTGAGGAACCCACGTGTGCCCTAGTTCTGGCCTATACAGAGATGATTCACTCACGCACTTCAGCAGGAAACGGGAACCAAAGAGACACACTCAGTACACTCATGAGATAATCATTTTACGAACAGTTCTCAATACATGCAAAATCAGCTTCTCCTTTCAAATTTCTCAATGTTCTTTTGAATCTCAAACAGGCTGTCAAACCACATCGGAGGCATCGGGTCAGGAAGAGAAGACCGGCACACGGTGAACAGCAATTAAGAGAGGCAAATAACACTCATTTATTTACCCAGTCTTCACGTTTTCTTCAGTAGTCTTTCAACAACCAAGCACTGTTAGGAACTGCTATGATTACAGGTTTGATTAAACAGTTTCAACTACAGGTTTAATTCCTGTGCTCCTGAAAAATTAGGTATAGTAATTAATCTGGCTCTCAAATATATTTTGTAATAAAAGAAGCCGTCAAAGGCCTCCTGTTGAATTAAAGCATCAAACATCATGTGTGCCAGGTAAAACTTCAGCAAGAAACCACGGAAAAACAGTTCTGCGTCACATGAAAACGAGACGCTCCACAGAGGGGCGCAGGAGAAACTGATGCAAGTCCATAGAGAGCTTTTTTTCACGTGGACTGTTATTTCAGACAGTAAAGTTTGACCAAATATGTGAGACAGAAACCCATTACGGCGTCTCATTACGAGTCTCAGAGAAAGACCAGCAGATGGAGGGAGGCAGGAAGATGGATGAGAAGATGGACAGACAGATTGGAAGAACATCCAGACAGACTGACAGACTGATGGACAGACATTGATTACCCATAAGCACGGTGCAGATGAGGGAACGTGGAGGGAAGAGCAGGGAGTGAACAGGGCGAGAGCGGAGATCAGCACACGCGAAAGCCATTAAAGGAAATGACTGAAAGTGTGAGAAATAAAGGCAGACGGCAAAACATAAGTCTGTTCCCAAATGTCAGTAAAGATGATGAAGGGGTTGAAAGGAAAGATTGGAAAGAAAAGCAGAGAGTGGAAGGCTTTCATATCTACAAGAGAAGCACAGAGAGAGAGAACGAGAGAGAGAGAGAGAGAGAGAGAGAGAGAGAGAGAGGTGGAATAAAGGGAGAAAGGGGAGGGCTTTGTGCAAACTCCAAACTCCACACAGCTGTTTTGGTGCACATCAGTCAGTCAGTGTGCTTGCTGGAGTAAATGATTATCTGCCACTGGGCACACTTTCTCTAATTGTTCCCTTTTTTCTGCACCTACTTTCCTTGCTCTCCCATCATCTCCCTCATTTTTATGTAGTAGGGGTGAGAGAAAGAGAGAGAGAGAGAGAGAGACACTAATAAAGGCAGGTAATATGAGTTTGCAGGAGCCTTGTAATATGGATTTATAAATGTTATAGATGAACCTAGCCTGCTGGCCTCTCTGTCAAGACACTCAAAAACACTTGCTGTTCTGAGGAGAGGAGAGGAGAGGAGAGGAGTGATGGAAGGGGAGAGGAGAGGAGAGGAGAGGAGAGTTATTGGAACTCAGCCTTTTCTGTAAAACAACAGATGTAAATGCTGCTTGTAGTGTATTCTAATGGCCTAGTGCCATGGCTTACGCAGTATACAGTAGCAGGCTTATCACCAGCCCCTCAGCACTCTGCCACTCCCTGTCTTGAACACATAAATCCATCCTGAATGCATGCAAGTAGCATCCTCCTATTCTCATAGTGAGATGATATCAGTGAGGTAATATATCAGGCCTCTTTTCAATCCCCTCACCCTAGATCCTGCTAGGGTCATTCCAGTGGCATGTTAAATCCTATTCCTATTTACTCCCGAGTCAGCGGCCTTTCGCTGTAGTCCTAGAAGCCCCTCCTCACCTCCAAGATCCATCATCTGATTAACAAACCCTCCACGAGTGTGCCGTGGTACACCGGGTGTGAACTAGGGGACGGCGTGGGGGATGGTGCTCCCGGAGCGAGTTCCCCTACACTCTCACAGTCGCCCCATCCTCTAGACATCCCAGGGGTTCTGCTCGAACTCCAGCGAAACAATCACTTGAAATAGCATCCCGCCATAAAGTCGTGACCTGTGGGAGATTGGTTTCCCAGACCTTGACTATTGCTAATCGCCATGCAAAATTCACAGCCGAACAAATCCTCTCCTCCTTCAGTTTTAGGGCTGCTTGCTTTAACCAATCCTCACAACACGCTGTCCAAATCGAAATCACGTCACTGTAAGTAATAGGGGCCAGAGAGGAGCAAACGCTGCTTACTCTCCTCTCCGTTTCGCGTCTCATCCCTGTCGGCTCCAGCCACTGCCATCGCTGCAAGCTGCACCCAGAAACCTCCGCGCTGCCCCCAACAGCGAGCCTCTGCCAGCGCGGGCGACGCGGAGAGACGCCGGCCGCCCGATGGAGCCCAGCGCCCTGCCCGGCCATCACACGCGGGGAAGGGAGGCGTGCGTGATAAAATCTCCAGCACACAACATACGCCACACTACTACGAACGGATGGATTGATCGGCTGTAGAGTGCAATCGGCAGATTTTCAGCTCAGATAAGTCGTGATCTCTTTAACGTAGCCGACAGTGAGAGCCAGTGATGTACGCAACACAAGCCAGATTCTTTTTGCGTGCGGTGAAAGAAAACATATCGTTTGTCTGGCAAGTTTTTTTGTTTGTTTGTTTATCTGTTTGTTTGGTGTTTTAGCATATCTGAGTCAGACTCAGTCAAAGCTACTTGCAAACCTGTAAAGCTAACATCCCACATGGGAAAACGAAGGCTTGTAACACCAGTAACCTGATACAGGACCGGACGATTACATCACACGCGCAAGCCCAGGGTATCAGAAGATAACAGAACCGATCAAGACAGCTAACACAGAGTAATCCAGCGCATGGTTCAGACCACCAGAAGTGAAGTCGAGAGAAACCTACAGCAGTAACATTCAGTAAGCTTAAGAACTCCAAATTGATGGAATTCAAAGCATGACAGAACTGTGATTGCAGTATGGAAAATGTTGATTTATTTTCATCTAATTTACTGTTATTTTCATTTGAAAATACTTCTGAAAATAATCCTGGGTTTATCATATTTGATACCTGTAATGTGCATATTGACGTTTTTCTTTTGCTCTACTGCTATGTTTTGTTAAAGACCAGATCTGCAACTATTTTACACAAGTTCACTACAAACCACGTTTTGTAACTTTTTTTTTAGACCCACCCATCTAGCTCCGCCCATCTAGCCCCAAACTTGACACAAAACAACCGAGAATCAGCATTGGCCCCTGAAACTGATCATAACAGTATGAAAACACCCTATTTGTCAATGTCAGACTGCCACAAATACACGCAGCATACAGTCGGTGTAGACTGCAGTGAGGAGGAGAGCAGGCCTTCTGAATCTCTCCCCAGACGGCGGGCAGACAGGAGCAGTAACCATAACTCTAATCTACTCTTTCACCACATTCCAGGAAAGAGTTGCTTCTGAATTGATCCCTTGCATATGTTGGGTCTCTCCCCCGCCCCGGCTAATTGATCTAGAATCGGATCTTCATTTCCCACTTGTTTCTCCACCCATTGAGAGACTGAGAGGGCTGAGAAACAGCTGGATTAGCGCCGGGCAAAATATAGAGTGACACTTTGTGCCAGCAAGCAACATATCAAAGAACATCTCAGTAATATTGAGCGAAGCACAAATACCAAATACTAAAGAGACTAGGCAGCCATTTTTCAGGGTAAACCCCTTCTATGTTTTTAACTGTTGTTCATGGACTGTATTATGTGACTGGGGGAGGGTCAGCATTTATTTTGTTCCCTGCACCACTGCAGGCTGTACTTACTCTGTTACTTAGTTAAGGTTTTACCCCTGAGGATGAGTGAAGACCAAACAGATACCTGTGACTAACAACAGGCCTTGGAGGTTCACTATCAACATACTGTGCCCTCTGGCTGTTTATATGACACTGAACTGGGAGCTGTGTGTGTGTGTGTGTGTGTGTGTGTGTGAGAGGGAGAATGTGTGTGTGTGTGTGTGTGTGTGTGTGTGTGTGTGTGTGTGTGTGTGTGTGTGTGTGTGTGTCAAAAAAATATAAAAAATAAAAAAAAAA
>JAOXYF010000001.1:19144509-19166176 GCA_028565775.1 Sternarchorhynchus goeldii | reverse complement strand
AACGTATTGAACATTTCTGGTCCCTGCAAGGGTAATACCTTCATGCCAACACGACTACCACCGTTTCTTAATGCCACCTCTCTCTAGGCACACATCAGCCTTCCCACTGTGACACTCATGGCTATTGGCAACTATAGGCCACCAAGGAGAGGTGCTGATGCCCAGCAGTCAGCAGGGGGCAGCATGGAGTGCTTGCACACACATCCATAGCCCTAGGCCCAGCCAGATGTTCGCCATAATCTCTCTTGGATTGTTCGGTTTGCTCAGTCCTCTGCTGACTGAGCTGTGGACTGTGTAACCACAGCAGAGGGAATTCTGCGTAAATATGTATTCTCCTTTTGCTGGTCCATGGGCCTGGAATCAGTGCTGGATCATCACATCTCAGGTGACCAGTCACCGGAGCCAAATTCGCTCCCACCCTCGAGAGCCACCACCGATCCACTGACTCGACACCGAAACCACCTGCAACTCAGTCTGGAAAGAATGATGGGCTCCTCTACTCACCTGCAGCCGTCACAGTGACAAGAGGGTGGTTGTTGTGACCTAATCCTGTTCCTAAGCAACAACGGAGGTCATATGCACCACATTTTCGAGCTGGTAACTAGCAGCCTGGCATTAACCTCTCCCAGGAAACGCACAATTTCTTGTCCATTGACTTGGGGATTGGTTCTACGCAGTTGATCTGTTGGGTGTTTCTAATTAGCTAATTAGTTGTCTGTTGAACATTTTTTTTAACAGTTTAAAACTTCAACAATTTAATCGATTGGAACGACTGAACATTTTCTGTGTAATCGCTGAGGTCCCTTTAGTAACTTTTTCATGCGAATTTTCTCTGTTGTCATCAGGGACTTTCCTACCCTCTGCCTGCCTGCAAAAGTTATTTAAATCCATTCATTCTCATACCCACTTACTTATTGGTATGCTACCCTCAACACACACAGACACAATTATCATAAGGTATAAAAAAAAAGTCGTAATGTAGTATGGTATTATATTGCTTCATAAATATACTCATGATAGCTTGTGTGACATTAGGCTACTCCACCTATATCCACAGTGGGAGCTCTGGGAACTCTCCATGGTGCTGAAGTCCATCTACACTAAATAGCCTCTGGTATATCTGCTTTGGACCGATGCATTCCAAATGGGAAAAGGCTAGAGCCTGTATAACCTTGCTTCTTTTTCTTGCTAGATATCTATAACAGCATATCTGGCAGATGATTCCTCCAAGAGTTGGACAGGAGGATGGAAAAACCTTTCACCACCAACCTTTCCCTTTTGACGTTCTAAAAGTCCCTCTGGGTATTTTAATGGTCCACCTCAGTATTCAGGTGATTGCTTTCTGCAGTGAGTACCTCACACTTGCAAATGTGTACAGATCCATGGACTGAATAACTGGCAGAACTACCTTCAGCAATAAACTCTTACAGTAATTTTGCTTATGGCCCTGCCAATTTTTTTACACTTAAAGCTCACTGTACAGTTCCAGCCAACTCTTACACAGCAGTTTTACCACAGATCCTATTCACAGGACAGGACTTGGCCAGAACAACCAGAACATCTCTAAATTAAAGATGTTAGTTGTTTTGTTTTTGGTTTACATCTTTAGCAGTCCGCTAAAGGCTTTCTTCAAATAGTTAACACTATTCCACTGTATTTTCCAGTCATTCTGGCTGAGAACCAGTGCATTGGTTTGAAGCTACCATCACGATTCCATACTGTAGGAACTACACAGAGCAGGAGTTTCTTCAGATACCTCAGGTCAGAGCAATGTCCTCATCTGTTTGGGTTCTACAATGTTTGTTCCATTCCTGGATCACAAAGCAGAGATACCTGTAGGGATGTTCAAAGACTTTGAGTACTCCTCGGCATTCATGACTGCTTCTGTTCCCTGCCTGACCAAGGTCCCTTCCAGCATCACACTCCTGACACCTGCTGCATACTAAACCACTGTCTGGCCTTCAGCCAACTGTGGGAACTCTAAAGACAGTGCTGTTCACTTATATTAAATAAGGTTTGCCAATGAGAAATCTGAATTACTTATAAAGGACTAAATTTGTGTCAACTTGTCTAAAAACAAATAAACAAACAAAAACAAATAAAACCCATGTGCCAGAATTAGATTTTTTTCATTTCATAAACGTACATAGTAAAAGTAGGGTGTGTCTTATTTTGCAAGCAGCCATAAATGGACAAGGAGAATGGAATTTTAGATTTGTACTTTGAGTCTGAGTTGACAGAATGACATATTACAGAACACCTGGCAGCATTCAATATCCTACATTACCTCAGTGTAAACACAGCATCAACCTGATTTACAAGCCTGGGGTCTTTACTCTTTACGTTGCATTTGAAATTGTTTTATTGATCTGACTGAACTGCATGAATACTTGCGTTGGACAGCTTGGCTGTTGTGACACACCCACAATAATGACTACATTTGCTGCATTTTTGCTCTAGGATGGAGTGCGTGGGGGGGGGGTGAAACAAACCTCGATCGAATCACTAAGACTATTTGCTAAGCTAGCAGGAAATGCTCCACCAAATTCGCGATGCTAAGGGTGGTAAAGCAGCACTCGGGAGTTTGTCACGTGACTGACCTGTTTTGAACCCAACACCCCCTTCTGAAATTCCACTGCAGTGTGCCCATCTGTACAGACAGTACATGCCCAGAAACTGAGGCTAGATGAACGCCAAGAGACTCGAGGGCTTCCATCAACGGACACCATCGTCGTCAGCTTGCACCCTGCTAGGACAGAGTGCTAACTCTGACGATGTTAAGAGAACGAGAGCACATCTTTCCTCTGCCCACTCGATCAGAGCGATGTAGCCAAATGAAAAGCAGGGTAGGGAATTTCTAGCAAGCCAGTGGTACACAGCAAAACAAAGAGACCTCTAGCAATTACTAAGCTAGCAGGGAAATTAGCCCAACGCTGTTTACTGCCCCACCTATAACACAGGCCTGTAGTTCATTTGCATTCCTCTTATAAAAGGACACTGTCACTGAAACATAATGGAATTCTCACAGACAGACTGATGTAAACACACACACACACACACACACAGCAAAATGTATATTTTAATACAATTAAAATAAAGCAAATGAGAGAATAAACATATATATCCAATATATACATATATATATTGGATATATAAACATATATATATATATATATATATATATAATAGTAGTTACTGCATACTGAGTCACTCTGTGTGTGTCTCCTCTGTGTGTATTATGTGTGTGTGTCTCCTCTGTGTGTATTGTGTGTGTGTGTCTCCTCTGTGTGTATTGTGTGTGTGTGTCTCCTCTGTGTGTATTATGTGTGTGTGTCTCCTCTGTGTGTATTGTGTGTGTGGTTCTTTTAATAGTAGTGGAAAGAGTGAAATCAGCGTGTTGTGTTGTTTCCTGCAGTCACTCACAGTGTGGGGTTTTATAAGCTCCTCAGGGTTAGCAATTGGGGCATGAGTTTACTGAGTCATGTGCACACACACGTACACACACACACACACGTACACACACACACGTGAGCCGCTTGATTGTATGCTGGGGTCAGTTTAGAAACAGGTGAGCAGGTGTGTGAATGTATGTGTTTGCCGGGTGAAGAAAGGTGGCCTCTGATGGCTGGTGAGTAACAGCTGAGTCACAAATCACAGGTCAGAGACAGGCAGGAAAAAAAACAGACCAAGAGAGAGACAGAGGGAGAAAGGAAGAGTGAAACAGAGGTCCTGATGTGTTCACATCCATGCTTCACGGAATGTGTGTGCACATAAGTGGAGCAGAACATGTATGCACAGACATTAGCATGTACATGTTTGTTCATCTGGTTGAGTGCTGAAAAAGGGGAACTTGTTTCTAGGTAAGTGTGTGTGTGTGTGAGGATACACGGTTGCATCTTTAAATAGCTTATGCAGAAGCATGTTATGTGTGAAATGACAGGCAAACTGTAGCAGGGCCCTCAGATTACAGCGTCCAATCCCAGATACACACTAGGATCACGCCCTGGACACAGTAATCTCCAGTCCAACAGAAGGTTAGAAGGTCTGTAATGTCATCTGGATCAAATGCAATTTCACTATTTCAAAGAACAGAATCCCCAAAACACTATTTTATACATATATATATATATATATTTGTGTGTGTGTGTGTGTGTGTAACTGCAGTGTACTGTGTAAGAGAAGGTTTCCAGAGAAGCAGAGGTCCTTCATGAGGTCCTTCCTTTTTCTTGATTTCGGAATAAAGCACGTAGGTCAATGCCGTCCTCCTTTATCGAATCATAGATACGAAGGGCTCATGTCAGGTGGATGTTCTACATGTTTTAAAGTGTCGATAGTGCTAAACTGTGCTAAATCTGAAGAAAAAAAGTCATTTGGTGCTGTCATCGAAACATTCAGGGCTTAAACCTGAAGGCCCACGATGCTCCTTATACACCACACTAACCTTTGGAACATTTCTGGTTGGACTATTCAGCCATGAGAGCTTTAGTCAGGCGCTGGTGATGGATGATCTGATTCTGGATCAGAAACGTCACTGCAGCACTTTATACTACATACAACTGTGTAAAATGTGTTATGGTGAACTTGCAAGTCACTCTCATATAGTTGTCTAAAGCAATGCTAACAAAAAACAGACAGTCACTTCAAAGTATAAATGTTATCATAACATTCATAGCAAGGAAACAAAAAGAAAGCTATACTTCCAAAAACCACTGTATGGTGTATAGCAAAGTTTTGTCTCCTTGGAGATGATATGTCTAATACGTCAGTCTCCCAGCCTTCATCCTGGAGGCCTCCTGCACCTGCAATTTTAAGGGTTTAGTTGCTTTGACCCACTCCCTTCAGCTCAGGGAGGGGCTAAAGAGGTGACCGTTGGATTGTGAGCATTTGAAGCAGGGGTAGGGTAGAGCAAGGGATATCCAGGACCAGAGCTGGGAACCTCAGGTAGGGTAGAGCAAGGGATATCCAGGACCAGAGCTGGGAACCTCAGGTATAAGTGATGGTGTCTATACTTCCCACAGACTTTATCAAATCACCACCAAACTACCACCTATACCAAAATAAATTGTAAAATGAAATTTGATACTCATCTATAACATTTTAGGATACAGGCATTGTGTAAACAGATTTACAATCCACAGTCATTATATGGCAAATAATTGTGTATTTTGTTCTCATAGTATTAGTTTTGTTCACACACACTCACACACACACACACACACACACACACACACACACAAACACACACATTGGTTGCATATATACACATATACATACACACACTATTAGAAACAAATCCCTAAAACCCAGAAGAAATCCTCATGAAAAAAAATCAGACTGAGTAAATGATCTTGTAAAATGTGAGGTGAAATACAAAAATAACTGAAAAAACTGAAGAAAAAAAAAACTTTTGCCTGTTTGCTGAAGACATCTCCTGGACCACCTCCAAGACACACGACTAATCCCCAGTGAAGTGGCCGCATCCTCATCCCAGGATAGGAGAACTCTGGGAGATGTACAGGGTTCTTGGGAGACACCAATGCACTTTCTTTCTTTCTTTCTCTCTCTCTCTCCCTCTATCTCCTCATTTGTCTGGGAAATTGGCCAAAAGCAAGCATGATGATGAAGTGGCACTGGGTGGCAGCTCACGCTTTCGGACGCAAATTGAGCTGAATTACGCTGTCACCTCTCATCCAGAGAAAACGGCACAGCCGATATAGCTCCCGGTGTACAGCTACAGCAGTTATATATTAACACAAACCATTTCTCAAGGGAGTCAAAGCATTACTGTTAGATGTTTCGCCTCTCAGCTGTGCCTCTGGACCTGGTAGAAGACACTTCAGGTTCCTGAACCTGTTCTTCGATTCGAAACAAATTTTGTTTATGTAAATTTATCGGCTGTGTTGGCTGAAGGACTAAACAGGATGAAAACCTAAACTCAGTGGCAAGTGGGAGTCTCAGCAGATCTTGGGCAGGGGACGAGGCACGGTGGAGTCAAAGCAGGAAGGCTGGCGCAATGACCCAAGCATTCCGCTTTATCCCCACCTCGGGTCAGCAGCTCCAGACGGATAATGCAAAGGTCACGGGCCAATATCGATGAGAACCTGGACCGCGCAATCCACGTAATCCCACTCATTCTTTTGCTCATGGATGTGTGTCCCCTTTGTATTTCCCTCTCTGTTATCCAGAAAGTCTTAGGGCTCTTTGATAGCAGCCTCAGCCTTGTATGAACGACAGGAGATCTCTTCCATCTGCCATCCTGATTCATCTAAGCCGTAACTCAAAGGGATGATCCCCTTTGAGACGACTAGGAGCCGAGGGGGATCGCTAAGAAAATGTGAAGAAAATGACCCAGAGTGGGGCATGTGGGGAACGCTGTGGAGCAAAGAAAAGTGGTGTTTGGGGAATACTGGAATTGTAGAAGACTTTGAAATCCAAATAATTGCCAGGACTGCTGGACATGTTGGGGATATTGCAAGTGATAGAACCCCCTTCCCCTCCCCTCCCCGCAGGGATCAAGGCACAAAACCTCCCAGCCCTACATGAACCTAATCTTGTCCAATCTAACCTAATCTGATCTAATCTAAACAAGCTGCGGATCATTGTGCATCTGTAGATATATTCACTAATTCATTATTAGTAGGCTCATGCAAGAATGAGCTTGTGAAACAGAACATCCTCTACCCAAGGCAGCATTAGCCGAATGTCCGGAGAACTCGAAGCCATGAACCGTGACGTGAAAAGGTTCTTTTTCCAAAGTGCTGAAACACCGTAACACCGGCGAAACTGTCAGCTCAGTAACACACATTACATATTCACGTATGCAAGGATCATTACATACATATGCATGCTGATGTTGAAAACTATTCATTTAATGCGTCACATATCTCTGCGAGTTTGTTTAGTTGCACATGAATACATAATTATGTATTATTTCGATCTGCACACAGTGTTTTTAAACTTTGTTTGCTGCGGCTCGGCCCCACGGGGCCGTCATTGCCTCCGTGGTTGTGAGTGTGTCTACGGATTTCTACACTTATCTGCTAAATCTGTCCATACATCACTCACAGGGACACACTGAAATTAAGCAGGTTGTCTCCGAGTCCCTGTAAGCAGAATGTGCAGTGTAGCATCAGTGGGAGGCCTTCAGCACAGGAGAGGCTGGCCTCAACCCCAGAACTGCCTGCCACTA
This sequence comes from Sternarchorhynchus goeldii, assembly GCA_028565775.1. Taxonomy (NCBI): domain Eukaryota; kingdom Metazoa; phylum Chordata; class Actinopteri; order Gymnotiformes; family Apteronotidae; genus Sternarchorhynchus; species Sternarchorhynchus goeldii. Next base: position 19,158,987 of record JAOXYF010000001.1, on the reverse strand, counting down.
ACAAACCACTGCCATTTTCACCTACACCCAGGGGCCAGGCACTGCTGCCACACTGTGTGTGTTGTGTGTGTGTGTGTGTGGGGTGTGCGTGCCTGTGGATTTATGAGTACTTGTGAACTTGGCTCTATTAGAGCTGTAGAGATGGCCTTTCCTTCATAATCTCTTCTGGGAGCGCAGCTTCCTCCTCTGCCTTGACGCTATGGTATCTCTCTCTCTCTCTCTCTCTCTCTCGATCCCTCTCCCTCTGTCCGTGTCCATCTAACTGTCTCTCTCTCCCGTGTCTCCCTCAGCTGCTGCCGTTAGCACTGCGCCGTGCTGAGATCGTACACCACACCGGTAATTAGGGCAGGACCGGTCCACCCACATGGCTTATGAACAAGGCGTCAACAAATAGTAACCATGACCTCACCCTCCCACACACACACACACACACACACACACACGATGCTGATCTTCCACTCTGTTTTTCTCTGTGTCATTGTGCCTGTTTCAGCTTCATTCAGTCTTCCAGTGAGAGATATTCTTAATTGCTCTTTAGCCCCCCCCGCATGGGTACCCCTCCCTCGCACTCGTGGTCTCTCCCTCTCGCTGAATGGGAGCCGTCACGTGCGCAGGCAGCACACGCGCTCGTGCGCTTGAGAGCCGTTTTGCGAGACAGCACTCCGCCCCCGCCCCCCCCCGGTTGCACCTCGGTGACTCACTGTCGGCATGACACGAGGAGAGGGGGGAGGGGAGGGGCCTGAAGCGCAGCTGCCCGGAGCCGATCCCGCGGATGATGTCTCCGGCCGTTGACGGGATGTTCTCCTCCTCCTCCTCTGCCGCCGGCACAGAACGTAAGCTGGGTGCTCACGTGCGCATCGCGCGTGCCCCTCTGCAGCATACGTTGACTCACAGACACACGTTTGATTACAGAAGCGTGAAACCTGCCCCAGGTGGCCAAGTCATTTACTGTCGGTTGGAGCACATCGGGAGTGAGGTGGAACTCACTCCCGTTAATAACACGCTGCAAAACCTGCCGCGTCACGTGAGAAGGGCTCGCGGCCCCGGAACACAAACGCACAAGGTGCCATGCCGACCGAACGTCGTCTCAAACGGCGCTGACGGCACACGTGTTCCTCCCACCTGGGCAGGAGCTCCGAGCCAATGGCTGAGGAGAAGGCATCAAACGTTACGTAAAATCGTACGGTTACACATCACCTGTGCAATGAACATATGAGGTTAGTAAAGCAGACGCCCACCTCCCTCTAACAGTTACGTCTTCTCTCTGGATTGCCACTCAGTTGCAACAGCTATCGGTCCAGAAACCAGGACTAATGGGGGAGAGGAACAAAGACTATAAATGAAGACTGTAGTAAATCAATACTAGTGTTATACAAAAAAAAAAAACAATAAAATAACTTCATAGTTTGCTTTCCAAAACTCTGCTTACCATCTCACGTCCTCAGTTAAGAAAGGCCATATATTAAAGCAAAAAGCAAAATAAATCGATCGGGGCTCTTGGGTCTTTACAGTCACTGAATTTCAGTGAGTCGGCTCGTGCAGGCATCTCTCGCTTAATACACTCCCCTAGATCTCCATTTTAATTCTCAGTGGAGACAAATTCCAACATTGAAAAGGCCATTTAAGAACAACTTAAGCAGAAGGCGTTCACCCAGTGAGCACGAGATGGCTAGGCCGGAGAGGACCAGCACACGGCCCGAACAGACACCCACACAACATTCACAGCATTTCCATTCCAAAGGAGCGTTTCAGTTCAGGAAGGGGGAAATGCAGCTTTCTTGGCCTATGGTTGGGACATATTTGCACCTTTCAGTCAAACCAGGCATAACCAAGTAGATGGAGGTGGGGGGTGGGGGGAGAAAGAGAGAGAGAGAGAGAGAGAGAGAGAGAGAGACAGCGAGGGGGTAGAGAACGAGTGAACTGTTCTCCAAGGAGTGTGTCAGCATTTATGGGTAGTGTTTGTCAGAAAAGCAATCTGTTGTAACTGCTGTACAACACGGTGCCCGGAGACCCACGGCTCGAGAAGCCTGAGAAAGCATCTGAAGACTGACCGCCGGTTTAATCTACTACACCCCGCACGGAGTATGTACATGTGGGGCTGGTGCTGACAGCTGTTCCACGGTGCAACATCATTTGCTGGAATACTCTCAGAGTCTTCCAGACACCTTAAAAGTTTCGAAAAAAGTAACAGGAGGGCATCCAAAAGAGGGTCTTTTTACTCTGACTCAAATGCCCTGTTAGAAGAAAAATTGTTTAGGAACCATTTGCACTGGAGAAATGAAGCAGTAATGTAGCAAGAAACAGACGCTCCAGGCAAAGACACACGTAGGAAAACAATGGGTTGTGCATACGGCTCTATAGTTCAGTACACAAACGTTAGAAGATACACTTCTGTTTCATACATTCCCCACCACTCAAACAACACTGCAACAAAGTCAAAAGATTCCACGATGAATACAGTTATTCCACAGTGTTTTATGGGGAAGCAGAGTCCTCAAGCCCCTTCATACAAGAATAAATCCACTTCAAATATGGGCTCACACTGTGCTATCCACTAGAGTATATATTTGAAAAAAATGCACACATTTTCATCAAAATCATCTCAACCTTATAAGTGATAGAGATACAGTGCTCTTGAAAATTTAGTAGCAGAATGAAGTCAGAATGACTACCACCCCCCCACCACAGGCAGTCAGGCAGCAACACAGGTTTAGTCACAAGCATCCAGAAGTGAGTCACCATCACAAAGAGCACCTGGATGCTAGCAGACGCAGACGTCTGGATTAATGAGTCACCACACACACACACACACACACTGATGCTCCTGCACAACCCCACTCTCTCTGGTCACACTCCCACTACTAGGAACCGTGGAACATCACTGAACAGAGGAGAGGGGTTTATACTTCTTCACGCCATAGAAAAATAGTTGGCTGTAGAGATGGCAATACCAAAAGTGGTTAATAATGTACTACATTTACTGTTAAGTAGCTTTTTTAACAAACTGTACTTTTAAGTTATTTTAAGATGGTATACTTTAGACTCTTACTCAAGTACATTTGCAGGGGTCAAAAGGGTACTTTTACTTCGTTAAATTAATCAGCGTTCCTCCAGTTACGTTTTAAAATTATTTTAATTCAACGCGTTTATGTGCGCTCTTTGTTCAACTCACGGTGTCACCATGATCTGGACTATCAAGTGTGAGAGTGTTACTAAAACCCGAACCCTAACCCTAACCCTAAGACCTTTAAAGTACCTATATCCGTTTTTTTAAGTCTCACATATCTGTGTGTGAAACTGGTGCTCTCTCCTAATAGGCAAGTGTTGCAATCAAATGACAATAAAAATATTCTGATAGATAAAGGAAGAGTGCCTAGCTAAGTATAAATGATCAACAATGCAAAGTTTTAACATAAAGCAACAAATACACCAGCTGATCTGTCAGTGTCCAGTATAGCATGTTCCAAGTCTTTTTCACTGTTTGGTTTCTTACTGATTTTGCATATTCCTGTTTCTTTTCCTGACCATCTCCAGATGCAGTTGTTTATTTAGCCAACTAGGCAGCCAGTAATTCCTATGTTCCCAAGGTCATTTGTTCCCAAGTTCTACAGAGCACATAATGGGAACCTGAAAAATGTTCCCCAGCTCTACATTCGCTTAATATGACATGGTCTATTGTGGGAACCTGTCAAGAGGTTTCCTGTTCCTGTCGTATGGCTCTTTATAGCATAGCACTAGGGTTAGGGCTAGAGTTATGGTTAGCGGAGTTAATTGTGTTAAAAGGATATTGAACTGTAGGACCCTGGGGACTCCGTTATGCTCCCTTACTGAGCTAGCTAGCCAGTCTTGCTCATCGGTCACCCAGCTGCAGTGTAAATATCACCAACAAAATGTCTGGTCACCTTGGAAAAGATCTCTGGAATGTTGGAACAAATTACGTTTATCACAAAGTGATCACACAATCTACTGTGATGCTTATATGTACAATGTCTAGCCAATACCAAAACTATTGTGTAGCTAAATATTACGCATAGCATAGTAAGTTAGACAGCTAGTCATCTAGTCTTGTTTCTGGTGAAATACTGACCCCACCAAAGCCACATTCGAGTTCAGAACAATTACGACCTTCCCCTTGTCAGTCGGTCCAGGAGAACGAGCAAAACAGATTTAACCTCTTAACCACAAAAACACATGCAGTACCTCCAAACATTATTTATTGCAAGGGAATTCAATGATCCATGATACATTCTGAATTAAATGTCTCTGTCTAGGTAGACTAGTTGTCGGTCAGGCTGACCCCAGTCCTACTGACGTCTAAACTATCTTTTAGACTGTACTTCGGCATATACACAACACCCTTCCTATCTGACGGTCGGTCTGACTCGGATCCGAACGTAATCCAAACACCTTCTTAGTGGAGGCCTCTTCTTGGTGTTTTAAGACCAATCATCTAGTTGTTGATTCCACCTTAGACCAATCATATCACCCCACACCATCACTCTCTTCTTCCACATCATCTATTTCTTCTATTTAAACTTCTGTATTGTTAATAAATTTTAGAGCATCTTCTTGACACCTGTGTGTTGAGAATTTGTTCTCCAGGATCCTGTAACGAGGCAAACTGAGGGCAGTGATGTGAAATGAATTAAACGTACATTAAAAAAGGAGATGGTACATCATTTGAAGCTGGCAACTATAAATATAAATAGTTTGAATTATGTTTTTGAAATGTCCGTTTTGGACATATTGATTTTCTATGCGCTACCTAAATCAGGCTCTGATTTTGCAGATCTGTTGTGATTACACTGGTTAATAAAGACTGTGTCCCATGAAAAAAAAAAAAATTTACTTTTCTTAAAGTCACGGGAGACCGGTCAGCACAAGGGAAACGCCCACATAAGCACGTCAAAGCACCAGAACACGCCTACTTTCCCGATCACCTTGCTATTAATGTAGCGCACCTGCTCCTTGTTTTGTTTAATCTCCGTGTGTCTCACATATAAACCCCTCAGGTTCAGTCCTCCAGTGCTGCGCATTGGAAACACTTCTCTGGTTCGCTTCCCTCGCGCAAGCGTGTCCCGGGCTTTACGTAACGTTGCTGTGCTTATTGTGTGTATTTGCGCTCTTGCGCGTTTATCGCTTGTTTGTATCTCTGTTTGAACATGGACGCCTCCTGCTTCCGCCTCTTCGGTCGCCCCGTCACAATTATGTATTCTAACACTCAATTCAAATACGTTTTCAGAATTTCTCTGTTACCAATATTTGTTTATCTTCATGTATTTTGGCACATCACTATGTAAAATAAGGAAAAACCTTACCAAGAAAAATGAAGCCCCTCTATATTGGCAGACTACTGCTGGACAACGAAGTGAGGTGTTCCTGAGGCTAAATAAAAGCAAAACTCGTGTACCTGTATATTTTTGAATAGCATTTGTACATCCAAGTGTAACAACATCATTATTAATGAATAACTAATATATACTTTTGTAACATGTTATCGCTCTGTCATTTAAAAACGTACATAATGGAAAAATAAAGGTCCACCTATTTTATAGTGAGGAACAAAAAAATTACATTTTGTTTACCCAGAACTATTAGATGAGCTCTGATGAAGTAAATTGCTCCTTAAGTAGTTTTTGTACTTCCTGTCTTTCTTACTTTTACTTCCTGTCACATGTTTTATAGTTTGACAACTAGTGCAGATGGTTTATAAGTTAAACCTGCAAACTAGACATATAAAGATGACAGTAATGACCATGAGTGTGTATGTTGTGTGGTGTGTGTGTGTGTGTGTGTGTGTGTGTGTGTCTATGTAAAGAAAGAAGTATGTACAGGAGTGAAAGCAATTTCCAAAAACAAAGACAAAGCCAGAGATAGAGTGAAGAAGAGAGAAACAAAGCAGTAAGAGTGAGAGAGAAAGAGAGAAAGCAGTCAAATTACTTTAACATGCAGTGACACAAATTACCCAGCACAGAGCTGCTCCTCTGTGCTTGGGAAGCAGTCGAGGAACCAGGCAGAGGTGGATGAGAGCAATCGGGGGGGTGACGGACGTATTAGACCTGGAGCAGTCTGCTCGATATACACTATATTGCCAAAAGTATTCGCTCACCTTCCTTGACTCACATATGAGTTCAAGTGACATCCCATTCCTAATCCATAGGGTTCAATATGATGTTGGTCCATCCTTTGCAACTAGAACAGCTTCACCTCTTCTTGGAAGGCTGTCCACAAAGTTTAGGAATGTGTTTATGGGGATTTTTGACCATTTTTCCAGAAGAATGTGAGGTCACTTGGACGAGAAGGTCTGGCTCTCAGTCTCTGCTCGAATTCATCCCAAAGGTGTTCTATCGGGGTGAGGTCAGGACTCTGTGCAGGCCAGTCAAGTTCATCCACACCAGACTCTGCCATCCATGTCTTTATGGACCTTGCTTTGTGCACTGGTGCACAGCCATGTTGGAAGAGGAAGGGGCTCCAAACTGTTCCCACAAAGTTGGGAGCATGGAATTGTCCAAAATGTCTTGGTATGCTGAAGCATTCAGAGTTCCTTTCATTGGAACTAAAGAGGTCAAGCCCAGCTCCTGAAAAACAATCTCACACCATAATCCCCCCTCCACCAAACTTTACACTCGGCACAATGCAGTCAGACAAGTACCGTTCTCCTGGCAACCTCCAAACCCAGACTTGTCCATCAGATTGACAGATAGAGAAGCACGATTCGTTACTCCAGAGAACACGCCTCCACTGCTCTAGAGTCCAGTGGCGGTGTGCTTTACACCACTGCATCCGACGCTTTGCATTGCTCTTGGTGATGTCTGGCTTGGATGCAGCTGCTCGAGCATAGAAACCCATTCCATGAAGCTCTCTGCGCACTGTTCTTGAGCTAAGCTGAAGGCCACATGAAGTTGAAGTTTGGGGGTCTGTAGTGATTGACTCTGCAGAAAGTTGGCGACCTCTTCCCACCATGCGCTTCAGCATCCGCTGACCCCCCTCCATCAGTTTACGTGGTCGACCACTTCATGGCTGAGCTGCTGTTGTTCCCAAACACCTTCCATTTTCTTATAATACAGCTGACAGTTGATGGTGGAAATTTCACGACTGGATTTGTTGCACAGGTGGCATCTTACCACAGTTCCACGCTGGAATTCACTGAGCTCCTGAGAGAGACCCATTCTTTCACAAACGTTTGTATAAACAGTCTGCATGCCTAGGTGCTTAATTTTATACACCTGTGGCCATGGAAGTGATTGGAACACCTGATTCCGATAATTTGGATGGGTGCGTGAATACTTTTGGCAATATAGTGTACAGCAAACAGAAATGAGAGGAGAGGGATGAGTAGACTCGGACTTGTCTGTGTGATTAGTAAGAACTACGCAGAGCAAACACACGTGCTCCACCTCTGCCTTTCAGAGTCTGCGCCCGAGCACACGGCACTGTTCCAGCCTATCAGTGAAGGCAGACGGCCCTCGAGGAGACCCGAGTTAGCTGCCTTTCTCGTCCGTTCCACTCCCCACACGCCTGAGGCAGGCTCTCAAAGTTCTGTGGCCTCTGGTTATACCTGGTCCAGACTGGCACCGATCAAATACGGGTCACATACGGTGAACTCTGACCTAGTGTAAGTTACACCGTCTATGAACGTACGCTGGAAAGGTGGGTGAGACTACTGTCGTTATTAGAGTGACATACTAAAGCAGTTTTTTTTTTTCTAGAAAATCATCTCTGGATGAAATTATAATGTCAGCATAAGAAGAAAGTAGATAATTTGCTGATCACACTTCTAAAAGCTTGGTGGTATGATATCCCAAGAGTATGAACTTTTAAAAAAAAGAAACCGTCTTAACATCATGATCCACATAAAAGCTTTTATGGTCTGTAATGAACAAAGTCACGGGGGTGGAGAGGGGAACCTGACATGCAACATTTAAACACTTATTTAAATACTTTAACACACATCGTGGTTCCTGTCATTCTCTATTCAGGAAAGTGCAAAAAAACGTCAGAGTCTTGAAGCTTGAACTGACAGAGCCAAGCAGTCTTGGGAGTGTTGATGGAGTCTAATCTCCTCTAAGTATCGGCAGTCAAAGGTTCTGAATTATGATTATTCTTTTATGACAAGGAGATGACAGGCTTCGTCATATTTAGCATTCTGTGGTGACTGAGCTGAAACACTTCTGAGGGTGTTTGCTTTCTTTTACATCTCATATACAATAACACCATGCGGTGTTTATGGATTTTTGCACCACACAAAATCGAAGGGAGCGTGAGGCTCCAGATTACAGGCAGGCAAACTTTGATACCAAAAGGCTAAAAATCATTTCTATTAGTGAACTGTCTTTCTACTAGCTAGTGTGTTAAGACACAAGGCACCATTAGTGAAGAGGAACTAAACAATATAGCCCAAACAGCTATATTTTCACCCAAAGAGGCTGAAGGTAAAACACTGCAAGTCCTACAACCATGAACTTACACTGATCTATGTGAACTTACACTGATCTACATGAGCTTACATTGATCTACGTGAACTTACACTGATCTACATGAACTTACACTGATCTACATATGGAGTTGATCATGTTACATGATCAAAACAAGTCAAGGATGTGCAGTAGCTTTTACCACTGATACTTCATGACTGCAGTCCTTATTTCATAATTTGACACAGCAAATTGCACTTGGCTTTTAACAAAGCATGTGCCCTAATTTGAATATTTCAAGTATTTCGGCCTTCTGAAACCAATATATCACTTTGTAACATTATCTGCCATCAGGGGAAAATGCTTCCTCTGTCTGTCTGTCTGTCTGTCTGTCTGTCTGTCTGTCTATCTATCTATCTATCTATCTATCTATCTATCTATCTATCTATCACTCTCTTTCAGGACTGTGGGTAAAGGGTGTAAAACGCAGGTGTTCGGAGCACAATGAGGAAATTTGTTCTGAATGTAGTTGGTTGCGTACCGACCCCTCGAGTGCAGCCAATGAAACAACAGAATCATGAAAGAGCACCGCCCTCAAGCGCAACCAATGAGATTACAGCATGACAAAGCAATGCTGGAATTCAAATGTTTAACATGGTTCAGCTTCCTACACAAGTGTTGCTGCATATTCGGTAAATTATTCTGAACAAACATTACATTTTGCTTTGAAATGCAAGTCCATCTGCAAAATGTGTTTGTGCTGTAGGGATTTCCGTTTAAAAAAGCAGCTGAAATCATTTTGCAGAGCTGCAAAAACAGACTGGTTACATTAACAGATGCTTTTCATGCCTCTGCCCTGCCAGTAAAAGCTACTAACCTTCCAATCATTCATTTGGAACGTACTATTCTATCATATTATATTGTGATTATGTTATGATTACATTTCAAACTCCCAGCTTCTCAGTGTTAGTCCTGCTCTGCAGCACAGCCCCACTGGTAAAAGCAGGAAGTGAGTTCCCTGCCCCTGCCCTGGACACGTTGAACCAGGAACAGGGGCACGGAACTTGCCAGAAGCAGTTCCTGATGGTTCGCCTGAGGCTGGAACTGAAGAATAGATTCATGAAACGTGCTTGTAGACGTTTTTACACTGTTTGCAGTGATAGTGATTGAGAGAATGAGTTCAAAGGTATAAAGAGTGGTCCCAATGATGCAGTATCTTTTGAGATAATAGCTATGTTGAGTAGCAGGTTCCTTTTAGCAGATCTCAACTCTACAGCGCTTCACAAATACAGGCGTTTTTAAATCTGACTAAAGGGGCTAAAAGATCCAAAATTGAAGTCCCCCCCTGCCCCCCCCAATCTGCTACATTTCATCTGTTCTGCAAAATTCTGCTCTTGGAAGAGCCTGAGAGAACAAAATGCTATCACATGAAATAATGCCAAAAATTGAATCCAAGGTACATTGTGAGCACAAAACAACATACAAACAAACACAGTTAAAACGGAGAGGAAATAAGATGCATCCTGCAGGGCATTTTTTCCCTGCTCAGCAGCATCTCTTCAGGACTTTCTGAAGTATCATAAATAAATGCGAACAGAAGCAGGTAACGCCGATAAGCAAAAAGCAATGTTTATTTTCATTCAGGCATCACACACAGACATCGACCAAACACACTGGCAGAGCGAGAGGGAAGGTCAAGCTGCCCTCAGCCGTTACACTGATAGGACGTCTGGGGTCGCTGTACTGTGTTCAGAAGATCAAGGATACAGTCGATAAGTGTAATACACCTGCGAGTATATTCAGCGAGCAGATGCTGCTCTTCACAGCACTCGGAATGTATTCTGTTTTGTTTGTTTTTTTAAGTCATCTCAGGCACTTCGTATGAAAGAGTAATAAGTTTAGCTGATGCTGTGTATATTTTAACTTTTGATCACGCTTGTGATCATAGTGCATACAGGAACAGCAAGCCTCACCCTTGCTCAGCTCAGGTATTTACCGCTATGTTAAAAACGTAGAAACTAGTAGACGTATAGAGGGAAACCAGAAAGACAAACACACCGCTGAAATCTGCTACTGATGAACTCCTCACAGCAAGACTTTAAACGCAGAATTTTTAACAGAGGTAGATTCTTTCTTTTCGTTCCTATTTGCCCTCTGACCAGTATTACATCACTTTAATCATCCCTACCACAATAAGCACATTCCAGCAGGATCACAGGCTCTCCAAACAGTAGGTTATTACAGGATCACCACTTCTTTCACACTTTCAAATGCGTCTGGGCTTCTTAGAGAGGAAATCATCGTACGCATGACTAAACCAAGGAGGAGGCTTAGGGTGCTGTGGCTGCTTACGGGCGCTGTGGCTGCTTACGGGTGCTGTGGCTGCTTTCGGGTGCTGTGGCTGCTTACGGGTGCTGTGGCTGCTTTCGGGTGCTGCCTAGAATTTTCCCTGTGAACAGACAAGCGACTCTGGCAGAAATCACATCCAAATTCAATGCATGAGGCCCTACATGCATATCCTTCAGGTCCATCATTCTTTAGCTTCTATGGGATATAGGAGCAGAAGCTAACACCACAACATCGGACACGGTGCTTCTCCTGGGCTTGTAGAGCTAACTGGACCCTAGAGGACTTGCAACATGTGGCGTGGTCTGATGAGTCATGGTACCAGTTGTTTCAGGCTGATGGCAGGGTTTATGTGTGGCACAGATCCCATGAAGCCGTGGACCCCAGTTGTCAACAAGGCACCGTGCAGGCTGATGGTGGTTCCATTTCCACGTGGCGTGTGTTACATTTACATTTATGACATTTAGCATCATGCTGTCAGGTCAAAGCTGTCCAGATTGGTTCAAGGAGAATGCTGGAGAGTTCCAACAAATGCTGTGGCATGCATGCTGGCCTGACATGAGCACAATCCAGCATTTACAGGATGTGGTGGAGAGGTCTGTTTGCTCCTGAGGTCCCGCAACTACAAATACCATGGAGCTATTGGTGGCCATCTGGATGGCATGGCTCAACATTCATCCATCCACTTGGAGGGACTGATGCCACACCGAGTTGCTAGAGGAGATCCTACACAATACTAGATCCTTTCTCATGACTTTTGGCACACAGTGCAAAGATAGCCAATGGTCAAGAGACCTATTGAATATCCTGATATCACAAGCTCTATATCATGTCTTTTAAGAACTTTATAGAAGCCAATCTTATGATACTGGAGACACTGAGTGTCATCTGAATGGATCATAATCGAGTGGAAGGAATGAGCTTGAGAAACCACTCTCAGTTCAAGAACTCAGTGTAGCTGCTCTACACTGTGGTTTAATGGTAAATCGCCAGGGTTAGATGGACTGACCTCTGAATTTTATAAAACCTTATGGCTTGTAATTGGCCCAGATCTCTATGCTGCCATTGTTCAATGAATAGAAACCAAAGATTTCTCTGTCAACAGAAAAACTGTGAAAACATTAGTGCTCAAAAAAGGAAAACTCAGATGATTAAAGAACTGGCATCCCATCTGTCTCCTTGGGACAGATTCAAAATTTTCATCAAATACACTAAAAAACCACCTCAAGCATTTGTTAGAAACTTTTTTTCTGCTGCAAGACCTAGTACACCTAGGGTTAGGATTAGGGTTAGGGTTGGAGCTGCACAAGCTAAATGTTGGATCTGTCTCACTAGATCAGGAAATGGCATTCGATAGAAGACCATGCCTATCTTTTCAAGACCTTAACAGTTTACAGTATTGGTAAACAGTTCATCTTGTGGGTCAGACTTCACACCGACAGTATGCTAAAGATCAATGGAACACTAACATGAACCTTCCCTGTCTGCAGGGAACATGACAAGGCCGCAGTCCGTGTGGCCTGCAGCCAGACCTCTCCATTCAGCACGTGTTGAGACTCCTGAGAGAAAACCTCCACAGCAACACCTGTGCTCAAGCCTTTGATATCTTACAGAAAGCAGAATCTGCATGTACACTGCAAAAAATAAAAACTTACCAAGCCAGAAAACTTTGAAAATAAACAAGAGATGTTATTTTTTTCAACTTAAACATAATCTGACTCACCTAGACTTTTGTGAGTTTTGATCTTGTTTCAAGTAGTTTTTTTTATTGTTTTAAGAAAACTTGCCAAGCTAAATTTTCTGAACCCATTGCTAGAATATTTTTATTATTTTCAGAATTTATTTGTTTTTTTTACTTTGATTTTTTTCAGTCTGTGAACTGGCACAAGACCGACACTCTGCTCCTTGACCAGTGTCTAAGAGAGTATATATAATCTCTCTCTACTTCCACCGCACTGTTCACAAATCAGAGAAGGACTGATGATACTGGGAGTGTTTCTTGGCACAAATACATAGTGATGGATGGTCTGACAGAGTGCTGGAATAACTACAGACATGGAGATGGATTCAATTGTAGCTATCCTACAGAGACAGGGTCTTAGTGGAGAACAACAATGAAACAATGCTATGGTACCACCTCACTGTGCTGAATCCTATTCCTGAACTTTTACACCACTTTAAAAAGAACTTTGTGGATTACTGACTTCTCGTTGGTGTTTACCAACACGCAAGGACGCTCAGTATCTGATCTACCTCCAATCCATGCCGAAGACCATGAGGCTACGAACAGAAGCGAAGCTGCGGTTCTGTCCCACTAAAACGATTCCCTGCGGTTCTTAGGGTTGCAGGTGACAGGGGACATGACACAGAGTTGTTTTAATGTCAAACAAGGCCATAAAGACTCTGTTTACCAAAAGGATTTATGGGTCTGTTTTTAAGACGGCTCACGGTTACCTGGAAAAAAGGCACTTTTTATTTTTCAGTTTTTTATGACAGCCAATTCCTAGAGCGGTCGTTGTTGGAAGGTGAGATTAAAGCTTTTATCACAGAAAACATGGACAAGGTTGGAGATCTCAATAGCCATACACTCAAAGTAAAGGACGGTTTGCATGTCAAACTATTTTAACAGCTTTATTGCCCCCCACCCTAAAAATTCTTTCTGATCAAAAAAATACGTCCAAATATGTTGTGTTCATTAACATTTAACATGGGGTGTAATAAAATTCCTTTCTTAATAAACACTGGTCATGGAGCATCAGTCTTGAGACAGTTCATGTTAGTGCTCCATTGATCAGTATAAACTCTGGCCTTCACTTTTACTTAACAAGGAGTAATAAAATGGTGTATTAAAGTTTGTACTCTTGTCAGAATACACCTGGTCCTAACTTTTACTGGAATGGCGATGACACGTCTTTCCTTAGAAAACGTTTGGGTTTTTTTAGACACAATGTACAGAAGGTTGTAAAGTCCTGTGTTGTAAAGTCCTGTGTTGTAAATATAGTCCCTATACCCAGGGACTCATAATCCAGTCACTGAAGTATTCCCTCACCCCTACATCCTGTTACAACAATCTTTTGAATTCCATTTACTGTTGTGTCCGTAAAATGGTAAGACTGTAAGAACACAAGTTGTTTGATTTGTATTTGTTTCAAACAGTAATATTTTTTAAGGTTCCCACACCTCAAAGTTTTGTATAACCTTCCCAAGATTAGCCAAGGGGTCATAATCCATTCACTGAAACTTTCTTTGAAGTGGTTTAAATATGACAAACAGCACTTTCTTTGATTCTTATTTATTGTTGATTTATTTAAAAAAACAACAAACAGTAAGTTCTTTGAAGCTTCCCACACCATCCTGGATTCTTTTATAATCTCCCAAGTTTCACAGTCAAAAGTCAAGCATTTAGTCACCCTGAATCACAGTCAAAGTCAGGCATTTAAGCTCCCCACACACGATTATAACTGCCCTTTGAAGTTCAAATGTTACACATTTCAATATTAGCTTAAAGAAAGCGTAAAATTGGTAAAAGTGTTTTGAAGACAAATGATAGGAAAGGTGAGGGGGGCAGGTGTTGCACGATAGGTCCAAAATTACAGGGACCTGCTCGTCTCTACCTTTCCAACCTACTGTTCTCCAATTAAGTTTCATCACTCAGTGCTCAATGTTCAGCTTTATCACTCAGAAACTGCATTTATTAAGTAGCTGTCCTATAAGTATA
>JAOXYF010000001.1:19129315-19142464 GCA_028565775.1 Sternarchorhynchus goeldii | reverse complement strand
CCCCCCCCCCCCCCCCCCCCGACATCCTAATCAACTTAGTAGACTAGCCAAGCAAAGTTGCCTTTCTTGTAATCACCTTATTGAAATTGCCATAATTTTTATATGATGAATTAGTTGGGACAAGCCTCTAGGGGGCGCTGAGAGGATATGGATTGGAGACCATACGGATGCATAAGTTACGTGGGCAGGTGGTCTGCTTGAGGCAGAAGAAGACCACTGGTGCCAGCTCTGGAAAGGGCACCACCAGCGTGCTGAGATCACTGCTGGTGTCATCGCAAGGACCCGCCTCCTCGATGATGTCATCCCCATGGGAGGGTCCATAGTCTTCACACAGCCCCGCCCCCAACTGGTTCACACCCAGCGGTGAGGGACACTCCTCAGTCGTCATGGCGACGCAGCGGCTGCCTGGTGGTGAGGAGAAAAAAGTGAATTACATTGGGAGCTCAACCCACACCTGGGAAACTGTAAAGTCAGCAGAAAGTTTCATTAAAGAAATGAAACATGTTTTCTCATATATTTTGAAGTTGCTTTTTTAGTTGTCTTAATTATTCAGGCAGAACTCTTAATTATTCAGGCATGAAAGTAACCATGAAGTTAACAGTAGTCTTAATTTTATATAAAATAAGAATTAATACCAGTTTCACAACATGTATTCACAATTTACTATGAAAATGTACTGATTTGATGAACTTAGTAAACGTTTGTGTAATACTGCACCTGGACTGCCTCACAGAGTAATGGAAGACAACCATAAAGACAGCAATCACCAATTATTAATATCCCAAATCCACACATGATCATGCATCACTATGCTGAAGTAACTGGAGTATGCTGGAGTAACTGGAGTATGCTGGAGGGTCTACTGGCTTGTTCAAGACACTAAATCTTGTTGAAGGAATACTGGGAGCGTAGGTACCTCTCTGGTAAACACCGTCCTTCTAAAAGTATTGGGCTGCACACTTTAAATAGATCAGAACTGTTCAGAATACAAGCCGGAACACAACCCTACACGTCAAAAAACGGCACATTCCCTTCAGCTAAACCTCCTGTACTCCTGTCTCCTCTTTCAACATTTGGAAATCCACTGATGGCTTTGTTTCAATCGTACCGTACCGTGACTGCGCGTGTCACAAGGAAGAGGAACGGGGAGGAACGGCTGTGTTGATGGACTCCCAGCACCACCCACCCAAGCAACCCCGCCTCGCCACAACCCCACCCCTCCTCCACCCAGTCCCCCCCAGATCGCCCCACTGGCGTGAGAGGAGGCCGTAACGTTCCATTAGCCCTGAACGCTCTTAACCAAGTGCCCTGGTGTTCTGTGACCAATACCCCGCTGTGTTCCTGCCCCTCCATTCAACCGTGCCTTGAAAAGTTGTTTTCAATTCTCTGAATCTAAAATGTCTTAATATGCAGTCACTGGAACTCTTATCCCACCACAAAAAGACGGCAAAAATCGCTGACTGTTACAGAGACAGCATGAACGAGAGAGAAAATAATAGAGAAGGCAATAGAGACAGACAGACAGAGAGACAGACAGAGAGACAGACAGAGAGACAGGGAGAGAGACAGAGAGAGAGAATTGCTACCTTGGTGTTTAAAGGACTGTCTTTTGATTCCGGTAGTGAGCTTTCATCTGTCTAATTGCTCTGCTTCAGCATCTCAGGAAGCACTTTATTACATCTTCACAGTCTCCCTCTCCGTGTGTCTTCCTTAGCTCCGCCCCCCCACCCTCCATTAGAGAGTCTCGGAGTCTCACTCTTGGCTTTTTCACATTTGCACACATTAACACCCTTAATGAGAGGGAGGAGCCACACTCACACACTACGCCTCAGTGCACTCAACATCTTTACCAAGCAGCTAACCACATTTCCACAACAGCACATCTATACAACTTGCACAAACACACACACACACACACAGACACACACACACATGCACAAAACAAAAATTCATTCCACCTTTGAAATTCTGCCTGTGTGCTATTCTGGAAGACCTTTCCCTCACAACAGTGGCAGTCTCACGATCCCTTTCTCTACAAACTGTGCACACACACACACACACACACACTTGTAACCAATTAAACTTATAAAACACAGTGTGCAGAAAAAAAACTAGAAGCACCAAGTCATCATTTCTAGTGCAGGCAAGTGTGCGCAATTCACTCCTCGAAACGGAGACCTGTGTTGATGTGAACAGCACACTGGCCCTCATCATCCTCAATAGCAGGTGATCGCTGCATTGCAGCTAATCTAAGTTTGCCAAAATACTCCCAGGCACTGACTCACTCATGGAAGGAGAAGACAAAGAGGATGGGGGGGGGGGGGGGGGAGACTGAAAGAACGGGCAAGGAGATTCTGAGAAGAATGGAGAAGAAGAGCAGGAAAAGGTGTAGGAAACAGCTGCTCCCAGCTTTGCTTTTAAGGTTCAGACAAACTTGGATTTGCACGTTCCTCCTCTCTTCCACATCCAGATGCACCAGCGTATAAATCTGTATGGGCTGGACTTGGTGAGGGTTTTATCACACCTTTTTCTGGACACCATTCACACGGCCAGCCTGCCTGGCCCTGGTCTGCCACCATATCTTCATCTTTGATGCCTTCCTTCTTCCTCCACTCCATCTCTTCCTCTCTCTATCTCCTCCCCCTTTCTTCCATCCTTCCCTTTTCAGTCCATGGTAAATATCTCTTGCCTCTCAGGAAAACCAGACACTATCTGGTTGGTGATGGCAAAAGAATTGGTCGCGAGGAGAAATGAAACCCGTCAACACATCACCACGGTCTGATTAGCACGGTCTGATCAGCACTGTCTGATATTCCTTATCGTTCTAGGCAGCCAATGTATAGCGGAGTGCAGGAAATTCCGCACCAATCCACACTGGGCTTTCTCTCTCCCATTTTTTTCATCTGTCATGAAACATATTGTGAATGCAGGCATGTCAGAATTGACAGAATGAGTCAAGAAGCAAACATTTATCTCATGGACCCATGGGGGAGGGGGGTGGGTGGGTGTCAGACAGAGGCTGAAGACGGCTGCTGTAGCGTGACATGGTATATCCTCTCTATGGTCCACTTCATCCTCTGTGAGCAACTAACCAAACCAGCCAGCCAGAGCTAATGCATAAACCTCTAGCCTGTCTCCTATAACAATCCATTGTTGCTTATTTGGGTCATTCCATGACAACTCACCTAACCCCCCCCCCCAGCTTATGTCATAAATTCTCTTGAAAGGGACAAAAATGATATGAAGAGATGTTGTCATCAAGCCTGTGGTCCCAGTGCAAGCTGGTCGACCTGATTTTAGACCTTATGATTGTCATTTTGTAACAGTTTTAGACTTTGGCTATTGGCAGCTGGACAGTGGTGTAGTGCAATATCCTGGGGCCCCAACCCAAGAGACAGTGGTGTAGTGCAATATCCTGGGGCCCCAACCCAAGAGACAGTGGTGTAGTGCAATATCCTGGGACCCCAACACAAGAGACAGTGGTGTAGTGCAATATCCTGGGGCCCCAACACAAGAGACAGTGGTGTAGTGCAATATCCTGGGGCCCCAACCCAAGAGACAGTGGTGTAGTGCAATATCCTGGGGCCCCAACACAAGAGACAGGATGGAGATCTTATTATTACTATTAGCTGTTAATAGTAAATAATAGAAGACACACACAGTCCCTCACATACACCAGTGCTGTTGGAGGACACATCGTCAGGACAGCTCAAGTGGCATTCAAACTCAAACTAACCAGCTCTGTTAAAAGGCTCCAGGTCACACATCCTTTCAGGGGCACTGCTTCAACGTGCTGCTCAAGACTTCTGCATCCCACCGACAACTAGGGGAAAAAGCCGGAACAGCGTCTCGTGGAACTAACTTGACCAAAATAACAATTAGAAATAAGCGAGTGAAATTTAGAGTACAAAGCCATCTGCTGAAGCGGCCGTCACAGAAAAAGAGGGATGCAGTAGTTTACCAACTGAAAGGTCTAGAAGAACATGCTGGTAATACATCCTTTCTCACACCCTGTAATTGTGCGCCAAACTCGGTACCACGTTGCTTTAAATGCATGACCGAAGCACAAGGCTGGTGAGTGAACCTGCCAGAGATGGAGATTACAGCGGCGCGGTTCAGCGCGATTTATGTTTACATTACGGTCCACCAGCACGCCTCGGTTGGAAACTCGGTCGGCAATTTCGGCCAGCAGCCTGGGCCCGCCTGCGTCTGACGGCTAGGTGGCTTCGGCAAAGTTTTAAATCGACGTTCTTGTCAGAGGGGGACGATCTGTGGCAGCCTAACGGTGTCAGCGAGCCCGTTAGACCGAAGGCATCACCGTGAAGGATATCACATTCAGAATGGAGGTCTAAAAGCGAACCGGACGAGGACCATCGGCAGGGCCGGCATGAATTGTCACTCGCTCATCACTCTCCGCTCTCCTTTCCAGGCTCTCGGCGGATCTCTGTCAAAGCAGGGGAGCCGGACTCTCGCCTGGACAAGTGCCAGTGGATTAGCGCGATTTGTAAACGCCATTCACACAACCTGTTTCAGCGGCCTTAGCCCAATCTGGTGCGTTTCTGTTCTAGCCTGGGAGACACTGCAGGGCTTCATTCAGTAGTTTTTGGGGGGGGGTTTTTCCATCGCGGCAATGTCCGTTAGCAGAGGGGTCAAGGCAGCTACGTTCAGGAGAGCGTTAATGAGAAGTTATTAGATCATTTGGTTACATACAACCTATCTAGGGACTCTCACAGGCAAAATCTAGCAGCAGGGCATGACTCAACTGGTTTAAAGGCCTGAGGTTCATCTTGACATTTTTAGCACTACAGATGTCAAAAAAAAAAAAGACTTCGGTGATGTTTTCAGCTTAAGGTGACCTACACACTGGTCTGGACCGAGATTTTCCAACCACTGACATATACCCCATATACCGTCCATTCAAGAGATCCTTAACCAAACACCAATCAATCCAATCCCTCTCCAGCTGACAAACTGATCCATATTCGTGTAAACAGTGGCTATGTACTGTTGTATTTGTACGTGTGACCCTATCCGTATCCTTTCAACAGTGCGTTCCGTAGCTAGAAAGAGTGCTTACTGCACATTTTTAACCGAGTGATTTAGCACACTGTGCTAACACAGATCCATATTTGGAAGGAGAGACGCTGGATAATGCTGACAGTTAATTACAGTTAGCGACTACCGATCAATAGCCAACAACGTACGTAAGAATGGGATTAGGTAGGTGGGGGAAAAACACAAAACAATGAATTAGCCCACTAACTGTCAGCTATTAGAGCGTTATATTCAAGAATAAACAGTTAGTTCTTGTTATATTTTCAGATTTTAAAGACAGATTTTTCTCTTTTCCTTTGAGAAAAAAAAATCTGGTTTTGAAGTCAGTACTTCCTAATGGTAAAACGATCCTTCTTGGGGGGGGGGAAAGGTGGATTTCCTTTCTTTAGATCTTTAACCTTTATGTAATTCTCACCACCCCACTACTGGTTTTGAATATCAAAAAGTTCTGCTAAAGCCAGAAGCACACAGTGCAGTAGGTGCATCTGATTTCAAGGTTTCTGTGCTCAGGGAAGCTACAATTGCATAAGTTCCTGCACAGCCATCTAAGCAGGTGGGTTTGGCATGAGAGGGGGGGGACATTTGTGCTCAGGGAAGCTAAAATCCATCAACCCCAGGGGCCCCACTTTGAAAGACTCTCTCATATGTTATAACTCTTTAGCTTGACATGTTCCCATTGGACCCTTTTAGAGTTATTTGTAAGGGTTATGTGTGTATGTTCTAAGGGCTGGTTCATAATGCGGTTATGGGTATCAAGTAGGATACAAACAGGACACCTGGTTGATGGGATAACACCTCCTTTCTACCCGTCAAGGTGTTTACACTAATCCTGCCCCCCAGAGAGCAAAGTCTCCATTGTGCTACCTTTGATTGACAGCTGGCTGGCGCTGAGGTTGGCAGTACTAGCCAGAGGGGTTTTTTCAGTACAGAACTTCATCACACCTTTTCCACTATGGCAGCCAAGTTCACGTGGCAACAGATAGTAGCTTGACAAGGAAACCACACGTGTTCCGTGACATTTTTTCTCACATATTCCTGTTAGACACTGCAGTTTGAAAGGGTACAGCAGATATCAAAATTGCACAAAGGTACTTGTAAAATAGGAGTGAGAAAATGTTGAAGCGTGACCACTGGCTTGGCCTGATCGAATCCTACAGCCCAGCATCAGCTAAACCTTACCGCAGGATTTTACAGTGGCTCAGGCAGCGTTGCAGGTCTTCAAAGTAAATCCATGCCCACCCTCACCTTTTGGGGTTTATCCAGGTACTAATCCCCTGATCTGTGAGATGCCTTTGTTCCCTGAGCTGTCAGATCATTAGCCTAGCAAGATGTCAGGAACAGGAGAAGCTCAAGGACACGGATGGGTTTTTACCCCAAAAAGTTTCAAAACATTGAGGCAAAACAGAGCAACACTCCAAAACCATCATCCTGAGTGCCTGTGTGGTGCCCCATCACCACAGGAAGGAGTGAGGGAAGTGTGATATACTTCCTTTCCTCTTGGTTATGACTGAAAATAGGACCCCACCCCCCCCCAAAAAAATTAAAAATACCACCATCTTGTGATATATTGTGCAATGATTTTGAAATGCATCCTTCCCATTCTGATGGGTATCAAATGCACAATAAAATCATCTAGCGTTCCTTTCCAATCCACAAGAGTGGAAACCTGAGCACCTCTGATCTTTTTGTGGTTGCTGGAGCTTCGATCCCTGGCCTTGTACTAATCTGGAGTCCATCTCAATCAGCCTCTGCCATCAAAGTCCACAAACACATGGGTGACATCTGGACTTCCAGCCACGTGCTGGAAACTTGTACACACACCCCCCCCTTTCCTGCCATCTGTGGACAAGCCAACTAGGTACTAGGCCAATCTAATCTCATCTTCCACCTAATGACACGCCATCTGAATGGAACTATCCATTCTACTGCCTCCAGCAGCGTTGATATGACCCAGCTTTTCCTGAATGAAGGTATCTGCTACAGCTTGTGTGTAACCTCAAATGCTCCAGTGCTGACTGTTTAAGTCCTCTGAGTATTTGTGGAATTTTTTCCCTAAAGGCCTTGTGCTTTCTGTCACACACAGCGACCCCCCCCCCCCTCCACTGTGTCTCTCAATGCAGTCCCTCCCTACCTTTCTGCTCCACTACACTGCTGTAAATTTCGCTGTTTCATTGATTTCATTCATAAACCCTTTATGTACATATTTGCCCCTCATATATCGTATTCTACTCTATTATTATTCATATTTACTTTTGTCACAAAGAAGTTCAAACAATTTAGATTTCTCAAACCTCCTTCAGATCTTCATTATTACATATTATTAACTACTAATAATATATGCAAATATAAGGCAAGGTGCCATTTCTTAATGATTTGCAACATTAACAACATTAGTTCATTATCATTATCTCACATTATCAAACCAGCCCAACATTTTGTAATACATAATTTTCTAATATCATTTATGAGCTCCAACCTCCAAACCTCTCCAGAAAGTATTGGGATAGGCCTGAACGCAGAACTTGAGACATATTTTAATGCTTTGATGTGTTCGAGATTATTAATCCAGTAATTATAATTAATTGCATAATTAATCCACTCCGTAATGACCTTACATTGTAACTTTCATGGTTCACATCAATGCAATTTATGTCCATGTGAGTTGCAGACGTTTTGCTTTCAGTGGAGACTCTTTAGAACGCAGTGAGAATGAAGTGAACTGTGGAAAAACTGTGAGGGCAGAACCATGACAGTACCGTTTAAGATTCACTGTAAGAGTCACAGGAAGAAAGACACTTGCTGTTCCAGATGACTGTCAAAGCCGTGCATGTCTGGGTTCAGAGTGGTGTCCGTGTGTGTGTGTGTGTGTGTGTGTGTGTGTGTGTGTGTGTGTGTGTGTGTTCTATGAGCAACAGGGAGCAGAAGTCCTGGGAGAGAGAGGAGGGGAATCACAGCTTCAGAGGAGGGAGGGTTTTCAAGCTGACTGTCATTTCAGTATCCAGTTAGGGCTGTGTGGAGAGTCAGAGTGTTGGGGAGATGAATGCAGAGAGACAGAGGGAGAGAGACACGGAGAGAGACAGAGAGAGAGACACAGACAGAGAGAGGGTCAGAGACAGAGAGTGAGAGACAGAGAGAGAGAGGGACACAGACAGAGAAAGAGAGGGTCAGAGAGAGAGAGTGAGAGACAGAGAGAGAGAGGGACACAGACAGAGGGGGGGCACAGAGGGAGAGAGACACAGACTGAGAGGGACATAGAGAGAGAGACACAGAGAGAGACACACAGGGGGACGGGAGGTTGAAAGCCAAGCAACCCACGTCACAAAGCAGCTTAGCACTGAAACCAGGCAGCAGCATGGTGCCATGACCATACGAGAAGTACAGTGCTCCACCTGCTCCACCTGTGCTACACAGGTGCTCGTGCACGCTCGTTTAGTGCACGAGACAGCAGGGCGGAGCACCGGTGATGTAATGCTTCCACACAGCAGTACGAGATCAGCAGGGTGTAGCTTCACCCAGCAGGATCCTAAAACGGAACGGGCACCGTCGCATTCAATTCTCCATCTTCTTCTTCGGTCTCTCTCCTTTCCTCTTTGGCTCCTCCTCTGTTCCTCGGCCTCCTGCCCTTCTCCACAGTCCCTCCTCAGAGGCTGTGTCTTCTTAATGACTAGATTTGCATAAACATGCATATAATCGTTGTGTGTGTGTGTGTGTGTGTGTGTGTGTGTGTGTGTGTATGCATCTGTATTTGTGTGTGATACAGTCACACACAAATCCTGCCAGATGACTCTGGCTGACATACACATCAGTACTCACATTCTTTACATACACACCCCCAAATACATGCAACCAAACACACACACACACACACACACACACACACATACCTGTCCCACACCGTGTCCCACACCCCCCTTACAGGGACACTTCAGACAGGAACAAAAATGTCTGCAAGATAGACAGAGAACTTCTCAGTACCCACCAGCTGGTTGTCAGCCACCCTGTAGGCCTAAGTGCTCCATCACCACAGTTGTGTGTTTCCCTAAGCTTGAAGCTTTACAGCAGCTGCGCTCCGCACGGTACCCCACGCCATTTCAACCCTCCGTCTCCTCCCTACTCCCTCCTCCCTACTCCCACCCCCCTCCTCCCTGCTCCCAGCCCTCTCGCCATGCTACCTCAGCACTTCCTTCCCCACCTCTCCTCGCCTCCACGCCAGCAACATTGGCTTTGAATATGGATTTGGAACGGAAGAATAAAAATGGTGGCATCCAGAAAAGGCAAACCTAGACACACACACACACACACAAAGGCAGAAGTAGAGGATGGGCTCAGAAAGCGAACAGACACAAAGCAATGCAACATTTCTGGCAGCCACTAAAACCATCTAGGACTCTCGATATACAAAGGAAGAAAAAAATACCAGGTATTGGTTAATGCCTTCCAAAACACGTTACTGATTTAGCCTTGACACACACATACACACCCCACACACCCACATGCGTGCGCGCACAAAAGACCCCGGCTCTGCCTGACGGCTCCGCTAGTGTCTCAGGTGAAAAGTAAAATTAAATATTGAAAAGGAGAACAAGCCCCACATTTATGACTCCTGACAACAATACATACAGGAAGCATCAGGGACCCTGAGAGAGAGAGAGAGAGAGAGAGAGAGAGAGAGAGAGAGAACAAGAGAACGAGAGAACGAGAGAGAGAGACAGAGAAAGCGAGAACGAGAGAGAGAGAGAGAGAGATGTTTACCATGTTCTTCCTTTCTTCATCAAAGCTTTGGCAACAGAAGTGTGAATATTTGTCATGCCAATAAAGCACCATTGAATTCAACTGAATTGAGAGAGAGAGAGAGGAGGAGTTCTGTAGAGGAGTTCTTGGAGTTCTTCCCTTTAGCTCCACCAATGGGCAGAGGGGGGATCTGAATATACTACCCACGCTTCCTCACCAACATCACTACAGCCCAAACACACACACACACACACACACACACACACACCTTGCTACCGAGTCCCCACAGTTAGAATTCTGGGTGGAAAGAATCAAAAACACGCACAGTACCACCAATCACAGTATGTCCAGGAGAACTCGGCCAATTAGTGGTTTGTTGCTATAGAAACCAGGTGTGAGCATGAGCCTGTGGGCAGAGTGGACATGCAGTGAGCAGGTGCTGCCAGTGTGACACCTTCATAGACCCATAACCTAGAGACACTGGTCGAGATGGAGTTATGCAAGAACTGTTCTGTTCTGCTCTGTACAGTAACAGACACGGCTGTGGATGGGGCTTTGGTGCAGAGGAAGATAACTCTGCAGTTCCGTCGCTGAGAGACCCCATGCTGTGGTCTGTGAGAACCTTTAGGGGAATTACACATCATATGCGCTCAGCGGCACATCCCAGCTTGATGCAGTGACAAAAAGAACCCTACTGTTGGGATTTCATCTGGCAAAGAAAGAAAGCGAGAAACAGAGAGAGAGAGAGAAAGAGAGAATATCTTTTGGCTTAATTTGGTTGGAGCGGACCGAGAGGGGAGTGATGCCAAAGATTATGGAACAGACCAGAGTTCCAGTCTGGACAGAGGCGTTCTGCAGGTGCCAGGGAGAGCGGAGGGGGTTGAACCTCAAGCACAATGTAACCAACGCCCTTTACGAGGATGCCGCACGTCCCTGAAGATAACAGATACCACACAGATGAAGTGACTAGGGCACAATTAAGATTGGATGAGTGGGGACTGGCGACCGAAACAGATAAAGGAAGGGTAAAAGGAGAAGAAGCAGGTGAGTACGGTGTTCCAGCCGTGCAGGGAGCCCAGCATGGAGTGGTAATCATTACTTCTTCATTATCATGATCTTTTCATCTGGTGCAAGAGGCACCGGAGAGGGGGGCCACAGCTCAGGCCAGGAGGAGAAGCAGCTGTCTGACAGACCTCTCTCCTGGCAACCACATGCAGAGGGCTACAAATCACCACACAACACAATTATGTTCTCCGAGAGGGTAGAACAATTCTGCCACCTGGCCGTAGAAGCCTCTAGATGAAGGTGGCATCAGCTGCAGCTGTGATCAGAGTGCTCCTCTCCACGAGAGCTCTACAGTGGTCCCAAAGCACGGGAAGCTCATTTAAAAGGCAGCACTGCTGAATTTCATAAGGCAAGAGCTGATCAATCCAGTAGTTGGGAGCCTGGCAATAAAGTCCATATTCCTGCTCTAACCCAGGTCCCGGTATTCAGGTGATACGAGTAGCTTGGGACAGCTGTACTGGGAGGTGGGAGAGAACAAAAACGTGGTCCGTCTCCTTGAGGACCAGGTGGAGAAATACTGTTGTAACCCCAGAGCTTTAGTTCATCTGGATTTAAGGGAGAGGCCGGATCCCTGATATATGATTTCTGCTATATGATCACTGATATATGGTCTCTGCTATATGATCCCTGATATATGATTTCTGCTATATGATCCCTGATATATGATCTCTGGTCTATAGAAAGCTATAATCTATTTAAATGCAATCTTTCACATTGAAAGGGAAGCTGGTGCACGAAACCCTCCCCGGAGAGGCCTGAGTGCAAATGATGTCCACACTCACTCAGGGTTACCCAGAACCTTTCTCACTCACAATTCTCCTTCCCTCCCACATCTCCCTGCAGCACCACCCGTCCAAGACCCCTTTGAAATCTCTCTCTTTCTCTCTCTCTCTCTCTCTCTCTGATTGACCACTCCCCCTGTCTGGTTCAATCATGTTCCAGTCCCGTAGCCCATTATCTCCTTGTGCACTCTCTGGCTACGAGCCACTGTGCCATTCAACGTCCTTATTCCCGCCCCTCACTGCATGTTCCTTCCACTTCAGGTTTCCCCTTTCTTTAGCACGGCGGTCGCTCCCGACCAGTCTGCTCTGTAAGAGGCGCCTGACCCTTCCCATGACTCCTCCTCCAGCTCCACCTAGCAGCTCAAACAGTAGAGAATACATAGGCAAGAGACGGTGGAAGCAGGCATCACAGAGTTCAGACACCCCTCCTTGGTTTGACCTAACCAAAATGTGTCCCCCTCCTCCTCTTCCTCGTCCACCAGATCAGCTAAGGCTTAGAAGGGAGAGCCGTGACTCTTCGTGAAGAAAGCAGAGCATGTGTCTCCTCAGAAGGTCAGAGGGAGGTGAGGGAGCTCTTACAGCTTCGGCAGGCGAGAGCAGGGCTCCGGCACGGAACAGCCGGGCTTTGATAGTGGAGAGCATACAAGAGGAGGACACACACGGGCTGTGCAACAGGAAACGCCGGCACGCAAAACGCGAAGGTTCAAACGACTAAGAGAAAAGATGAGAGAGGTAAGCAGTGCTTCTGGGTTTAGAGGGTTCTGATGACCTCTGCTGCACTCATCTTTCCCTGTTAAAGGTTCACACACACACACACACACACACACACACACACACACACACACACACACACACACTGACATATGAAAGCACAAGAAAGAAATAAAGAAACAAGACAAACAAACAAAGATCATGTGTCACTGACTCAGATAACAGAGTCCAATAACAGAGTTGCCGGAAATCCTCAGCAGTCCTGCGGATTCCCCAAGATCTCACACACACACACACACACACACACACACACACTCACACACGCGTGCATATACCTACACTATATTGCCAAAAGTATTCACTCACCCACCCAAATTATCGGAATCAGGTGTTCCAATCACTTCCATGCCCACAGGTGTATAAAATTAAGCACCTAGGCATGCAGACTGTTTATACAAACGTTTGTGAAAGAATGGGTCTCTCTCAGGAGCTCAGTGAATTCCAGCGTGGAACTGTGGTAAGATGCCACCTGTGCAACAAATCCAGTCGTGAAATTTCCACAGTCAACTGTCAGCTGTGTTATAAGAAAATGGAAGGTGTTTGGGAACAACAGCAGCTCAGCCATGAAGTGGTCGACCACGTAAACTGACGGAGCGGGGTCAGTGGATGCTGAAGCGCATAGTAGGAAGAGGTCGCCAACTTTCTGCAGAGTCAATCACTACAGACCCCCAAACTTCATGTGGCCTTCAGATTAGCTCAAGAACAGTGCGCAGAGAGCTTCATGGAATGGGTTTCTATGGTCGAG
>JAOXYF010000001.1:19110529-19127535 GCA_028565775.1 Sternarchorhynchus goeldii | reverse complement strand
CTCTCTCTCTCTCTCTCTCTCTCTCTCTCTCTCTCTCTCTCTCACTCACTCTCTCTCTCTCTCTCTCTCTCTCTCTCACTCTCTCTCTCTCTCTCACTCACTCACTCTCTCTCTCTCACTCTCTCTCTCTATCTCTCTCACTCTCTCTCTCTCTCACTCTCTATCTCTCTCTCTCTCTCTCTCTCACTCTCTCTTTTCCTTTTAATAAGCAAAACACAGCAGGCCTGGGAAACATAAGTGAGAGCAGCATTTTGCTCCTAAAGACAGAATTTTACAGAGATTCCTGTTAGTTTCCTACTGGAAATTTGCATCACAACCCCACGGGTTTCTATACCCTTTAAATCTTTTCTCATAATAAATCAAGTAAATGACAGCAAGCTCTCCTGCTCTCAGTCAAACACCTGACTAGAGCCACAGGGTTTTTTTCCAGATGACCGAGCTCGACGCTCCCAAACTCCCAGCTCTACTCCTGCTCGCTCTCCCCTTCCCCCAGTCTCGTTTTGAAGAGGCTACACCTCCGGGAGCGGAACGAACGTGAAAAGCCATTTGGCGGGACGCGGAAGCGGTGAGATGTCTGCGCTGGTCTGGAGCTCGCAGACGCCTCCATCGAAGACGTCTGGTCTGGTTGAAGTTATTTCCCGATGTGTGCAGATCTGGCAAGGAGCAAATTATGAGTCTCTACAGTAATAATAGTGTGAAAAGTAGGACAATGAATGAACATAGACATGAAAATAAGAGACCAGCGCTTGTGATGGTCCGGCAGGCATCTGTTCTTATGGGTCTTAACCTGTTCATTAGTTTGATTCAGGTATCAGGTGTCTCAAGCCTATTGCCACATACTCCTTGCAGGGATTGGATACTTATGGATTTTTGCTAATGGTGGCCAAGCCTTTGAAGCTTGGTGGAATGATTCATTTGTTTTGTGCTTTTGCAGAGCATTTTCTTTAATATTCAGTTTAGCTCAAACAGGTGCTGGCTTGTCTCTGATGAATCGATTCAGATGGAGCTTTGAAGTAGGATTGATCTAACCCTCTGATCTCTTGTGGTAGGTCTCCAATGCCATTGTGCACAAACCGCTTCAAATGCCAAAGAAACTCTCAATATCTATAGGCCTTTTTCAGGGAGAACAGAAAGGAAGAGCTGTCTGCGCCTACAACTTCAGAACATACTGGGAGATGCACTTTCATAAAGTAGCTGGCTGATCCACCACCTGGATTTTTAGGTATCTGTATCCTGGTTTGCCAGACTGGCCTGGAGCTCTTGATTTACAGCACCCCACCGAATGAGGTGGACACCCCTGCTCAGATGGAGATGGATGAGTCCAGACACCCACACAGAGTTGAGGCACACCAGACGGACTGGCCTGTTGTTGTGCAGCACAGGGGGGTCTAGGCTGCTGCTTGGTAAATATTGATGCTGAAGCCTGATGTGGAAGAGGAGCTGCACAGGAGGTGGGGGGGGGGGGTGTACTACAGCAGAGAACCACAGTGTCTACCTGAAACACTGCCAAAACAAAAGGTGAGCACCAGATGACTGTAGCATTTCCACGAAGGAGGAAGGTGAGGCTGAGTGAGTGAGTGTTTGTGTGTGAGAGAGAACGAGGAGGCTAAGAATCTTTCCCCAGGGAATTTCAGTAGCAGAAACAGCAACGATTTACATGGTCCATTTAACTACAAATGCCCCGAGATGATAGCAGACTTGACTGTTTCCTCTAATCACTTGTAGTGATTCACATAACCAACAGTACATTGCAGTTCTCTTCTCATAAACACAGAACGTGGCTGAACTTAACAGTTCCACACTTGTTCAGCTGAGTTTCCCACGACCCAAGAACATTCCTTCTGTATACAGTGCAGGTTTCAGGACCATGGAGAGCGTCACTCATGTACGCGACGAGAACTTTGAGACGCCGAATAGCTCGTTGTCTGACTGAAACCTGGAGGATGGAGAAAGTAAAAAAAAAAATGAAGAGAAAGTGAAGGATCAGGCTTCTCTCTCTCTTTCCTCTCTCTCTTTGTCTCTCTCCCTTTGTCTCTCTCCTCTCTCTCTCCGTCTCAGGACCAGCTGAACTGGCAGGTCTTCAGCTGATCTGAGACAGGTGGCATCTGCTGGCTGTAGCCATCAAATGCTGGGAATTTAAAGAAGCAATGGAGTGGAGGGCATGGATTTAATACCTTTGTGTAACATGTCTCACTGATAAAAACATTTCAGAGACGCACTAGAAAGTGCTGATACATGGCAAGGAAGGTGCAGGAACGGCACCATCTGAACCATCTGAACCATCTGAACCATGCCTGGTGCTCAAAACATACTACAGGGCAAAAGATGCTGAGTGGTTTAGTACAGACACAGGCTATTTAAGAATGTGTAATGTAATGTAACTGTACTACAAACAATTTTCATCAAATCACATTCCAGGAATTAAAGCCTTAAGACTGATTTGGTTAAACTCAAGGTTAAACAGCTATGTGTAACTGGATGACTGCATATCCATTCATACAGGACATTGTGTTTGAAAACTGCTAAAACAGAAGGTCAAAACAATGATTTTTGATTTGATTTTCTGAGCTGTACCAGTGTGTTTTTGCCTTCTGGGCTGCTCCTGTGTCTGCATGCATTAAGCACTTCCACTATCGACCAGTACACACAGGATATGAGAATAATTAGATTAGAGAGAGAGAGAGAGAGAGAGAGGAGGAAAGAGTGGAGTAATAAGACATCACCGGAGGATAATCCAGCACATCCGGCATAGAAGAAGCCTTGTGGCTTCAGTTTATAATGGTGAAGATTTACCACATAAAAAAAGAACTCTCTCAGCCATTTGCTCCGCCCATCAGGATTTCGATAAGCGATGCTGCTGAGTAATGTCTCTGTTAAGATCACAATTTTCCAAACTGTACCCCCCCAAAAAGAAACCAGCGCCAAGGAAAAAGAGCAATTCCTTGCTATTCCTCTCAGTCACCCCAGGAGAATCAGAGAAACTCCCATTGCTACCATGAAAGCCATCGCCAAAGCAACCAGAGAGACAACGCACAAATACAAGCCCAGACACCGTTCCATATATTTAGCATAGACCTGTAAATATATACACATACACACACGCACAGAGATGTGTGTTTGCACATCAACTCTAGTCAAGTCCCTAATTGAATCTAGATTACAACAGTCAAGACTGATTTGAAAGACGACCGTGAAAACCTAACTCACGATTAAATTACCAATGCATAGAGTAAGGTCGCCACGACGACCACAATCAACAAATGTGAACCTGTTAAGTGTGGACCCTCAAAGGGTGGCAACGACAGACATTTTTCCCCCCTCTGATGTCAATTTAACAGCATGAAATTAAAGGAGCTGGGGGTTTGATTATCCTGAGCCAATGGGGATTCCAGCTGCAAAGAGACGCAGGTTTTTGGAGAGCAGACCTGAGATCAGTGTGTGGGACTGAGATCTCCGTTAAAAAAAAAAGTGGGAAGCTGGCCCTGCACCTGCACTCCACGCTCTGATACTCTTCGTGACCGACCTGCAGCAGCTGCCGTTCTGTGCATTAACTTCCAACCGCAAAGCGCAGCATCTGCTCCAACCCACACAACATTCGTTTGGGGAGAAACGTGTGAAAACTGGAGAGTAAAGTAAAGACTTTTGTGGCCCATGACCAGGATACAGTACACGCACTGAACAGGAACAGCTTAGACAGTGCGCTGTGTTCTGGCTCAGCCACAGCTCTGAATCTGTTAATCACAAACACAGCAAACCTGCATTAGTGCTTCCAGAAGGTCCTGCTGCACTGTTATTTACATGGTTCTTGGCTGTTACCAAAAAATTAGTCTTAGAGCAGCAGTGATTACCAACTGTGGATTTTAACATACGATGGAGTGTCCCAGCCATGATCTCACACATGCACATTTGTGCCAAAAAAAGCATTACGTTTACAGCAGTTGGCGGGCGATTTTTATCCAGAGTGACTTACGTATTTATCATTCTGACAGCGCATGAGCTTCCTGGGAATCAGCTGGACGGTGCTCCACCTGTTCTTCCAGGTGAGTTAGATGAGCTCGCAGTTTACAAACCGCGTGCAAACTGACACGGGAAGGCAAAAACGTCCCCCCTTACCGCCGACCCAGAGAGTGCGACGGCCCGCGGATAACTGCTTTTTAAAAATGTTTTATGTGTCCAAATGGCAGCAATTAAATTTGACCACTTTGGGCGCTGCTGTAACAAGCAGAAACACTCTTGTAAAACACTTGTTAAAACGGGCAGCGCCGGCCAGCTCAGACCCGCCCGAATCAATCTATGAACCAAAATGACCGTGGTCCCGTATTGACCTGCGACGTCACCTCTGGAACAGTAGCTGCAGGCCTAGAATTAAACCCACCGTGCCCTTCTGAAGCAGGGGAGGCAAACAGTGGGACTCTCATACTCACAGCGAGGAACTAATTACCCTCTCCAGGCTTGCATGGCAATAGAGAGACGATAAACTCCAAGGGAGCACCTACTAGGTATAGCAAGACGGGTGACGAATAACTTGGCTTGGTGTGTGCATGGAAAAAAATCCTTTTCACATCATCTCACTTAAACACAGAAAGAACCAGAGAGATATTAGACTAACAGCAATGATGGATCTGCTTGATTAACAAGTACCAGTGATCTCTAGCCTCTGCACTATAGCCAACAAGTACAAATATGCTAATATATGCTGATTAAAAAAAGCCCAGGATGTAGATGTAAACACTCATGCGATTATAGGAGATTTAAGATGCATCTGAAATCCTCTGTACAGACGTCCAGGAACATCTGATTTAAACACTGCTTCTAATGATCCACTTTGCTTTGCAAGGTGTTACAATAAATGTAGCAACTACGTTCAACACACCGAAGCTCCTCTCCCCAACACTTCTAGGCTGGGGCTAACACATCAGTGCCCAACGCACACCCCTGACCTCAACAAAATGGTTAGCCCCGCATGTACAATTCCCGTTAGGCTTGCGCCACTGGAAACGATCAAAATCGGAAAACAAAATTCAATGCAGTTACCAAACAAAGAATTTCAAGCGAGGCAAACCTAGCAAGAGCATCGTGCTTTTAAACGAATTCTGCAAGTGTCAATTTCCAGTTCATAATTAAGTCATAACGCATCTATTAAAACTTCATTACAACCGGCCTGTATTCACCGAAACGGAAGGTTGCCGTTAACGTAGCTGGCCGTTAGGCGAGTACGAATGCGTCTCTGAACACAGTGTGCAGTAATAACAGATGGCAGGTGAGGGAGTCGTTTCTGTTGAGTGGAAACACAGGCACCTCAGTATACATCACCCACGGGATTCACCACGTGATGCGTGAGGTGAGACCTGGCGGCTCTTAAACGCCTGAGTAACTAATGTGTCCCATTAACGATGCTCACCACTTGTAGCGCCGAGTCAGCTCCCTCAGGATAAATGGTTCATACACAGAAAATACACAGGACTTCATTCCCTCACTCATGCGCAGGCAGAGAGAAAAAGTCACACACACACAGACACAGACGCACACGATAATGACCAAATACTGCAGTGTTTTTAGTCAGGTGGGAGGGCAGAGAGACATGGACTAGCCTGGTCGTTTGTTGAGTCATTTTTTCCGGCCTACAGGTAATGAGCTGAACTAAGAGACCCTGTAGCAGATGCGGCGTGAGCCCGCGCGAGCGCGCGGTCAAGTCTGTGTGCAAACATGCATGTGTCGGAGCGGTTAACCCTTAGCCAGGCTCTCCTCCTTGCCTGACTCCTGTTTTAGATCCTTATCTTGTCTCTCCCTGTGATCTTATGACTCACCGCCTGGTTTTGCTCATCACACAGTCAGTGTTGCTGAAAGCTGCAGGTCTCACCAACCTCTCCATAGCACAAACTCCA
Organism: Sternarchorhynchus goeldii; assembly: GCA_028565775.1. Classification (NCBI taxonomy): domain Eukaryota; kingdom Metazoa; phylum Chordata; class Actinopteri; order Gymnotiformes; family Apteronotidae; genus Sternarchorhynchus; species Sternarchorhynchus goeldii. The sequence continues at coordinate 19,121,650 of JAOXYF010000001.1, read as the reverse complement.
TGCTCCTCTTATCAGCATGGCACCGCAGGGCTCAGTCCCATGAAACGTGCCCAAACTCCATTAAATCCTCAAATCATTTGTACCGTCGCACAAAGGCTAAAAACAACAAATCACTGCCCAGATAATACTCAAGTGTGGAGCTCTGTCCGACCCTAAGAGTCAGAGGCTGACAGACCAACACTCTGCAATGGCTAATTTACAGAGTATCTGTCTATATCTGCATGACCAGGTCTCTTGTTGCCAGGGGCTCTGCACTCCTGAGGTATTGATTGTGTGCAGCACCTTTTAGATTAGCAGTATCCTAATCAATAAGAAAAACACTCTCAAGAGAGTTTTAATCTCAGTCTATTAAAGCCAACCAAACACCATTTTCCATTGATCAGGAATCTGATTTTGATTATGGTAAACAGGGTGACAGTTACACTTCTGTTATCAGGATTGCTATTTATATGATTGTTTGTTTGTTTGTTTGTTTTGTCCTCTTTATTTAGGTCATTCCCCCAAATGTAGCCAGCTTATGTTTCCAAGAAACACCAGCCCTGTCATAAACACCAGCCCTGTCCCGTTAACTATACATTTTACCTTTTTCCCTGCTCCAAGATTAAACTCATGAAGTTGTTGGTTATCTCATGGCTTCATTCACGCATGTGGTTTAGGATCAAATGAAATGCTTGCCGTGTAGCGCAGGACCAGGCCGTGAAAGCACGGTTCTAAAGGCACAGACAGGAATAACCAATAATAAAGGCAATAAAGGCCAGGTACAGCACTGCTCGATCATTGTGTTGAGCTGACAATCAACGGAACTCACGTGGGTGGCAAAAGAACGGTGGATTGTGCGCAAATCAGGCTCGAGGATGACCGATATTCCATACAGGATACGTCGCCTTTGCTAGTTTCGAAAGGCCACGACGTCGCCGATAACCGTTTTTTTTTTAGTGTAGACAACAATACAAAATCGCTCTATGATGCTAGATTCTATAAACAACGATTAAATGATGTGCTCGGCTACGATTAAAGTTCTTAAAACGTATGCAATTTTGTTTGGTTGTCCATGGTGCTGAAATGTGAAGCTCAGACCCTTGCACTCTTTGCTTAGGCCCACTGATAGTACACTGGGGATATGACTATGAAAATGAGTCAGGAGATACTCATTTATAACCCTCCTATTGAGCTTCCCACAAGGACGTGGATCACCGGTTTAATTGAGACCTATACGCTACGTCCGCAACCAAGTGCGAAATTAATGCGCTTTAATGTTTTATGATGTTACTTGTACATCGAGAACTGTTCCGATTGATAAAATGCATTATATTAAGACTATTTATAGCTTGCAATTAAAAACAATCATATGCGTTCATTGAATACCCAGAACGCTCTACATCAGAAAATCGAATTAAAAAAATGCAGTATCTTACCCCTTAACTTAAAGGAGCTTACACAAATTAAAATGCTTGGTACTGACAGTTTTTCTCATGATTAGTCTCCATTAAGCAATGCGTGTAATTAGATTATTGATAGTCACACGTACCATAACTACGTCATACACCTTAGCACATTTACAAAATGTTTGTTATTCTTATTTAGCTGCACAATACCTTCCGCGCGCTAAAATGGCTTTCAAACTAATGTTCCTGAATGAGGATTTGCGCAGCTTCTGAACACGTGAGCTACACGTTCTTTAACTATAAGAAAAAAAAAAAAAAACTACATCTGCAAGTTCACGTTTCTTTTTAAGATCGGTCGCTTTGTTTTATTTATACTTGAGACTGTCTGGCCTGCGCGTGGCCTTTGCGTCAGTGATGACCCAGGTAGAGCATATACAGTGAAAGAGAAATTCAATGAAACAGGGTCCAATATTGCTTACCTTGTCTGACATCAAATTCAAATTTCTCTGCTGCAGGGAGCTAAGACAGGTCGATGATGATTTTCAACAAAAAAGACCCTAAAAGAAAAATGAATGTCCACGCATAAAGAGTCTGTTTTTTCTAACGTAATTCTCACAAAATGTCATTTTACGTATGTATTACATAACTTCTGGTCTACTGTCTCCAAAACTACTTGTTTTCTTCATTATCAGCTTTTGCAACCTAAAAGTCGGTGTTGCGGTGTAGACGCGTCGACTCCTCGAGGCTGATCCTATTTTCGGGCACTGGCCCCAGATTCTTCCACTTAAACCAATACCAATACACATTTAAACTGTTACACGGCTAGAAAATCCGAATTAGAACCGATATGCCTCTATGATCCACTGCTTCTTTGTCGACTCCTCCTCCAGTTTTACTGTTAAAATTCAATCGATTTGTGTGGAACGGAAATAGCTTTAAATAGTCTACCGCATATTTTACTTCCGTCTCGCAATCGAACTGTAAAATCCTCAGATAGGTGCAAGTTGTGTCTCCTTTCCCGTCCGAAGTACTTTTGCTGCATAAGATAGAATACTCACACGCTTTTTCCCCCTAGTGCATCAATTTGTATTTCTCCAAAATTGTGTCAAAAATGTGCACACTGTATTTTTATTCCAAAAATCACTCAGTTTTGGTTGCGATGTTTAGTCGTTTGACATGGAGAAATCTGCATTGCTTTGGTTCCCCGTTTTGTGATCTTGGCTTTCTCTCGCTGAAATGTAGCCTGTCATCAAAGCTCTTACTCATCGTCGATCAATAATAATCCACAGAAACAGCTTGACAAGCCAGTAAATCTGATCCGAATACTGTGCAGCCAAAAGAATCTTTCACGTTTTAAATGGTAACTTCTCATCGCGCTTCGTTTTGCCATCCACGCTTCTTCACGGCGTGGTCAGAGTGGTCTCGCAGGTGAATTCGCATTGCCTCGTTGGATTAAAAAAAAAAAAAACAAAAAAACTCCATGCAAGCGACGCGAATTTGAGCGCACGCTGACGCGCCCCGACGGGGCTGAAGTTTAGCGCGCCCCTTTCCACTCGTTCACCTGCGTCTTGTGAGACGAGGACTACTGTGGTTTCGCATGATCTGAGCACACACAAAGACTTCGCTCTATAGCTGCTCTGAGACTCCCCATTTTCCTGTGCAACTGCAATTTCTCAAAGGGATGAGTTCCGCGGAGTGCATCTAGCGGAGACTGGGAGGAGAATTGAGCGGAAAAAAAATCATTTGCGCTATTACCACACTCTCCGTCGTTCCGCATCAGCGCTTTTGCATGAGTTGAAACAGCAGACAAGGTTTGCGGGGGAGACAAGTCTCAAACGCATCTCACAGCTCACACACACATATACACACACACACACACTACAGACGGTCGAAGATGCAATGAAGCAGGTAGTGTGGGAACTGGTTGGGGGGCTCGTCACTGGAGCATGCCTTCATACAAGCAGACAGGCGTCCACACGCGATCCCAGCACTTGCTGGCATGCCTGGAATGAAACGAACAGCGGGTGATGAGGCTTAGGTCGGGCGCTATGCTTATATAAGCAATAAAAGGGGAAAAACACATTCAGATCACTGTTACAGCAGAACAGTGCAAGGTCATGAAATTCCTGGAATATAATCTGCAAATTCATCAGGACACTTGCTTGTTTTATCTCATCAAGCTCTGTGGCGTTCAGTAACCGAGTGATACAACGGATTTTGGCGAAAAGCTTGGCGAGGGGAAAGACGGAGGGCGCAAATGCCTAAGTGACGCTGGTTTCAAAATAAAATGTTTAACTAATGAGGAAGCGAAATGCACTGGAATGATCGGTGGTTTTTATTTAGTAAAACTGAACCTATATGCGCACACAGACTCGGTACTTTACATTCGTAGGAACTATAAGTGAAAAAGCTCCAAGCACATTAAAATGATTAAAATCCGCAAACCTTCATTTCAAAATAAACCTACAAAAATAAAACATTACAACTCTCTGTGCCGAATTATCAGCTACATTGTTCAATTATAAGACTATAAACAAATGAATACTACTTTTACTGTGCCCATATCTGTACTCTCGGTGGGTAAAGGGTTTCAGTCTCTCCAGAACCGCTTTGAGAATAGCGGGACCAACAGTTCTACACGTCAAGGAAGAGGGCGCGCGGTGCTATGCATGGCGCTTAAACTGAAGGCATGTAAAAATTCCTTTAGATGTACCTGGATGTGCACAAAAAAAAACACCAAATACACAACTGCACGTGCAAGTTCAAAACCTTTACATCAAATGTCACACTTGGCTGAAAACAGAATAAAACCTCCAACTTTACATAAATGAACACTGTAGTGTTAAATGAACACTATGTATTAATTTAACATTGGTGACTTTGCTGTGTAATGCTTTGTGCATAAAACTTCATATTAATTAAGCATTTTAAATTGTAACACACAAGAAAAAGATTGCAACTCCACTGCAAAAAAAATCAGTAAGGCTTGAACCTCTAATGTAAAAGCAATATCTGTATCTGTCCAAAATAATGAGGATTCACCGATTCATCAGACGTTTTAGTGGCTTCAGTCACCGAGTTGCACACACCAGTGGTTCCCGTGGCAGCGTTTAGGGGCTCATGGGGTTAAAATGGGGTTAAAAGACCCCAGGAGTTACTCTCCTCCCCACCCCACCATTGAGTCCAACCACCTGGGGTTAATTATGTACAAAATCAACAATCGTCAGTTTCTTTGAGTAATGCAGTGCAAAATACAAAGCGTTAAATGAACACGGTGTGTTGAATGAACACCACCAACACACCAACATTGGAAGAGTTAATTACACACACTGTTGTTCTGCCACGTCCGAACCCTCAGTTAAAAGCATTTGCTGGCATCTCGTTAAAAGTATCCCATCAAAACGGTAATGGGATAAACACATTTTCTTTTTAATCATCATGAAAACTGAACAGAATGTTTAAGCCAAATCCTTTTATTAAACGATTATTGGAAAGGTATCTGGAATAATCCACTTCCTCCTAGAAAGGTCAACAGTCAGTATTATGTGGTTAGCAGTCATTTGCATGTAACACGGGTTAAATCGATTGAAATTTAAAATTAGTTTGAAAACTCAAACAGTTGTTATTCATTGTTATGAGCCCATCAGCAGATGTAGGCAAAACCTTTAAAATGCATTACAGAGTGAAACTGTTACAAATACAGATTTTGGATCTAGGGAACACTCGTCAAGTAAAGTTACCTGTTACAGCCATCTTAGAAAAATACATGGACTTGAGTGCAAATTTTCGAAAAATGAATGATCTCCAAGTGCCCCACCCCACTACCGTTCTGCAAGTCTGTAGTCTGGTAACTGCAGGATGTTCGCAGGCCTCAGCTAGCTCTCCAAATCATGTGTAAGAACTAGTGTAAGAGAGACTGAGAAAGTGTATCTTTTTGTGAGTAAAAGATTAGGTACTACACTAATTTTTCCTAAACAGATATCAAATTCTTATCAGTCTGTGAGGACTGTGCATATTGTAATTCTATTAATGCCAACTAATCTATGCATCAAGTCTCCTTTACCCTTAGTTTCTGGGCAATAGGTAATATTTGCCTCACTGAATCATGACATTTTGCTACCACACCTGCTAACAGGAGGGGGAGTACCTGAAGGAAAAAAATACTCCTCTAAAATGCACTAAACACACAGCAGGAGTTTAGCACTCAGTCACTTGATTTGTTTGGTGTTTTTGTAAAAACGTTGGACAATGGCAGTGATCAAAACCAATCAAGACTCCGCTCGACTTCACAGACTCCACCGGGGACATGCATCCGATCCATACATCCGCATGAAACCTGATTTTGCTGGAACATCAGAGACCTCCTGTGCCCTATCAAAGAACCAATGCTCACGAAGGCTTCCCGGTTCAGAGAGGACACCTCTTCCGCCTGGATGAAGGAACCTCCCTCTACGGTTGCACAGTTACTTTTAGCCATCTTCTTCACTTTCCAGGTCACTCAAGCGGAAGACATGAATATTAATTAAAAGAGCTGATTTTTACCAACGCTGCCTCTTGCTTATAGAGAACAAAATGAAGCAATTCAGCTACTGTTGGTTTGGCCCCAGCGTGGTTATAACCAGAGAAGAACTGCCACAGGCGGCAAATTCCTAACAGTTCCACGGTAATTAGTGCAGCTTAAGGAAGCTCCAAATCTCAAACCAACAGATGCCCATTACCCTCAAGTTAAGTGAAGAGTAACCAGAAAACAACACTCACTCTGTGAAGGAAGGAAGAACCATCTGGCAACTTCCCTGGTCTCTAAACAAAGAGGTAATCAGGGAGGTAAATCACTGTACAGTATCACAGTGCAAACACCTACAAGGGAAATGATGTTGGGATAACAAGGTGTTGAGAGTTATAATCAAGACGCAACATCTCACCGACTTTCTGAAGAACGCACACTGAGCATCTGCAAATGTACCATGTGTCCTTCTGTGACTGTGCATAGGGTTTATAGATTGTATGATGGTTAGTACTTAGTGCATAGAGAATAAAGGCTGGCATTAACATCCACCACTTTGCATTCACATTCACTAGCAGTACAAACTGGTCTGCACACGTTTTCTCTTCCATCAGTCAAGCACTCAGACGCTCACAGCAGCATTTGTCTCCCTCAGAGTCTATTCAGATAGATGAGCTCCTCCAGGCCTCCAAAGACACAAGCGCAAACATGCAGAGCGACGCGGGGTTTGCTTCAGCCAGAGCCCAGCCACGCTAGGAGACGGGGGAATGGGGAGGGAGGAGGGGGGAGGGAGGAGGGGGGCGCAAAGGAACTTTCCCCAGCAGTGCAAATCGCCTCCAGAGAGACCAAGGTGACAGCCGTCCATCACAGACAGGTTAAAAGCCCCCTGAAGGCCACATGTCTCTCCCTGCCCACCATCACTCTCTTAGAACTTGAAACGAAGGTAAATACAAACTTGTTTGCTCTTCCATTACCGCCCTAATTCTATTATGGCAATTTGTGGTATCGATTGTGAAGGGGAACAGAATGCAGAGAACCAGCCTTGCGAAGGGAGGCAGGCTGTAGAGGAGAGGCAGCGGAGACGGATGGGCATCACTAACCCCGACTGACACAGAATTACTCGGAGTGACACACACCCTTTTTTAAGGACCATCGCGGAACAGTGCTGCGATACTGATTCGGACGTCACTCACGAAAGGGCAGTTTGTGCTTGTTGAGTTACAGCACTGATGAAAGACCAGTTTTGGCCATTTACATCTCAATGAGTGTGATTACACCACCGGAGGAGATCTGTTCTGAGACCAGCGCTCCCCTTCTGAGACGGCTGGCGAATGTCCGGAGTATGTGGTGCTACTTCCTGTTTCACGCGGCCACGGGTTTTTTTGGTTTTGCCCCAACATACCCCATAGTAATGGAGTGACTCAGCGATTTATAGCAAAGCTGTACAGGTCACACAGGTCTTCGAACCCGCAGTGAGCTTGAGCTGCTTAGACCATTTAACATGGGAGGAAAATGACAGGAAGCTGAAGAGGTTCTGCACCAGGCACTGGAGCGACAGAACACGGACAGATGGGCCTGGACGGGTCCTGAAGACAGGACACGCCACACTGGTAAAGGCCTGACAGGGGGGTGGAGTGGGGGGCGAGGGACACAGGACGTGATGGATCATCGAGGGAGAAAAAAATAAAACAAATAAATCTGGGAGCACTGGAGAGAGAGCACACCACACACACACACACACACACACATACATACATGCACACACACACACACACAACACAATCAGACAGCAGAATGGCAAGGCAACGAACTCCAGGTGAGGTAAAAGACACGAGAGAAAGAGAGAGAGAGAGAGAACAGGAAAGAGAGAGAGAAAAATGACAGCATGCTTCCCAAAAGTCTGCTCGTGTAAACGCAGAGTTACCAGCCTTTGCTCTTCACAGAAACACCAGGGCAACAGTATACCAGCGCTCCGAAGATAATGATGGTTTCAGACACAGCAGGAAGCTCAGCTGACAAATCTCTGAATTGCCGCTTTCTCTGAGGGGAAAAAAAAAGCCTGCGTGAAGCACTAGAGCGTCTGGCAGTGGTATCCACCAGCGTCACAGCACAACTCGCTGAACCACTTCATAACCCCTCTTCCCACCGGACGACCCGTCACGCCCAGCCCCTCCCGGTGCCTCTCCGAGCCCCGGTGTGATCTCCGCGCTTTCCCCGCTCTCCCCGCCGGACATCCAGACAGCTGCGGCACTTCGCATGCAAGCACCGTCTCCTAAGTGACTGGGCTCAAACCCCCCACGGACACGCACCAGCAAACAGCTGCACCACACGCCTCCCAAAAGGCCCACGGCATGCGAGCTGAATACTGACTTTCACTGAAGATCCTGGGAGCTCCAGACGGAGGGAGTCTGCATGGCAATGAACGGGCATGAAGGTGCGAGAGCTGGTGGTTCTCATACCCTCATTTCAGGAGCCCGTAACACCACGTTTGCCATTAAATATCTTAATTATGACTCTTGTGGAAAGTTGAGCATAGACATCTGGGTCATTTCCTGTCTTGGGAGGGAAGTGGCCGAGATCAGAGCCGAAAGGTCAAACGTAAGAGCTCAACACAGCAAGAGATTTCAAAAACACTTCAAAAAAAGAGCAGTAGAAATCCATTCAAACCGAGGGTTTCTCCACGGCCAGGCCGAGTTCAAACTCCACACACCACAGGGCCAGGAATACACATTAAGATGGACTTTAACTGATATAGGTGTCACTCAGAGGAGGAATCAGGTGTGGAGGAGAGCAGCGTGTGCAGGTTAGGTGTCCTGCGGAAGGGCTGGAGTCAGACGTCAGTCTGCCACTCAGAAAAGGCACGCTTGCATTGTTGTTACCACGGAGACAACCAGTACCCAACAGAACACTTTTTTTTTTTTTAATCCAATTCGGCTTTTTAGACGCCAGACGCCAGTGGCTATGGGGAGTAAGGAGACGGCTCTCACTAAAACTGTTCCAGGTTCAGAGATAGAACAGACCCAGCTCAGAGGCAAGGAAGACAGACAAGCTGGAGTGAAGGACTGGGGAGAGGAAAACAACAACAAAAAAAAAACTACTGTGTTTTCACTCCACGATACGGCAACTCCTGTACAAACACTGTTCCCCTGGATGGGAAACTTTTTACGTCGTCATTAAAATATCGGCAGCTCATTGAGCGAAACTCTGAAGGAAACTGTATATTTGAGTCATTTGTAATGAGCCTAAATATACCAAAAATCATAATAGTGAATTTTGAAAGGGATCATTTGATTCCAGCTGTCTAATAACGTTCTTGCAGCCTACGTTCCTAGCCTATCCAAGTAGGATTAAAAATAAATGAATGAATGAATGAATGAATGAATGAAAACAAATATGCATGCACTGGTCTCAGATGGTATAGAGACATCAAATTCTCCAAAAATGTAACATCACAAGGTAAAAGGTGTGCGTCGTAATGCATGAGAGCAGGCGGGGGGGGGGGGGGTGTTTGAGGACACACACATGCACACACTCGCATGAATCAGCTGTGCTCGGCTGCTGAGGCAGTGGGGCCCACACACCACCGTTTTGGTGCAGAAATACAGAGTCATGGCTCGGCTAAATATAGACTTTATGTAAGGCTAGATGAATCACCGCCTTGCCGTAGATTTCATCTCTACGGTAACGCGTCCACGAGCACAGATGCGCCAGCCTCCTCTGCACATATGCGCGCTGGATATAAACATGTCTGTTTACATGCTAATGTGTTGTAGCGGGTAGATTTTCTTTTGGAGAGTCACCACACTAAGAGTCACCACACTGACGACATGTTCAGCCATTTTTGGCTGTCAGGGACTTTTCTTCTCTCCCCCTCTCAGTTACTCTCTCAATCTATCTATATGTAATCTCCCTCTCTCTCCACACACACACACACACACACACACACACACACACACACACACACACATACACGACCCCCATGCACCATGATCTCATCCACGGTGATGTGAGAAATGACAGTGCTGACAGGACATTGCGGTCAAACACATCAGACTCCATCACCACCTGCTGAACGACCTGCAAAGCCCAAGCACCAGAGGGCCCTGAAACTACGAGAGACTCGCGCCCACCTCTCTAAACACATTCATCCAAGTGAGTGAAGAATTCCAGCACTATCAATGACAAAGACAATTAGCCTATATTTACTGCCCTATGGGCCCCATCCTGCTCCGGCTGTGTGGCATGTTTAAGACGTCCAACTGATTAGTGCACTTCAAAAGTGTAATCATAATCTTCCTAAACAGGCAGGTAGCTCTCAGCTAAAGTCCTGCGTACCACAGAGAGAGGATCACGGCCAAGTTCACTGAAGTGCAGCTACACTGCTTTATTTAGCGTGTTTGTATTCAACATATCCTCACTACAATGTATGTCTCTCTCTCTCTCTCTCTCTCTCTCTCTTCCCACACACACAGACACACACACACGTGCGAGAGAGAGGAAGAGGAGGGTCTTAAGATGAGGCTAAAAATATCTGGATGCAGAAACCAGTGCATTTACGTTCACATGGTGTATACTAAGACACTGCTGTGAATTACACACACACTAACACACATGTACACACACAGAGACCCACATGCAGGGGAAGGCAGGTGTCTGGTCAGAAACATGCAGAGACCCACAGGTAGGTAGGAGCGTCTCCTGAAAGACAGCACCGTAAAGCTTCAGACAAAAAAAACATCAACACTGCAGACAAAGAGGAAAAGAGAGAGAGAGAGAGAGAGAGAGAGAGAGAGAGAGAGAGAGAGAGAGGGATGAAAGAATGAAACCTGGAGGGAGGAAGACAGGGCAGGGCCACAGCTGCAGACATGGGAATAAGAAAGCTGGTCGTCGTGGTTTCCTCTCTTCTCCAGGGAGATGATCTTTGATCCCCATGAACGGCTCAGCCCTGAAACAAGGACCAAAACACACATATGAACACAGCAGCACAGTCACTCAGACAAAACACACATATGAACACAGCAGCACAGTCACTCAGACAAACACACACATATGAACACAGCAGCACAGTCACTCAGACCAAACACACATATGAACACAGCAGCACAGTCACTCAGACAAAACACACATATGAACACAGCAGCACAGTCACTCAAACACACACATATGAACACAGCAGCACAGTCACTCAGACAAAACACACATATGAACACAGCAGCACAGTCACTCAGACAA
>JAOXYF010000001.1:19078717-19105060 GCA_028565775.1 Sternarchorhynchus goeldii | reverse complement strand
CTGGTGAGGTTTGGGGTGTGGCTGAGGGACTGGTGAGGTTTGGGGTGTGGCTGAGGGACTGGTGAGGTTTGGGGTGTAGCTGAGGGACTGGTAACTCCAAGAATACAAAAGGTGGGAAACCAAATTAATCACAAAAACAGCATCACAGAGTTTTTTGCCCCAAAAGTAATAAATAAATAAACATACACAAAAGTACATTGTCCCTTGAGAGGGCATCTCACTTATCCTATTTTGTTTTAAGCAATTTCCTTTTCATTCCAGCTCACATTGTTTTTCTTGAGCTCTTCTCTTTTCACTCCTTTCTTTTGAGCTGTTCTTTGTTTTTGATTGTCTTCGTTTTCTACACCCATCACCTCTCTACAAAGCTGCTTAAATACAGAACACAGGTGTGACCAGTCATCAACGATTATCCTTAGGGATCCTGGGAAGTGGAGTTGTGAAGGCTGGAAGCACGTGCTAGCAGAGCATCTAGGCCCCCTGCTGGTCGCTGGCAGCACAGGCTGCCGCCTTACAAATGAAGTCTAGGCACATTCTCTTGTAGTAAGCCTGAGTCACAATTATTCTGGGTAATTTCTTTGCTTCAAAACAATTCAAAAGACAAACTAGCCCCATTAATGTGGCCATTGAAACAAATCACACCCACACAGCAGACAGTGCAATGTACAAGTGAATTCAGAAATCATGAACTAGCTTCAGCTTATTCATTTCCATTGCAAATGTATCTAGTGGCTCATTTGCTATGACAAGATAGCTTTTAAACCTCATGCTTTGGGAATATGGATGTTTTTAGCATAACACGCAATATCCTTACCTTCTCTGCATTCAAATATAAACTAGCCTCTTCTATAAGAACTCCCCACACAGCAGGCAGGGAGATGCTAATTAACCAGAAGTCTACCTTACACAGTTTAGATGTCAAGGGCGAATGTGAAAGATTTAAAGATTTTCCTTCTGGGGCTTAAAAATAAAAACGCATTAAAAAAAGAGACCCTTTCAGTATACAAGATCATATTTTGATACGTCACAAATTCACACCGAGGAGATGTAGGTCCAGCAGAGTCACATCAAAACCACACATGATGTGTAGATGCAAGGGAAAAATCCCTTTTTGTAAAACATGCTGCAAAAGTCAAGAATGAATATTTAGTGAGGATCAGAACAAACACATTAAGGTTTCTGTACAAAATGCTACTTAAAGAAGCACATCTTAGTGGTGATGTCAGGTGCTCAGTAAAGCTGCCTGTGATTGGCTGGGAGCTGGACTGAGAAGGTGTGGAGGCAGGCGAACACAGATGTGTCTTTTCCTTCCAGAGATACAGAATTTGGGAGAGAAAAAAAAAGTTCATATGCAAACTGGTTTCAGCTTTTGTGAATTAGTGGTTTCCAGAGGGGCCATTTGAGACTTAAAATTAGTGGTACTGCTTTGAAGTGCACTAAGACAAATACGACAGTCATGAAGGCTGGTGTGAATGAGTATTCTAGAATTGAGCTGAGTCAAGCTCTGCTGTTCTCTCAAAGCAGAGGACACACAAAACTGCAGTATTTGCTTGGTGATCACATACCAGTTAAGAATTCACTGGTTATATAACCAAGTAGTAAAGATATAAGGCGAGTGATGCGACGAGTGCTGGAGATCCCAATTCTTCCCATGCAGATTAATGGTTGTAGTTAACCTTCTCTCCTAGGTGTATCTGCAGACTCCAGGGAATTACCATGAACACTGGCTTTGCTTTTCTGGTCAAAGGGGCAGAGTGAACCAGCTTAGATGTTAGATATCTTAGACTTAGAATACTATAGCATATAAAGGAATACTCCCAGAACATTTGTGCTTGTGGGAGTGCTTCTTCAAGCCATCTGCAGTGCTCAGTAAAACCTGTGCTTAGGTCAGTATGAACATGTTTGCTTTGGTGTAGCAAAAAAAAAAAGCATAAATTGAAAGTGTGGTGTGAAAATGGATGCTTCTATATATTTAAGACTAAATCTTCAGGTATCATATGACATTTTATTGATGTAAAATTCAAAAGATATATTAATATCACTTTAGCATTATGCTGCCCAAAACAAGCCTAAGTTGCAGTTTATTTACTGATCTATTGGAGGGCTTTGTCAGGTTTAGTCAAGTAAACACCGATTCCAATCACAGGAGAAAGAGGTTGGGGAAAAAGAAAATAAAGCTTGAACAAAGAAGACTTAGTCACCAATGAAATGTCCATTCTACTAGGAGACCAGTTTCTCCAAAAAAACAACCTTTTCTCAGGTACAGCAAAAAATACCTCATAACTCCGGTTAGTAGCTCTGCTTTCTAGTAGCTCCTGCTTGTGGAAAGATCCAATTAGCTAATTAAGGGAATCTGCTAGCCAACTACTGATTCCCAGTACAGTCTATGCAGTTACCACAGTATGATACTAATGGAAATCCACGCTTTAAAAACAGATTAAATTAATTTAATCTTCTCTCATAGGCTTTTCAAGTGCCTACATAACATGGGCCCTGGTAGATCTGCTAAAATAATGTCCATAGACAAACATAAAGATGATCAAACCCAGCTACTGGATGGAATATGTGATTCCTGACTGGCTGCTTTATTTCGTTCAGTCATTTTTACACCTTAAAGAAAATTCAAGGGCTTTTGAAAATATCCAGACGTCTACCAATGCCTGCCTAGTTAATGAGTGACTAAACATTCCAATTTTACTATTAGAATTTAACACAAGCTAAGTGTTTTGCTGTTAATCTGTGGAGCTTAGCTCAACCTTACACACCCTTTAATGCAGTGATGTACAAAGTTACAGAGAGCATGTTGGTCGTACAAACAGCAGCCAGTTTTTGACTGAACATTACTGAGACTAACAGGGTATCAGGGGCCCCTCGATTTATTAAAAAGGAAGGGGGTGGGGGTAGGGGGCCAAGGAGAGGAGGAGGGCCTTACAATTAGCGAAAGGGAAGTTAGACTCACTAAACCAGTCCAAAATCACTGAGCCATTGCTTTCCCACGAGAAATATTTAGTTTAATATCTAATATAACCATGCACATCTACATGAACTTCATCTACAATCTAGTTCCCATTCTGCTGATTTCTTAATAGCCATTTTGAACTACAAGGGTAATTTTTATAAGAGGGTTAAGTGCTAATTAGCGTTCAATACAGGCTCTGGAAAAAAAAACTCAAGACAATACTTCTCTTTAGCCACCTTAATTGTAGTTTGCTTTAAAGAGTCGTGCCTTTATGGTCTTTAATGGAATCTTGTAAAACAGTATGCCACGAAACTGAGATCGACAGGCAATGCCATCAAAAGATAAATGAACGGCCTTTTAAGTCAGCTTCGATGATGAGATGAAGCACTAATGAAACTTTCTCACCTGCTGTCAGCAGAGACTGCTGGAGAAAGATGTAATCCAGTCCGTGCAGTTCCAGTTTTTCTTTTGTCCGTCGGCCGCATAGTTTTTTGGTTGATGTTTAAATTCTTTACCCTTCATTTCAATACCCAGTTCAACCAAAGAACGTGGCAAAACTAGACATCCACAGTCTCTTCTTTGGAACGACTAACCCTCGGGTGTAAATGTACCTGATTTATCACGTGCTATCAGTACAGCAATATATAATAATAATTATAAGAAGAAGAAGAAAAAGAAGAATCAAACGCACTTGGTGAAATATGCGTTACAATTAACCTATCCTTACTGATCAACACCACAACATAGACACACAACATAGGCACTCTGTAGAGTGTCTCCCATTCATCGCATTTCATTTTATTTGATCAAAGAAACGAAGCAAAACAATAGCACTTTTAATTTGGTTACAGTTACACGTGAGTTTGATGTAAATTGCTTTGCAACAGTTTTTAAATGACCGCTCACGCGACGAGACCACCAAAAACCCTGCTGTAAACATGAACTCACTTTCAACATTAATGACATTTATCTTGCTTTTTATGACGCCTTTCTCAAGAAACGATTGGATCAGTTTATTGTAGTACTGCTCCGTCTAGTGGTTCCGATCAGTAGTACCACTAGAGTAGTACAAAATTGCTTAGACTGAGTCATCACAGACTGAGAGGCATTGCGGTACGAGTAAGGTGGAAAATACTTGCGTTCATGGAAACAGCTGATGTGGATAACTATACAGTTAAGGCAAGCGATAAACTGAAAGGTATACAGAGACAGGAATACACAGATTCTGCGATGAAGGAACTACTTAATCTCGATGCCTTGGATTCTGACCTCACCATCGAAGTGCATATATTTGTACTTTTCAGCGCCAATACGGTTGGGGAAGTGGATCTCCGAGCCATCCGTCAGAGTGATCCTGAATTCTTCACTGTTGAAGGTGATCTGCATCTAAGAGTACAGGAGATGGAAAAGCCTCATGTCTTCATTCTTTACCAACTTTTCCATTATATTCTTTAAAAAATGCAGTGATTCATCTAAGAAAAAAAAAGTCTATTACCCAGTATTTCACTGCCTCACTTAGAAAAGTTCTTAAAGGCTAACTGTAAAGATACTGTCCTCTTTTAAATACACGAGTTTCATGGTTAAGTCAACGTTTTTGATCTCCATAGAGTAGACTGAGAAATAATTAGATAGGATTCTCTCTCACAGAACAGCTGAAGCAGATAAGCTAAGTGAACAGCGGAGGAGGCAGAAGAGTTGACAGAAGTACTGAAGTACTGAGTTGCCGTATGTGCCATCCATTAGATTTAAACATATCCCTTCAAAAGAAACCATCAGCGTGGGCACATTGGGTTTATCAAATTGGTTGGTGTTAAGGCTCCACAGATTTATCAGTATCAGGGTACTTCTGATAAGGAACCCAAGATCTTTAAGGGCTCTTTAAATCTTATACAATCAGGAATGTGCGTTTTAAACAAATATGCTTTTAAACAACAGCCAAACAAACACGTGGTTCTGAAGAGATACTAATAACTTTGTCAATACAGAATTATTAAATTGACTATTGGTATCAGACCAGTCTTAGCTTGTTGTGGGCTCTGAGAGATCCAGTGTGTCCTACCTGAAACTCCTTCCCCTGGTTGAAGGGAAACCCTCCCTCTCTGTGCTCTTTGCACCATTTGCCCCCCTGGAAGGAGTTACACACCACAGTCTGTTGGTCACCATGGGCATCGAAGCGAGGGTTGATGTGCAGGGCGAGTTCCTCACTGCCGTTCCCAATGTTAATAGTGAAACTGCGAACATCCAAACCATTGTCAAAGTTACAAGTTACAGACAGAACGAATGAAAATGCCGTTCGTAATGTTTGACATCTTTGCATTTCATTTTAGTATTGAGATGGTCATGCTGTGAGACTCACTTGGTCGAGTCAACACTGGGGATTCCAGCAATGGTCAAGGTCTGGCCTGCTTTAAAGGCCATGTTCTGCACAACCACACCCTGTGAGATAAAAGAAAGAGACAGAATACAGAATCCATCTCCAAACGCACTGAAGCTGCCATAAACGCTGTTGAACTGGACCAAACATAACATCAACTGCTCAGACAGCAAGACCAACACAGAGTCCGTTGTTAAGCAGTTCCATAAACCCAGAGCTCTGATTACACTGTTCCACCAGTGGATAGTGGAACATGTGTTTCCACTCAGTTTATATATATATTTGGGCACAGAATCAGAACGGGCATGAAGGATAAGCACTACAAGGCCCATATGTGAAGTGAGCTCAGATTTTCCTCATCACTGGAGGACTACACGTGTACGGGCAGCAGGCCAGACGCGTGGCACCGCAGGCTCGGAGGAACCTCTGCGTGGCTGATTACACCCGGCTGTACGCCCGGCCCTGCAGAAATTCATTCTCCGTCTTTTCCTCGCACATACGTGGGCGTTGAAAGGACCCCGTAGGCAGACCACGACGTTGATGGACACAGACATGCAGGGATGCAGAGTGATTACCAAGCACTGTGCTGGGCCATGAACCCAGGTTGGCAAATGGTTTTAATAGGCACATTTAATGCTGGCCGAGGCTAAATCCTGCAGGCTGTGCTCCAACTGTGGAGAGATACCCACACAGCAGTTTGAGCAGTGAAAATGAGAAAAGAATGGCTAAAGGAAGTAGGCTGGTGGGGGGTGGGCAGGTGAGATATATCTCACTCTCACTCTCCCATGAGGGTGAGATATGTCTCACTCTCACTTCTTCTCTCTGTATCTCTGACTCCACTCACAAGACAGCTGAAGGGAGCTGGAGGGTGTGTCCACACACACCAGCCACACAAACTGTCACTATTATTAACTTAATCTGTTATCTGGTAAGAACATTACTACTGTACACTTTAACGTCTGTGTTTTCTAGGGGAAAAGGTGTTTCATACAAATATTTTTGTCTGTTTTTTCATCGAAAAGAAGCCGCGACAGAGCAATGTTCAACTCGAGATAAACACCACAACTGGTATCGGAAATCTCACTGGCGTCTGCCTCTGCATGATCTGGGTGCGATAGGAACTTCCAAGTTACTCTGGGTGCGATATGAACTAACAAGTTACTCTGGGTGAGATTTGAACTCCCAAATATTATGTGGGACACAAAACCGAGCTCTGAAGTAGAGCAGCAAATTAGGAAATCTGTAAATTCACAAATTCTACGTGTATTAGAGGACAGATAAATCAGAACAAAGCTCAAGTTAAATTTGTTTTAATCGATTTAATTATGCCAGCGCACAACAAGAAATTCCCTAATAACTGTACTATCTGTGGCTTAAGCGTTGTAAAATAATGTAACATACGGCTTATACAGGTTACAAGCAACTTCCAACTCAAGTACATTACTGAGGCACCACTCCCTTTTCCATATCGGCATCCTCACTACCAATATCGCAGCATTGTGAAAATAAAATTATTTGCAATCTAGTGACAACTATACGTGATAAGCGCGCGCTTAAACGTCAAGACTACTACAATATGAATTAGTCAAAGCATCCGAGTTAATAAGTACTTACACTCATTGTGATTTATCTCGGTTGAACTCAGCGAAGCGATGTGAAAGAATAGGTTCAGGAGAAACTTACGCTGCTTTAGAAGGTTTATAAACTCACTGCGGAGCGCGTACTCCATGATTGATCGTTGAACTATCCTATCAGATTTTTGGGGGGGTTCGATTTAAACCAATAGCAGTCAGGACGCAAAGGCATTTGAGATGACTATTTAGAATGGATAGGATAAATGTTAAAAATGCTGAAATGTAAAAAGTTATCTCGATGTTCATTAATCGATATTATGAAGTTCGTTTTAATTTACATTTGTGTAATTACAAGTGCTGCCTATAGAATGTTTTTTTTTACAAAGGTCAGATAATAAATATGTATTATTATTATTATTATTATTACTAGTAGTAGTAGTAAAAGGTCAAATAATAAGTAAAATATTACAGGCAATAAACGTATGTTGTACATTATGTCGATAGTTTGATCGAATTTTGAAATTATGGATGTGGCAAATTACATTGTGTAGATCGGTAATATCTTAATGTTGTTGCTATATTATAAAGAGGAATAGTTCGTTGTTAAGGGAATGTCTTTTATGGGTTTCTTGGACCTACGACAGCAAGGCTTAACCGGTCAGATTGATGGCATGGTAACCTAGGGTTTGTTTATTGGTCCCTGTATACACGTTCCAGCTATACTCAGTAAACATTCATTGGTTCAGTTAATTTTATTTTGCGAAACATCGACGAGGCCTAATTGCTGAGATGTTTTTCTTTTACAATGTGCAAGATTCCGGTAAAAAAGAAACTAGCGCTCTTTTGCGCAGTGTGCCATGGAGTCTATAAGATCTAGATCTAGAACTTACGGTTTAACGGAGCCTTTTCTCTCGTAGGCGACTGTGCATAAAGGAATCGCACATTATTAACTCATAGGGATATATATGTCTCTTAAGTTCAAAGTGAATCGAACAGCATTTTATTTCATATTAAGCAGCAGAAGTAATAATAGTAAAATCTCAGTAATAAGCCTTGGTTGTCACATTTTGTATTCTGGATCTCTTAACTGCCGACCTACATAACTGCTATGAGATCAACCTAGACATCATAACATCAACACCTTGGTAAAATGTTACATTTAGGATACATTTTGTGCTTTCGTGATAACCAACCATGTGGTCGGTTTGGTTGTCACACAGCATGGTGCTGGTGGTCGTAATGATTTTAACTTTTTGTATTTTAGCAATGTCCAACTAAAGAGAAACAAATGAACAAACTGATCAAACAACATTTAAGTGAATAGACACTGATAGAACTGTTGATTACAGGGTATTTTTATTTTCTGCTCAGTAATAGCATAACACATCTGACCCCAAATGCACTTTATGGTATGAAAAACAAAACAAAAAAAAACCATTTCTTACATCAGATCTCTTGAAGCCAGAGAGAGGGATAGAAGTCAAATGGCTTCTGCCCTCAGGATCCTCCCATTAACTGTATTTCTACACAGTACCCAGCAGTTTACACAATATCAGCAAAATGACATCCAACTCAATCTTATGTCAAGTGTACTGAGTGGAGAGACCAGACCAAATATTAAAAAGAAACCAACCAACCAGTCCTTGCAATCTCTGTCTCTGTCTGTCTGACTGTCTGTCTGTGTCTCTCTCTCTCTCTCTCTCTCTCTCTCCCTCCCTCCCTCCCTCTGTCGTTGCAAGAAAACGAAGAATTATTATAATAATACAGGTTGAGTTTTACAGATTTTTTAAAGAGACTATAGCCTATACAGACTTACTGGGTGAGTTTGACAGGTTCCCTTAAGAGACTATAGCCTATACAGACTTACTGGGTAAGTTTGACAGGTTCCTTTAACAGACTATAGCCTATACAGACTTACTGGGTGAGTTTGACAGGTTCCTTTAAGAGACTATAGCCCATACAGTAGGCCAACAAGCGCTCAACCGAAAGAGCATGACCATGTTACTGCCTTAATCAAACCACATAAAATGATCTAGGCTATGTGCAGTAGATGTGAGTATTCAGCCAGACCAGTAGGTGGGGCTACAGTAGGCTAATATTGTGTTCGATGAGACGACGAAACGCACACATGGTATGGTCTGTTTACAAGTTGACAGAAGCGGCGTGTAGTTCGTTGGATCCTCCGTCTTACTGTTTGATACAGAATCTGACTTTGTTTTTTCTTATTAACAAAGAAAAATGGACGACTCCAGGCTACGTTATCTTGATAAGAGCGGAATAAACAGTCATGATATTGCATGTAGTTTCCAGTCGTCATTCTTCGCCATGTGCCGTATACCTACGTTTCCATGGGATGTAAGTGTTTAGCTACTACGTTTAGCTACTCGGTAGCTTTCGTCAACCAGCCATACATTCTGAAAATGCTTTAATCGTTCAATACGTTTTAGGTCCTAGAAAGAGCACTACAAAACTCATCATCGGAAGTCATTTTGGACATTTTGAGAAAGGTACGTAGCTATCTTTGCTGAAAAACAATTCTCTTCAAACTAATGACGAGAATTCATTGTATAACGTATTTAAATACACAAATATATTTTACAGACATGCCTACATCCTATCTGTAAACGAAATCCTCCATCGGTGAAATACAGGAGACTCTTTCTTTCAGAACTAATCAAAAGGGTCGGTTTCTTTTTTCTTCTTCTTCTCTTTTTCTAACCATTACTCGCATAGATTTTTATACTTAAAGTGGTGGTCCCCGTTTTTAATGTTTAGCATGAACTGAATGCTGAAGAACCTTTAGACGAGCTATATAACGCCCTGGGTGACGTCATTGGTATCGAGGAAGAGACGGTGTGCTATAAAACCTTTCTGCTGGTAAAGTACATTTATCTGCCCTCTATTTCCATTTCTGTTTTTTGTTGTGACCATAGTACAACAGTTACAATTTTGGCACTTCAAACATCCTTTTGAGCAAATCTTAGAAAAATGTGTTAAAAGGAATGCGTTGTAAGAAACGTGAGATCTTGATCGGACTGTAAACACCGACACCTCAGTAGGTACAGCTAACTCTCGTCAGCCCTCAGGTGAGCCGGTGAGTGTAGAAGAGAACGTGGCCCTCATCTCGGAGGGCACCACAGGGCTGGTCACCTGGGAAGCCGGTCTCTATCTGTCTGAGTGGGCACTAGAACACCCTGACATCTTCACTGGCAGGTATCACAGAATGAAGACGCGTCCAACCTTTTTTTTTTTTTTTTTGTAGAATACTCCAATGATTGAGAGAAAATCAACCCTCTGAGTTGTCTTAAATATACATAAACTTTTAAAAATGTGAGAGAAATTACAAACTAGATCGTTCCCACTGTGTATGGTACTGTGCTAAGTCAATTAATCTGCTGTGTCTTTGTTACACAGGTATGTATAGGTAAAATGTGTAATTATGTTAAACATTCAAGAGGTGGCACACTTGGTGAACCAAGGCCAGTGTCACGTCTAACAATCTCAAAAGCTGCTACAGACTGGGGGACACACGTAGTCTTCATAATGCTGCCTTGACCTCAGGACTGTGCTGGAGTTGGGCAGCGGTGTGGGGCTCACTGGCATGGTGGTGTGTCGAGCATGCAAGCCCACCAAGTACGTCTTCAGTGATTGCCATCGAAGCGTTCTGGAACGACTGAGGAGCAACGTTGCGCGTAACGGCCTGAGCGAACAGGGAGGCGTTTCGGTGCTCGTGGAGGAACTCGACTGGGAGAATGTGCAAAACAAGCAGCTGCAAAGAATCGGGGCCGATACCATCATAGCAGCAGGTAGAGGACGATCAAAGTGCACTCACTCCATGGTTTGAGGCACCTACTGTATCAGTAATGGCTTACCGTGTGTGTTTGTTTTTTTTAAACCAGATGTGGTTTATGATCCTGAGATTCTTGGTTGTCTGGTGAGACTGTTGGCACAGCTCCTTAATTGCAAGAGTCAGCAAAGACATCCTGAAGTTTACATTACCTCTACCATACGCAACACAGGGACATACAACTGCTTTAAGAATGAACTGGGTGAGTTTAATATCACTGCCGTCACTTCATCCATTCAACACAAAATGCTCCTGTAATTTTGTAACAGACATTCACCGAAATAGTAAATTAATAAAAGCAAACCTTATTTCCTCACATACAGAAAAGGCTGGATTAAAACACCTCATCATTACACATCCTGTCACGCAAGTCTTCCCATACAACAGAATCATCTCCATAGAAATGATCAAGGTACATTGTTGACCAAGCTTTCAAAATCCTATTGTATTAAAGTATTTATTTATATCGTATTTACATGGACAGTGTGCTTTTTGCTCTTATGTTCAAGTCTTATCCAATGTAATTGCTGGAATGCAGATGACCTCCCCCAAAAAAAAGGTGCATCCTGACATGTAGTGCGCATTTTACCCTGTACGAATCCCTGACCAAAACACTCTGTTCACGGAGAGTTTATTTGTGCCACAGCTGTTCAGTCACAGTGTTCCTTGAACAGAGGCAGCACGTTGTGATCCCAGTTTTCGTCCCAGTGCTGCTGTCCACCTTCTCTCAGGTTGTTCCTCAGGTGGCTCAGCTTTCCATGTTCGTTAGGGAAGTCGTAGAGGAGCATCTGAAGAACCGTAACAAAACACGGAGCCTGAGTCGGTCTGAGTGAGTGGTGCGGACGAGTGCATACCAGGGCCGCTTAGATTGCTTACCTTCAGCTGCTCAGCCAGTTCAGATGAGTCTTTGAAGATCAGCCCGTTCTCCTCATGCTTCACCAGCTCATCCAAGCTTAGAAGACAATAGACATGAAAGCTCAGAATTTGAATTGATAAGTCAGAATCACACACATCTCCCTCACATTTTGAAAAATGCTGTCATCGAACTGAACTGTACTGTATGTGAACACAGTTCTCTCATTATCAAATTCTAAAACTAAAAATCGTTAGAATTAACACTTAACAAATATAGAAATTTCTACTGTAACTTGCCATAGTAACACCTTTTCATAATCAGGTGATAAGACAGGAAGTGAGTAGACCAGTTAGTCTCTAAAGCCTTTGAAGGAACAGGGAGAAGGTGAGGTGCTGAGCAGCTGTTCTGAAGGACTACTACATCACATGCTCTTTGGGATTAGGGAAAATGTATGAGCGAGCAAATTGTTACATTCTTAGTATTTTCTTAGTATACTTAGTACATTCTTAGTATATTCACGGATACACAAAACTGGATTTCTCTCATCTATCACAATGTGTGTGGATTAATTCTGTTTTATCACCTAAAGCTTTTGCCACCGGAGTTCCATAGGGTTCTATATTAGGACTTATGTTATTGAGTATACAGGTTAATGATTGGTATGTATGATGGTCATTGCCAAATAATTACAAACTGGATAAAGATGCAGTATGTCTTAGTGATGCCAGTATTAATATAAAATGTAGGTAAACAACCTAAAAAGAAAAATCTGAAGCCATTTTACTGTTATGGGTCCTACTTTTAGTTTCAAGAATCACACAAAATATAACTTAAATATAAACATACAATAAATTTGACATGCATTTACATTTTAAATATGTTTAAATTCAATACACCCATGACTGAAGAGATTTGTTCATCTTTTCCCTGAGAATAAAAGCAGGGATTGAAGGTCTTCAGGGGGAAGTGTAGTATTCCAGCTCAAACTACCACTTTCTGCCTTCAGGGGGCAGAAGCCACCACTTTTGCAGACTCTGTTTTTCCATTCAGAACAATTAAGCAGTGGAATGATGCTCCATTATTGGAAAACGTACAGATTTAAGACCTTTTTAATAATAATCTTAAAGGATTATAAAATGTAATCAAATGTGCTCTTATCGGGATTATGGATATTGTACAAGCAACGGTCACTGAGCATCTAGTACGTCATTGGCTGTGTTGGGAGAGAAGGTCATGGGTGTGAGAGTGTTATATATTATTATATTGGGGGTTTTATTGCGTTTTGTTTTTTGTAATTTCTATATTGTATTTGTTTTTAATATTAGTCATATTAGTCACCTGTCCAGAATAGTTCCTGATATTTACATTAACATTTAACGCATTTAGAAGATGCTCTAATATATATAATAAATAATAAATAAATAAAACCAAACTGCTATAGACGAGTCTGAAGAACAGTCTGTCTGACTCACCATGGGAAGTTTACGGCACAAACAGGAAGACAACAGCCAAACATGTCAACCACCTTCATCGGAAGGTCAAGGCCACTGGAGGACTTGTGCAAGCAGACCCCAAGATCAGCAGAACCTGGAAACAGAACGCTACACCTGACACTCCACCTTGAGTCAATCCAAAACGTTAAGTTGTTGCACCTGGCCAAAGTTTGCTGGTTATGTTTGTGAGCCTCGTCTCACACACACACGTGCTGGTTATGTTTGTGAGCCTCGTCTCACACACACACGTGCTGGTTATGTTTGTGAGCCTCGTCTCACACACACACGTGCTGGTTATGTTTGTGAGCCCCGTCTTACACACACACATGCTGTAACTTTGCGCTTACCCAATAGAACTGGATAGTCCTCTGCTTCCAGCCATGGAGTGCAGATCTTAACATGTTTAAACTCCATGGAGTCAATGATCTTTTTATAATATTCCTTCTGGGGACCTTTGCCTGAAGGTATAAAGGAAATGTGAAACTTGAACATACTCTAGACTCTGAAACACAATTATCAAAAATAATACCTACATATAAAATTATTACATACTGTGTAATGCTATCTACAATAGATACCTGTGATAACACACACCAGTGATGGAAGATGTTGGCCTTCATTCACAAATCCTTCATAATCTGTTAGAATGTATATGCAAGTCAATTTGTGAATTTTTTTTTTATAACATTTTGATGCACTACAAAGGCCTATAGTTAATTAATTTAACACACTTGTACTTTTTAAAGTGAAAACTGTAAATCACATATCAGTGTTGACCTTCAAGGGCCTTTAAAAGAATTGAGAAGTCCTCATCCTCTGTTGGGGCAGGAAAAAGAAATGGTGAAAGCTTGTGAGAGTTGAATTGTAGAGTTAACATGAGTAGATTAACATAAAGCAAGTTAACATTAACTGACCAGTCCAGCTTGTACTGCTGAGGAGCATGGCAGGTCGCCCAGCAACCAGTGTCACTTCTCCCGTTGTAGTGTTGCGCTCCGTAAACGCAGTCAGGTCTGTGTTTTCCTTACTGATCTCAGAACTGTTGGAATGCCAAAAAAAGAGCATGTCATCTCTTTAGGAAGAGGGGATTTACCATGATACGTCCATGCCTTGATAAAGATGAACATTGTGATAAAGTATACTTCATAAAGCTATTTCTCACGATAAAGTATTCTTGGTACTGTTAGAGCAGATGTTAAACTGGCTAAACTGTTACAAAGAACTTTAAATAACACTCACCAAGCCTTGAATTGAGGATAAGCACTCGCCAGTCTAACGAACAACTCGTGTCGAAGCTTCAGAGGTGATTCTCTAAATATTGGTGGTGGTTTGTCATATAGGGTAGTTGCCCTAGGAGAACAATGAAAGATTATCATAGCTTGCTAATCAGTGTAGTTTGGTTTTGGAACTAGAACAGAACTCTTCAGGCACTGCCTGATTTCAACTTTGAGCATGAAACACTACTTACATCACAACATGTTTCCACTCGTATTTACTTTAATAACAATTCTTACTTTATGTTCCAGTTCTTGAGAAGGTCTTGTCTCATGGCATTAGTGACGCACAGGTTGTGATCAGACATACGGCCAACGATTCTCTCATACCTGCCAAAAAAGAACAGTATAAGTAGTCATGCTTTATCAAATTCCTTCCATGTCCTCCCCTGAAGTGCTAGCTGTCCATACCATTTCGCAGCTTTAACGAGTGGATGCCTTTCCCCATGAGTGAGGGCCATAATAGAGTAACCATAATTGTGCCAGTCAATCACAAACTGTGCCCCAATGATTCGACTCACAGACCACGTTACTGCAATGCTTGGTAGACCAGGAGGATTCTAGGTGCGAACAAAAACATTTATTCTTGAAAACAATAGAAATAAAAACTCCAAGTTATTTTTTTTCTATACAACAATTAAGGTGTAATACCTGCAAAAGTATACAAGCCTGGTCCTCTAGCTGCATTAAAACGTAAAAAAGCTGCAGAGACTGTAAAATCACCTTGAAGACATATCTAAGGATTTTAGGGCCAGCTGAAAGAGAAAAGGCAGACCGTGCTTTAACAGACCTATACAGAATAATGTGTTCAATTATTTTTTGTTGTACTTACTAGTTTGCAATACTAACCAATACTTAACACATCGCATTACCTTGAAGACCCTTAATTTCAGAAATTGGAATGATGTTTATTCTGTCATCCTCAAGAATGTCCTGATGGGGTTTGGTATCTGTGGGGCGAGGTTATGCCAGTGAGGTACAACTGGTTTGTTTCTTTTGTTCTGAGGAACAGAAGCTAAAAAATCATGCAAAACTATTCACAAGTATGACAAGGTAGAGAAGAATGTGGTTGGTATGAAGCTCAAAGATGTAGGAACTGTTTCAAACCGAGATACTAGTTAGAATACTTTTAGAACAATCACTGCAATTTTCTCTATATATCGAAAACATAGTTATTTACCTAGGAATCCTATAAAGGTGACATTGTATCCATGTTTGCTGAAAGAGAGAGCGTGATACTGCATTCGTGGACTGCGTCCTATGTCTCCCAACACCAGTATGCAGACATTGAGGTGAGCAAATTCATCGCGACCTTTCAAGCCACGCGCTAGTATAAAAATAAAAACTACTACCGCAACTGGCAGCAGAGCCCATAGCAGGCTTAATCCAGATAATAGTCCCACAAGAACCAACGAAACTGTAACAAACAGTACTGCCGCATTGGCGTCCGCCATTGTTGTTGTCCTGTTGCTGACGTTGTCGAATACGGTACAAGACACTTAAAGGAGCCGCAAACTTTATTCAGAGCGTATGTTAACTAAAGGCTATTATTCAAAACGAGTTTACAGTAAATCAATATTTACTCTAATATCAAGTTAAGTAAAAAAAATAATTAAATAAAATCATATAAACATTGAATGTTTTGGAACGTGTCAAATAGACAGGTTTATAATACAGTCCACCTCGCCCTGCAGACGTTGGTTCCTACCTTTATCTATCACGCCTGATGCACTTGGTCAAATGCTTCAGTGGCATTTTAATACTACACCCAATATAATGTTTAGGGTTTGAACTAAACTCGCATAGTGGTAGAACCAGAGTTGGGCCCATCAGTTTATTGTAACACGTGACAAAACGAGCGACATCCTCTCAGATACATTAGCTGTTCTTCATCATTCAGAAATGATGGGTGTGCTGTCAATGTCATGATTTTATAATACGTGCATATATGCACACAAATTTTGCTCCCATTAGAGTAAGGGGTGTTGCAGCAAAGACACAGTCTATACATTTGTGTGCGTTCTTGATTACAATATAAGCTTGTAGAGTTATACAACTGTATGACAACTAACCCACGTGACTGTAGCCGCTCGCTCCCCTACGCTACCTTGCGCCGCCGGGGCGGAACAGTCCGTTAACCTAAATCTGTGCAGACGTTAACCATATAATGATTTCCTTACGACAGACTGCTTGACCACATTTGCTCGCCCACAATTATTTACAATAAAGAAAACTGTTTAGGCTTTGGACATTTTGCAATTTAGTTGCTAAAAAAATGTTGCGTCCGACTTTGATTCTTCTTATTCTCTCATCAGCAATCCACTCGTCGCACCAGGAGATTATTGATGACATACTAGAGAGTCTATCTAAAGGAGTGACTTTCTTTGAAAAGCAGTGCGGGAATATTAATCTGGATGGTGTTGTTGGTTATATAATTATGAAAGGTAAGATCTTCATTTTATTGCAATATCTTTTGAAGTGGCACACAAAGATCAAATTTGCGCGTTTGGAAAAAATACGTACAGGTTTAGTGGCAAAGAAAAAACGTACACGTTTACTCAGCTACTGCACAGAAATTATTTAAGCATTTGCAGAACTGCTTTCTGTGCATTACAGGCTACATTTGCTATGACATGTAAGCATGTAATTTTCATTGCACTTAGGTCTGTTTGTTTGTTTACAAAAACAGCACAGTTGCAGGAAGCCACGAGGTCTTGGCCCAATTCAGACTTCCTCAGTCTCTTTCAGCGCTCCATAGCAGTGTCTTTGGTTAAAAAACTTGACAGGAGCTTGTCTCAGGCGATTATCTCTCTTCAGGAGACAGACCCCAAATATTACAAAGGTAATATAACACGACACACCCACGAGACACGGACGCAAACACACACGCTTACACACAAATCTCCCAGTATGTTTCGCGATAACCATTGCATCTTTACCAGAGTTTGAGCCTATCTTGGATACGTCTTTTTGGTCTTTGCCTCGTGAGTGGAGGTTCACGGATCCCACTCTGGTATACTCCTCCCCGAGAACCGTGGAGTGCTACGATGAACGGCAGGGTGACAAATGTATAACACTGCTTCTAGGAACATGGTAAGAAGAGCATCAACATCTCTGACCTCATGACGTGGTGAAACTGGGTTAACTGTTACCATAATGTGTTTATAACTATAGGAAAGACAACGGGACGCCATGTATCGTGACGAAGTCTTGTAGAGACACAATGACGCGTTTCGGATGTCCGCACTATTCCCTGTCACACCAGTTGCTGTACTTCATGATTGGGACCATGGTAGCATGACTTACTTTTAACACAGAGAAAACTGTGTTAAATATATGGTTTGGGCTTGAAGGATGAAAACATAAACAAGGGTGTTATTGTTTTTTGGGGGTTTTTTTGTCACTTCCCTCGCTAACACTTGTGTCCTCTCAGAAAGGGTGCTCCAGGATGCTTCAAGGAGACATGAGACTGTCGCACATCAACATTACTGTGGAACAATATCAGAGGATATTCTGCTCAAATATGATGAAGGGCAATCAGGACATTATCAGCAGTGGTTTCACTAGTCAAATACAAGATATATTCATAGAAAACAGTTAGTTGATTTTTTTCTTTTTTGTGTGTCATGTGCTGCTATACTGTGTTTAATTACAATATGTTGATTCATAAAAAAAAACAATTTCATTTTGCAGTTCTTCTATGCGGTTTGGCTGGTTTCTCTGACTTTTATAAAACCGAATGGTTACAGCATATTTTGGCATGGCAGGACAGAAAACTGGGGTGCTTTGGGAAAGATGGTAAGAATGTGAGCTGGTTGTATTTGGGTCATATTCAGAATAATGTTGCTGGTCCTTATCAGTACAGTATAAGAGACACCCACATGGGGTTTCACGTCTGCCACTATATCAGTGTCATGTTTCTGTTCTTCTCGCAGAGGATTACTCGGACATCTTTGAGGAATTTTTGGATACACCTCACAAACGAGTCAAAAGAAGAGAAAAAACTTTAAAAGGTTATGGTTGAGACTGTGAAGAAACAGTGTGGTTATACAGTGTTATTACAATGTTATATTAAAACTAAATGATATTAATCATTTTCATTTTGCAGATGGATGCTCGAGTCACATGACAGGAGTTGCAATGAGTGCGTTGGGTGGTTATCTCAACTTCTACCTGGCTGAGCAAGACATCACAAAGAGACCTCTGATCTAACACTCCAACAATAAGGCTATGGACCTTGATATGGACCTTCAGAAATATAACAAATCAATACTTTTATTAATACGTCTTTTATTATTCTGTAGAAAAACAAACAAACAACCTGTACATTTTTAAACAGGAGGAGTATATTATATGGAAGCAACATTTTGGTAAAAGAACACCATTTCACTGATATGTAAGAAATAAATGTAGCTCTCATAAAACTGGGACTCGGGTAAACTAGGTTTTTGGTGCTTGGATGAATAAACGCTTCTGGGTGCACAATGACCCAAAGAG
Source organism: Sternarchorhynchus goeldii (assembly GCA_028565775.1). Taxonomy (NCBI): domain Eukaryota; kingdom Metazoa; phylum Chordata; class Actinopteri; order Gymnotiformes; family Apteronotidae; genus Sternarchorhynchus; species Sternarchorhynchus goeldii. Next base: position 19,086,192 of record JAOXYF010000001.1, on the reverse strand, counting down.
CATTCTTAATAATGAATGAATGACTACCATTCTTAATAATGAATGAATAAATATCTGTATCTCAGTAACAGTGTGCTTTCCAAGCTGCTTGGAAAACAAGGCCAATATCCAGGGCACGGATTAACATTTTGGCTAATAATCAAGGTATTTAACCACATCCAACCAGCAGAACATTAGATGTCTGAGAAACTCTGCTCTAAATCATCACATCAGATTGCCTGACTGGATCATATCTTGTTCCGTTATAGGACCCTAGAAAACATCTATCAGAAAAATTCGGTCATATTCAGAGGCGAAGAACATAATGCTTTTTGGAACTAACATTCTGAAAAATAGAACTAACATTCTGAAAGTTTTTTTTTTTTTTTTAAGGCTAGCTGTTGATGCTATTCGTTCCAGCCGATGACTTCATAAAAGAGGGCCTTTATCCTGCGGGCCTCGTATGTGACCGTGTTCTTGCCAATGTGCATGCGCTCCTCCTCCAGGGGCTGCTCAATGACAGCGGGTACATCCCTGCCGTGCACTTGGGGGAAGACAAGAAAAATGTAATTAGCCCCGCTGAGAAGAGCTGCCTTAAATTTAATTAGCATCTCGGCACCGAAAACAGCACTTGATCCCCAACTGAATAACCAATCACAACCAACCGTCAACTAGTAATTGTTGGAATATGTTCAATAAATTCACTGTTATGCTGTGGTGATCACCTGCCAAACCAGACATATAGAGCTATAATGTTACAGTTCTGTATTTAAAGAGTGTTGAAAGTAAGGACAAGTTCATTACTTAAAATTGAACTAAAATTAAGCTGAACAAAACATTATCTGAGGATAAAAAAATATATAAAATATATAAATGTCAATGATCCAGACCACACCCCCCCCCCACACCCCCTGCCCCAGCAACTGATCAAAAATCAGTTCTGTGGAGGCTGTTCTGGTTCTTTTGTCTTATCCCACTCTGCACAGTAAGAACATTCACCACTGGATTCTGATAAACAAGTTCATGAACAAAAGCGGAAGGCAGGAAGCAGGAGCAGCTCGGCTGTGCAGCAGAGACTGTGACGCTTACGCTCGCAGTGTTCCAGGAACTGGATGCAGTCCTGCACCACCGAGTCCCTCAACATGACCATGTGCTTGGCCATGTTCTCCAGCAGCGACAGGAAGCATCTCTTGATGTAGAACCACGTGTCCGTCCCGAGCTGGAATAACATGGCACTGAGTGTCAATGCAGTGCCCTCTAAACCCACTACTGAGTTCGACACGTCCCACACTAATTCTGGAAGGGTACCAACATGCAGGCAGTTCGACCTGCTGACTAAATCGAGCCCTTCACAAATTGAATTAGGAGCAGAATGCAGGTACTTGCCCCAATCTTATATGCCACCACCCGATTTCACTAACCAACTCACCTCCTTGATAATGACCAATGAACGGAACCCAATACATCAGAGTGGGCCACGTTGATACGGTCTATAAGCCAGACACGCCTGTCAACTCAGCACACCTAGGTGGACCAAAGGTGTAGCCAAACCTAGGGTCTTAAACAGTCCGTTTACCGTTAACATCTTTGGACTCTGATTTTGCTTCCAGTTATAAATGAGGAGCCTACAGAAAAGAAGCTTCTGATTAATATTCAGCTAATATCTCGGCTGCTAACAGACGTCATGTAGCTAACTGAATGACCCACTCACAGCGAACTAAAACAGAGAGCTGTGGAAAAGTAGGAACAGATGACGACGTGCAGTAGCTAAGCTCCTCCTCTGTGTCCCAGTAGGACTCTACTCATAGGAGGGTGAGAAAGTTGGACTCTAGAGAGGATCGTGTTTGCTCAGCTGCATACGGGGGGAGTGCCATTCATTTTTAACACAGTAAAAACAACATCTGCATAGCAGCAAAGTTTCGTACTGCTGGATGTGGTGAGTGATGGACCGAGACCGGGTGACTGGGGATAGTGAGGTGCCACTAAATCATTCCAGATGTTGATCCAAACTGCTCAGAGAACAAAGAAAAAGGTAAAAGATGCAACACCTTCTTATTGTATGGCTCCAGGCTTTTAATCACACGGGAGACTCCAAAGTCGTAGTTCCCTTTAGCACAATACAAGGTCCTGTAAGCACAGTGACACCATTTTAAAACACTGAAGCAATAATCTGAAACTAATCCAATAGGGGAACGCTAGAAAGACGAGCATCGGCATAAGTTACGTACCCAATCACAAGGTTGACGATGCACAGGTGAAACACTTTCTTGTCTGGGTCGTTGTAGGAGATCTGTTCCTCCTCTTTTTCGATCTTCCTCATCAGCTGCTCTGCCTTCAGACACACATGCACCCGTGAGCCGTGTGGCACACACTCGTAAACCCCTTACACGGGTCACACGCTTGCGGGCTGCTCCTACCTCCTCGTTTTGGCTGGTCATGATGTACGCCACGCACAGGTTGGCCAGGACGATGGCACTCACGTTGAGGATCTGCGGGGGGGAAAGAGAGGCTGCTTGATTGGCTGCAGGACAGGGATCCGATCACGAACGAAACGGCAAGGCCTCACACACCACACTGGGAAAAACGTGGCATGCATTCAGGCAGTACGGAGAGCACACGCTCGAAAAGTGCCACCACTCTTTACCCAAGGGTTTCTTTTGCAGGGACATTCTTGAATGTTACACTGTTCCAGCTAGCAAGAGCAAAACAGACAAACAAAACAACAACAAAAAAGATTTTTCATCATCAGATCCGTTTCTCTCGTTTCTGCTTCTCAACGAGCCTTAAATCCTGTTTAGCGCAACTGTTTCTACATGCGGATCGAACGGTAGCTACACACTTCATATATATCTTAAAAAAAAAAAAAACAAACAACAAAACAACCAAACAATTAAGAACTGGCGGTGGCAAACGCGTTCGATGATCTTACGCCGTTTCGGGCACGCGGCACTTACGTTGTCGTAGTGCTTCTTGACGATGGGCTCGTAGAATCCGATGGCCTCTTTGTATTTGTTCTCTTGCATGAAAAGCACATGGGCAACGTTGAGCTTCCACGTGTCATGCTCACTGCAGAACTCCACAGACTTGCGGAATATCTTCTCCACCATGTTGTAGTTCTCTCGGTTCCAGTAAATCTTGGCCTGCGCCATCAGCACAGGAATGTACCTTAAACAATGAAAGAAAAGTTCATTAAAACTGAAGGGAACTCATACATACTTCAATGGAACTCCGGCTCTTTCACTTAAAGTAGAAACTGGATCATGATATGAAGATTTAGGATTAAAATGTTGACTTACTCCTCCAAAAGTTGATCATATTCTTCAACGGATTTTTTAAGACCTTCATCATCACGTGCACGTCGTGATTCTTGTACCTTTGAGGGCAAAGATGAATGTTTCAGTGTTTCTCAATCATCTGCCTAACTCACACTGAGCAACCTCATCCACTCTGACTCAAAAACTACAAACAAAAATATTCAGTTGGTTTGGAAAAGCATACTCCTGTCTTTAATTTTATTTATAGCTGTTAATGTACTATTTGCATCATACAGGTAATGTTTGTTTATAGCAGGTCAGAAAGTGAGTGTTGTAGTGTAAAAAAAGAAAAAAAAATGGAATGAAAAAATAAGAAAAAAGTGTAATTCACTGTCACGTCAGAGGCGAGTAGATAAACGTTACCTGTTTGGCAGCTTTGCGTAACTGTTCAGTCAGTCGACCAGCCATTTCATCCAGCTTGCGAAAAGCCTGTGTGATGAGACAGAAAAAGGCTACATTTCTGACTGCATCAACAGGCAGTCAGTTCTCAGCTCAGATCAGTGCTCTTAAGATCTTACCTCCTCTGGAGCTGTCTGGCTAGTCATCATAGCATCTAGGAACTCATACAAGTACTGCAGACATTTGGAGCAACCAATTAGGCACACAAGTCCAACAAGAAGCAAACGTTACACCTCATTAGCACTTAGAGAAATGATGTAGAGAAAGAGGACCTTTTCAAACCGAGCACTATGGCCATGTTGTGACATCACGGTGTGACTAGGACCTATTCGCCATTTAATTAGGAGTGCTATTTTTATAAAATACAAGACAGACCGAGAGATAAAGACAGACTGTACTGATCGAACTTGAAACAAAAAATGGAAGTTAAAGACTCAGGCTAGAACTGCAAGCTGGCATACATCAAACGAGAACTCAAACGAGAACCCAAACGCCTTTTCAGATACTCTTGCATTAGTTTGACCCAACCGAATGGAATCAGTGCTGGTCCTCTTACCGGTGAAAGAAACTTGTAAGTGAGGTGAGCATTTTCAGCCATCACATCAGCAGCGAGGTCAAAGTACTGTAAGAGAAACGAAATGGAAAAATACCGCATTTACTCTCACGACAAAGATGCCACTCAAACCTCAGCAGTGCAGCACCACAGGTTTGTCCACAGTTCAGAACGTACACACTCAAGTTTTTCTTAAAGGCGACGAGCCGCACCTCAAATTTACAGTAGAGCAGGATGAGGTTGCCAAACGTGACTGGAGGGGAAGGGTTCTGCTGCAGAAGGAAGGCCAGCTTCTCGAAGCCCTCTGATGGCTTCGTGTCCATGTTCATAAGAGCCTGGTTGTGGAGGGTGACTGGGTCCAGCTCCTACATACAGGAGACATTACTGCTAGTGAACCATCGCTGATCAGACGCACCTTAAAGCTACACATAACTGATGTATATTTCAAATATTGTAACACGGAAAAATACATCGAGATTCAAATAAAACAAAAATATTCTCCAATGTGTCTACGAATGGCAAAATTGAACATGCTTCGATGAGATAATGCTGTTTTTCTAAGGAAAATTAGTACTTGTGACTAATAAAAAATTAAATTAAATTCACAGGTTCCACGCTGCTCATTAACACTAGAGGGCAGCATTACTTTAATTCCCAGGCCAAGTGTCTTTGCAAAAAGCCCAAAAAAAAAGGACAAAGAAATGAGGAAAAACAACTGCAGCGCAGCGCTGGACTGTATAATCAACACATTTAGCAATTTATGTAAGCAATGTTTGTGTTGTTTTTAAAAGAAAAACAAAAAACAATAGGCTAATTATTGCTGTAATGGTCTGATGAGAACCAGAAAAAAACCCTTTGATAATAACCAAAAAAAAAAACCCATTTATGGTTTTGCATCTAACTGAGCTGCATCTAACTGAGCTGTAGAAGCAGCAGTATTCCTTTCCTTGCCTGCAGGGTGCATTTAATGAGGTCTTACATAAACTGAGGGCACTGTTTGGATGTGTGAGCTGGGAGCAGGAGCAAAGACGAGCCTCAGCAGCTCTGCATCGTTCCAGCAGGCAGGTGCAGCTAAAGCGAGTTCCGTTTTCACAGCTATACCCTACAATCATCAAGGCCAGGACTATAGCCCCCCCCCCCACCCCACCCCTCCCCACTCGCAACTGCTGAATTAGAGGAAAAGGGTCCGCAGAGGGTTTGAGAAGTTAAAGGTCTGGTACCTCACCATTATTCTGAATCTTTTATGTGGGGCACGACCACATGTGCAAAAAGTCGATAAAGGGGGACGTATCGGTTCACAAAAAGATGCCATACAAGAGCAAGCACGCCCGATCCCTGTGGGGGAAAACATGCCTCATCTGACAGCTGCATGAAAACAAGCTCAGGAGATAAATGAGTGTGATGGGAAGCGGAACGCTGTGAAAAGTTCCTGAAATGTTGTGTAATGGGTTAGGAAGTGGGAAATGATGCTTCAGAGCCACTAGCCCAGTACCTCCTCCGATCTCGGTGGCATATCAGTTAGCGCCTCTTGAGCAGCGTCATCTGCGGAGCCAGAGGAGGGGGAGGAAGGGACAGGAGTTTGAGGAGGAGGGAGGAGGAGTGGATGGAAAGAACAACAGTACAAATCAAATGACTGTTTAATTCAATCAGAAACTTTTTTATATATACACATGGTGACACACTATAAACAAGCAGTCCTAATTACAGCCCTTCCTCTGAGCACATCCTCCGTGCGGACATCTATTTTCCACTCTTTAAAGCTGTTCCACGTGGCTGGCCGTGCACTCACATTTCTTAAGCTGGTATTCGATGGCGGCCTTCAAGTTGAACGCCTCAATCAGTGCCGTTTCGTGCAGCACAAGGGTGTTGCCCACACTTTTCACCTCGATGCCTTCTGTCGTCATGCCAACTCCAAGCTCTGTATATAAGGCAGGGGAAGAAGAAAAAAAGGACCTTATAAAAATTTTTAAAAAACCAACTCATCTAATTTTAACTCATATAAGCAGTAACTTGCTTCACTAATGAAAGTCAAACGGCAGGCTATTTTTCAACACAAGCACTGGCATGATGCTCAGCGGTGAAACCTGGGTGCTCCCTCATCCCATGCTCGATGATTTCCCCGATGTATTTGAGAGCGGTGGAGTACTGCTTGAGGCTGTAGTGGCAAAGGGCGATGTTGTACGCCAGATCTGCGAAGCGAAGGAACAGTTTTTTTTTTGGTTTTTTTTTTTTAAACAAGCACGGGGCTCGGCCGTGTGTTTTTAGAACGCGGCCCCGCCGGGTAGGAAGAGCTCCAAACCACAAACACATCCTCAAGAACCAAAATTGCTGCCCTGAAGGCTGCAAGCTCAACGAGGCAACGTGATTTTATTTTTCCTAGCAATCCCGACTGAGTAATACCATGTGCACTATGCCCTGTGCATTCAAGGATGTGTGTGTGTGTGCCTGCCTGTGCCTGTGTATGCGTGTGTGTGTGTGTATGTGTGCATGTATGCACATCTGCGTACGTGTGTGTGTGTGTGTGTGCGTGCGCATGCATGTTTGTACTAGCTTGTTCACCTGGCTGATAGCCCAGCATTTGCATGGCAGCTGTAAACTTTGAGCAGGCTTTCTCAAACTCTCCCAGCTTGTAGAGCAAGCAGCCGTGATCCACCTCAGTGTCCGGATCATCCACAGGCAACTGCTCCACCAGGGCCTTCAAAAGCACAAAAGCAAAGATCTCCTCTCAAGAGATCTTCTCCTTCCAGCTGTGCACAATGGCCAGTAAGCAGATTGCCACATGGGCTACTTCACCCATCAAAAGCTGCTTTATAGTGTTTCCCACATGCAGACCAGGTCATCCTATGTACAACGACAGAAACAACATACTAACCATTGCTGCAGGAAAATCTTCTTCTCCATATTTAACTGCTGCTTGAAGTTTTATCATCTGGTGACAACAGAAACAAATTATGTAATGTATCACTGCCCAGATTATTTAATATTTGGTCAACCACACCAATAACAAAACAATTCAGAATTACATCCTTGGGCTATATTTGGAGGGCCTGGCACATGCAAATAAATATACTTTCCCAGAAGCATTAGTCATCAAGTCATTTCACAGTGCTATGAGGTTATTTTCAGTATCACATAAGAGTTCTATCAAGCTGGGCTTTTCCATCTGAAGAGTGTATTAACAGTTTTCATGTTCTTTTGATGAAACTAAAATTACACTTGAAATATATATA
>JAOXYF010000001.1:19067007-19077913 GCA_028565775.1 Sternarchorhynchus goeldii | reverse complement strand
TATATATTTAAAAAACCTGTTTAGTATGGATCTAAAAGAGCAGAATGGTTAAAAACGCATGTTAAGTGCAGTCAGAAACAGTTTAAGTCATACCACAAATACTTGGTGAGCTGTTTGGTTATTTTGGAGCTTAACGATTAAGGGTTTGTTTTAAAAACAAAAAAAGTGTGCATGCTTTTCGAATCTGGAAGCTATTTTATAACATTTACCATGACACGAGATAACTAGCCTGATTTATAAACAGGCATCTGAATGCGTAAGAAAACGAAACATGAAATGGTCCGGAGAACATTTGAACCATGTTAAACGCAATCACATAAATCAAATAAAAATAAACGTAAAAAATTACACAGGAATGATCTTTTTAACCCCATCCACTGCTTGTATATTACAGAAAACGATGTAGAAATAACAACAGTGATTATCGTGATGAATCGTTTATCCAGACTGTACATATAATGGATTCAGCAGTTCTGAGGAGCCCCATTTATGTGTGAAACAGACAGGCTGTACGTAACTAGACAACAGCCCATTTTCTAGGTTCTTCGTGGCTGTCTGACCCGGCTGGTCCTGTGGGGGGGGGGTCACTTTTACAACTCTGATGAGAAGATGAAGCAGAACTTCAAGGTCACCAAAAGAGAAAAAAAAAAAGACCATGAGTATGAATGAAGTCGATTCGCTAGCATGTGGTGTAGTTCTGTTTCGCTAAAATATATGGGCAGTGGTCCCATATATTATGGGATGTTCCCGTGTTAAACAATTAAATAAATGCTGCGTCAACATGGGATGTGATTAGTTGTGTATTTTTCATGTACTATATGTCAAGTGATGAGAATGACATAATAGTGAGTAAAACACCAAGAAGCTCAAAATGATCTGAATGAGACAGAGAATGACAGGAAAGCCACAGAGCATTTCTGGTTCATTTCTGGTTGCCCATGTTGGACTGTCAGACTGAAACACAACAACGACCCCAAATCAGAATACCTGCAATTTTTAAAGATATTTGTTGAGTTAATACCATTGTAAATCCATAAAAACAGTTTAAAAATGGTAAAAAATAGTTTAAAAGCAACGTGTTTAAGTGGAGGGCGGTGGGTTTAGGGGGCGGTTGGCAGTGTAGTGAGGGGAGGGGGTAAGGGCTGGTGGGCAATGTCCCTTGTGTGTCCACGTGAAATGTGGCAACCCTGCTAGCCAGCTATATCCAGGGCTCCAGGGTTCTGTCACTCTGTGGTTGAAAATACTGAGAGGGAAATACATTTATTACGTCTGATAAATGCAAATGAGCAACGGCGTTTACTCGTCTGCATGGGTAGGGAGGTCGGGTTCAACTCGGGTCACTTTTGTTGTTGTTGTTGTCTCTTGCTTCACACTCCAGCACACTCCAGATTTCAAATGAAAGAATGATTATGAGGATTAAGTGCAGAACGACAGCTCTGATTTTATGTCATATGCTGTTTTGTCTAAAATAAATAGCAGGCACAGACTTAGAGACTGCACGGCCCTAGCTTGATCGTAATCATAGTTTCCAAACAGTTTAGGTGATTTCACTGTAATGGAACGTCTTAAATAAACCTATTTACCTTCAATACTAGATCATAATAACCTGCTTCACACAATTTGACAAATACGAAAAATATGTTTAGACATGCATTCTGCTTGAGGTAAGACCACCAGGGCATCACAACAAAGAAGCACACTGACACATGATCAGACCTACAAAGCCAGTAAACTTTGTTTATCTTTAGTTTATATTTGGAGGAGTAGTGTGTTATATCAGTACCTTGGAATGACTTGTGGGGCTGTCCAGAAGAAAAGTGGCTTTCATAGCGTCCTGGAAGGCACACATGCCATAGAGGGACTGAGCATAGTACAGCTTGTAGTCCTCCACCTCAGGGTGCAGCTGAGTTAGCTGCTCATAACACTCGGCTGCGTTGGTGAAGTCCTGTATGTGATAATAGCAATAGCCTAGGAGAGACAGAGCTGCCCTGGACTGGAGGGACAGTGCAAGACAGTAACAGTCAAGAACCATTCAGTTTTTGCTTATGTCTGACACAATTTATTTAATTCATTAGTGATTTATCTGTTATGCTACATCAGAATAAACTGTGTAACACAGTAACACAGATAAAGAGTGGAGCATAGGGGTCAGTCTCTAAGAACAGTAACCTTCATATTTAGAATTTCTGAACTGTATGAATTCACTGATAGCCTTAAACAATATCTCTAGCGTTCACAATCATTAGCAACAACACCGCTGGCTCGTTTCTTGCAATGTATACAGTGTGAGACAATGCCTAAATTTCACGCACATCACCCAGTTAGAACAAAACGGGTGCAACAGATGATTATAGGCCCAAGTCTATGGTGAAACAGTATTACACTACATTTCCCATACCAGCCTTGAACGTATGTTATTCAGGCAAGTCGTATGGGTTGACACCTAAGGAAAAAAATCCGCAGTATTCGCTGGTATTCGGACATTTAATAAATAGAGTCGAAGTTAATAAAATAATAACTTATTAAATTGTTTGTATTATTGCAGTGTACAGGGTCAGGGTATCGCTTCAACCAATAAAGGTTTCTAAATACAAACTGAAAAAATCACAACAACAATAGTGGAAAATAACAAAAAACGACTCACTTTCATCTGCTTCTGAAGTTCAGTGCTTAGGATGTGGATGGCGTCTCCATAACGTGCGTCTTTGATCTTAGAAAAATAAAGACGGAGATCAGTGCAAAGTATCACCACATAAAGTAAGCATATTTTAACAATACGTTAAAGAAAGTGAAAAGGCATCACACAAAGTAATATGCACAAACGGATTTCTAATCCAAGATGACGGGCAGACACTTCGATAGCTAGCTAGCTAAATTAGCATAACTAGTTCAGGTTAGCTCACCATTTTGTACACCGTGGCGGTATACTCGCCATCCTTAATCGGGGTTAGGGTCATGCCTGAAGTCCGTCTTGTTTTATTTAAAGAAGAAGTAAAGGAAATAACAATCTCAACACCTATTCAGCTAGCTAAACTAAGCTAGCCAAATAGCTAGCTAACTAGCAAGCATCTCTACACACAAAATCTGGTAGCTTAGCAACAAGGTAGAACAAGGAAATGACGTTTACAGTATGCCAAAAGTCCGAGTCTCAATATCGAAATACGCACATTTATACTATAATGTACATCTTATAGTACAATGTTCTAATACTAGGTGTACAGTCTTGTAGGAAGACACAATAAAAACCACCAGTATAACTTATAAAGCCAATAAAGTGGAATATACCTGAATATTCTTGAGATGGGACATGAGGATACTATTACTACTCTTACGTCCTCCGTCGAAGCAAAGGCTGAAAAACTAAACAAACACGAAAAGTCAACTAAAATGCAGCTTAGCAATCTGACAGAGATCCATGAGGATATAAAAATGAAATGCCTGGCTAAAGAAGAAATATAGAGAGGCTTTGGTCTACTAATTAATAACACATAGAAGAAGCTGTGTCAAAAGAATGCCCTATTTGCTAAAGAACCATATAAAGTATACTAAGTTACAGTGCAACAGGACCCTGAATGCAGATCCACTCAGGATTGACAGAACAATGCTGAAAGACCCTATGGGAAAATGAATCATCACTTAACTCCAGGGCTCAGCAGTTAAGAGGTTAGAGTTAAGAGGTTTGAAGACAGAGCAGCACAGTATCTTTGAGCCAGCATTACAACAGCAGATGTATAAGACCAGGTGACAAACACAAATAACTGTAACACTGGGATCTGACTTGATCCATCCATACTGGCTAAAACTACCAACAGCTCTGCATGGCCTCCAAACACAAGGACAGGAGTCGGTACTGATCATGAAAGACCCCAACAGAAGCAAAGCACCATCCAAATACAGAACACCACAACATGGTGCATTAGGCACCAAGCTGAATGGACGTATGTGCACGTACAAGAACGTCCCAGAAGTGAATAGGAACAACAGTCTTGAAACAAAATGCAAAGCATCAGCTACTGACAAATACAGTTATCCACCTGGATAGCAAGAACAGACAGACCAACCTAAGAGTTGTTTGTATCAACTACAGAGAAAAGCACTTGATTCAAAGTCATACAGATGAATGCTAAAATGCCTAGTTATTAAAAAAAACCCAAATTCATATAACCTTGAGAGACTTACACAGATAAAAAGTAGTGGTGAACAAACTAGACAATTTAACAGTATATAAGATGCAGTGGTGGTAATAGATGTTGCAGTCCCAAGGGATGGAAACATCCAAAGGAAAAGATGTGAAAAGTTGGGACTGAGAGAATAGAGATTGTGGAAGGTTAACACCAAGGTTGTCCCTGTAGTGATGGGGGCACTTGGGGCTGTGACCCCTAAACTGGAGCAGTGGCTCCAACTGATCCCAGGACAGGCAACATCAATCTCACAATCCTTGGAACAATGAAAATATTGCCTTAAAGTGTGAGGAAAAAAGGTAAGTCCACCCACTGGAAGGGTGAGGCAGGGATTATTATTATTATTATTATTATTATTATTGTTATTATTATTTACTTTGCATATATATAATTTTAATTTATTTAATTAACTACATTTGTAAAGGTTATTTTATTTGTTCCCACTTGAACAAAATTATGAATTTGAATGTTGAATTTTCATGTTCAAATTATAATGGCTTGCTTATACTTGCCTATAAGAAAGAGTGTGTGTATGTGTGTGTGTGTGCCTGTCTGTGTGTGTGGCTGTGAGTGTGTGTTTATATGTGCATTCACTAAAGACAGTTTGGACGAGGGAGAAAAATGGGAGGGTGTTTTATATATCCAGGGCTTCTTGAATCATGCCCTGAATACTGCCGGTAGTGCCTCTGTTTTGCCATTGCTAGTTCATAGGTGCTTGGAGACACATTAAGGAGCTCGCTTTCCTACTATCTGACAGGTATGTAAATTTTAAAATCTTTAATTTCATGTTATATGTCCCTGAAGAATAATGTTTTCATACATTTCAATATTTATGTACAAACACTTTTTTGTGGTTATGATTGTCAATATATCTTAAATATCAAAGTACTTTATATTTGGTTGAAGTTTTCTGTGCACGTATTCATAGAATTGTTTTCCGTCTAAGGAAAGTCTAAGGAAATGTGCTTAAGCGACTAGGTACACTTCTGAAACCATGTAGCTCTCTGAACTGTTAGGAAGCACCTTTGAGACAAAACTCTTCTCAGAATATATGTGCATATGCTGTCAGTAATTGAGTTTGTATATGTTTGCACTAAAATTATATATATTTCGCTAAGAATCAACAATGAAAAATTTCTGTTTGAAATTTGTCAAGTAATAGGGTCTAAAGACAGGGGTTCAGAATGATTTTAGCGCAGGAGACTGATACATCTCTGATACTGGAACTAAACATGTGGATGCCTGTGCTCATTTTCTCCTGAAGTGGTGCAGGGTGCATTATGAGGTTCAGAGTGAGTCTGCTGCTCCTCTCTCTGGCTGTAGTCATTGTGTCCAGCCAAAGGAAACGCCCTGCTAAAGAGGACTGGAATTATCGAGATGGCTGTAAGCTTTATTTAGTAAAAACTAGTTCTTCTTCACTGAGGCACAAAACTTGAATGGTTTTATTTATGCACTCTTCCAGTGCATTTGTACTCAGAACAGTTTTAGTATGTCTAATAAAACAGTCGTTTTACGTTCCGCTTTGGTTTTGCCAGCTGAGAAAGTGAATATGCGAGGAGTAGCCAACTTGACTCAAGTTTTGGATGACTGGAGATTTGACATCCTGAACCAGATAAAGGGCCTTCTGCAGAACGACCACCAATCTTTGCTACCTGATTACTCCAGGTACTCCGCCTGCTTTCCGTCAGCCACTGACACACATGTTTCCAATTCGAGTGTTTCAGCATCAGTAATTGGAGAATATTCTTTGTTTAGCATTTGTAGGAAATTCAGCAGGGACAGTTAATTGCTAGTTTGGGGTATGTGGGAATACCGAGATTCCAGAGTTGACCATCTCATTATGTCGGAAAAAGGAGCTGGGAATTGTGCAGACTCGTACACATTCAATCAGGAACTTCCTGGTTTGGCTTCTGGTCATACCTCTGCTCCTCAGGATATGTTGCCAACAATCATCCACAAATGGTTGCATCCAGGCATCTTCAATATTCTCCCTCATCTGTGTGTGTTCGTGTGTGTGTGTTATATGCACTATCCAGGATCCAGCCCCTTTCGGAGGCTTTAGATGACTTGTACAAAGAGTTTAATGCTCTGAAGGCTCACCTTGGCGATCTCACTGAGAAGTTTGGGCCCATTGAGACCTTTATTGATGAGCTGAAGAAAGAGAAGACCACAGGTGCTGTGGCCGCCACTCCAGCACGCAGAAGAATCTTCAAGAAGAAAGACCCTACCTCATAAAGCCTCTGCACTTTCCAAACCTCCCCAACAGAGCTGGTAATCTTCCCAAAGCAAGAGACAGCACCCCCTCCCCAATATACCATGATATATATGTTTTCCTTCCTTCCTGTAGAACTATTACTCTTTTCAGTTTCTTGTTTCTGCATGTTGCTGGGAAACAGGTAATAAACAATATGTTGACCAAGGTGCCCCTTCTGTGGTCTGGGTAGCACATGAAAACAGCAATTAGGAAATGTGTAATTCTACACTAAAAGCAATCAGGAAGTCATTTACCTAATAACTGTAGTAGGTTGTATTTCACTTGGCACCTTGCATCAGTTCATCCAATTACAGCATCCGGCAAGTTAAGAATTATACATATATTTCTAATACTTTTGGTGACTTAAAAAGGCATTGCAATCCAAGTATATTTTATGCCAATTTTAACCTAGCATATTTCTAATGTGAGCAAAAGTAACATTTTTGTACATTTATACATTTTAGAGAGCATGGTATTGTGATGCTTTTTCCTTTGGCTCATTATTGCAGTCTTATATAAGCTAAAAATAAATTCAGTCATTTGAATACCTTATCAATGAGTGATCTGTGAGTGTCTTGCAAATAAACATTTCCATTGTAGAAATGTGTAAAATATATATTTATCTCTGAATGAAATAGTAGAAGAGACTGTGCTTCCTTTTGTATGATTTTTATCACTGTGAAAGATTTTCATTGTGCACACAATGCAAAAAGTATTGGTTTGAATCCATTCACTGAAACTTGTGCCACCAAAAGTGTAGTACCTCTTCTCAACCACCAGAGGGAAGTCTAAACTTATGGCTTCAAAAACAAATACAGATGTTCCAAATAGTTCCAAAACAAGGGTCATGGCCAAGACATCTTAAACCAGAGATGCAGTATTGGAGTGATAGATTTGAAGTCTATAGCATTATCTGAAACCATGATCAAAACCAGCCTAAATCCCTATGTTTTAACTAATATCAGAAAACCTGTGGATACTGACATTGAAGACAAGAACGATATTGTCACAACAACCATCTGTCAGTTTAGCACATATCTGATACCGCACTGAAAGGTTGTGCATGACTGTCTTAAAGTTAACCTGTTTCTGGGGTGATATAAATCCATGTCAATTGTGTTCTCCCCAGTGTATGAATGATGTGCGTGAACATCAGTTGATGGCTCTCACTGGTACATGAATTATAACAAACCCATCATGACAGATCACTTTGAGACTATGGAAAAAATCAGCAGCTGTACATTTTATCAGTCAATAAATGTTGAGCTTTTCTTTGACACATACATTGATATTAGCAGCCCCAGCACACCTTTGTCGTGATGAATAGTCTTAGACAATAACAAGAACTGCAGCCAGACAACGTCGAATGAACAATGCCTGCTAACTATTCACACAAACAGATATTTCCATTGATGATTTGATTCATCTTATAGATGTTTTTCAAAGTGCTGAAATTTGGAAATAAACTACTGAAATTGAACGTTCTGTTACACGGTGACATCGTGGTGAGGAGGGCGGGAGTTAGTGATTGTTGGGCTCACAACAATCCTCTGTCACTCACACTGAGCTCTGATTGGTGAATAAACAATGCATAAGATGTTCAGGTCCACACCACTGGCCTCATGCTGAAGGTACTTTACTTCATAAGTGAAGTAGAAAAGAACTGAAACGCTTAACTTTGAGTTGATGGATATGTCCATAGTACTGATCTGGGCATTTGCCTTCTATTTCTCAGGCTTCCACAGTGTGGAATCCATAGCTGAGCAGTACAGCTGTGGTAAAGGTACTTAAAATGTTCTTATTAACTGTAGCTACCTTCAGATCCTTTGAAAACAAAGTAGTTCTCATGACTTGGTGGCTCCACTGCATGGAGTGGCCCAAATATTATTAGCCAATTGCTACATATAATGCAAGTCTCCAGAAAAACCTTGAATGAGTTGTGTGTTACTGTAATTTTGCCTCAGGCTTTACTCTAGTGGATGGTATAGACTTTTGACAGAGAACATAGGAACCTTAGTAGCTCTAATGGGAAATAAACCATAATCATGTGGTTAGGAACACGAATCTCTCAACACAGAGCTACCAACGGAAAAACAAAACAAAACAAAAAGTAATTGTCCACTCTGAGACATTAACCACAGAATCTGACATCATTCCCCAGGACGTGTTCATACTGGAACATGGTCTAATCCAGCTCGGAATGGAATAACATTGCTTAAGGTCAGTGTGTATTCTCAAGCTTTCACGTTTTCAAGTGAACTAAATGTCACTTAATTTCCAACAGATACAAATAACCTTCAGAACTCCCCCATTTTGGGGAAATAAGTCATTCCTCATAGCTCGTGGTCTCATAAAGCAGATAGGGTTACAGCCTATTTCAAGAGACAGTTCTCATATAATTACTATAACATGAGATAATCTGTCACTGCCTGCCGCCAGAGCAAGAGTTTCTTTCACAGATATCCCGACGTAGCTTGGTCCCTGTTGGGGTCACCCCTATAAATTGGAGGAAATGCATCACACAAAAAGATTGACAAGCTTTAATGGAGTCTTGACTGGGTCTGGGTAAAAGTGCACATCTTGATGGAAGATTTAACAAGCTTCGGAAGTTCTAGAATTTAATCTCAGGATATTGGAGGTCTTACAACTGCCAAGGCCGCCAACAATTTAAAATCTAAAGTATTATGTGAACTAATCTCTAACTTAGGATATGTCTGTAAAACCACAAACTGACACTGACCTTGTTCTAAAAAAAAAAACCCCTCCAAATCAATAATATTACATGTGCATAGTGTAAATCCACTTGGCTGTAGGGCATTATTTTCTAGACTCATTTTAAAATCTGGATTAACCATTGGTTTAGTACAGTCAATCTCTATTTAAGTGGCACTTCTTGCTATCTGGGCCAATATTTTCTTTGATCAGATGCAAAATACAAAAAATAAAACTGTAAGCAAAAATGTATTGCTCTTCAGAACACAGAGAAGTAAACAGAAGGTACACATCAGTGATTGTTTACATGCACAACAAAATAACTAAAGTGAGCTAGATCTACTTTCGTCTTACTATATAATTACCTGTTTATGATTATGTTGTAATATCATGCACAAAGTGAATTCAAATATTAATCCCCAACATTTTAAACCAAGCTCATCTATTATTAACTAGCTATGCAATTTCAAGCACATTAATTTAATAAAATGTAATTAATTTGCATAGATTTACTCCAATGGGGAAGAGATTAATGCAAATTGATTTGGCTGATAAGATACCTCTTGTCCACATAATTGCTCATGCACTAACATTTGTAAGCATATTTTAAGAAAAGCAATTAAAGGTACTTGGAACAATGAATTATTCACAGACTAATTCTGCATTCACAATGGATTTTGTTTCAACTATATTGGATATTGGATCAACTAAACAATAATTTAAAACAGATGCGCACGACATACATACGAATACATAAATATAACTCAGGAGGTTATAATGCTTATTGGGAGATATTTTGCACAATATCAGATGCCCATCAAGCTGTTCAGAAAAGCAACTGGACTGAATGTAATAGAGTAAAAGGGTAGGATAATACATTATGTTTTAGACAGGAAGTGAATTAGTGTATACTTCCTTTTAAACAGGGAAACTTCCTTTCTAAACTGACAGGGGTCTAAGTTCCAGTAACCAAATATACAAGTAGCTAGAAAATAAATAATCATGCAATTTAAAGACAAACACAAATAACAAAGTTGGCAGTTTCAAAACCGTTTACTGCCCCCTGTGTGGCTAAGAGGAATGGGTTTAAACCATCATTTTTCAATTACAGCACTCAGTGGGATATACACACACACACACACACACACACACACACACACAAGCACACACACTACACAACAAAAGTGTTCCTCAAACAGCTGTGCCGGGGATTAATCAAATAAAAGGGAGATAGAACAGAGATTAGGTGGTCACTCCCACCTGCCACAGCTCTCAGTTTCAAGAACGTCAGTACAGTGTTGTCCAAAGAGTTCCGCTTTTTGGCGTGGTTTTGTTACGGGCTGGCAGGATAACTGTGGTGCATTAACAGAAACAGCTGAGATCCAAACGGAGGGGAAACTGAGTTGGCCCTCTATGGCCTTTGTAAAAATGAATATCTCATATCAAAGACAAGGGAGAAGCTGAGAGAGAGGTAATTTGATTTTCCCGAGCCACGCCCATGTGATTTAACTTCTGGGGGTAATTCAGCACTGGTGATTGTTCATTTACACTGGTTTATAAAACATTAGACACTAGTTTTTTTTCCAATTTCAGTAGAAAATCATGACATTTACCCACCAGCTTTCAGCATTGTGAATTAGCAAGTACCTGAGTCACGTCCAGGTGTGCGATAACTGGGATGTTCATGCAGTGTTGAGTGAGGGTTGAGTGATGGGATGTTCATGCAGTGTTGAGTGAGGGTTGAGTGATGGGATGATCA
>JAOXYF010000001.1:19053771-19066907 GCA_028565775.1 Sternarchorhynchus goeldii | reverse complement strand
ATGTTCATGCAGTGTTGAGTGAGGGTTGAGTGATGGGATGATCATGCAGTGTTGAGTGAGGGTTGAGTGATGGGATGTTCATGCAGTGTTGAGTGAGGGTTGAGTGATGGGATGATCATGCAGTGTTGAGTGAGGGTTGAGTGATGGGATGTTCATGCAGTGTTGAGTGAGGGTTGAGTGATGGGATGATCATGCAGTGTTGAGTGAGGGTTGAGTGATGGGATGTTCATGCAGTGTTGAATGAGGGTAGCTTGTCCACTCCGAGGCATCATCCTTCTGCACAGCTGCTCCTGCAAACTCAACGCAGGAGTTGATGAAGTGCCAGAGATTTGGCCTCGTGCTTTATCGCCTTTAACTATGGGCCCTCTGGCTGGCTCAGGTACCGCCATGAAACAGCTCTCCATCATTCGGCACTATTCCTGAAGCTCCTTAGCAGGCTCGTCAGGGAACATTGCCTCCCCCGGGCTCGGGGAGGCGGCTCTGCGCCCGCTGTGACGCTCCGGCAACGCACGGCACTCCGTTCCACGCTGATGGAAACTTGTCTGCCACGAGTGATGGCGGATCTATTATCAAAAATACCAGCCCGCCACCTTCCTCCACTTTGGAAATAAAGTCTTTTTTTTTTTCCTCTCCCTCTCTCTCCTGGATTCTTTCTGCTGATGCATGAGAACCACTCTATGAGATGGTGCAAAGATCTTTCAGCAGGTAAAATGAGCTGCATTGATTGACAGGCCAGCTAGGCCACCGTGACAAGGACTGGCTGGGCGGCCTAAAATTCCATCAGGTTTCTGGATAGCACCATTGAATTAAATGAGGTGGCACATTTTATATGGTGGACCAATTCCATTTGCTGTTTTAGCCACACGTGAAATGAACCTAAGTAAGATGCTCTTGACTGCTCTCTTCTCATAAAAACAGCAT
Source organism: Sternarchorhynchus goeldii (assembly GCA_028565775.1). Lineage (NCBI taxonomy): Eukaryota > Metazoa > Chordata > Actinopteri > Gymnotiformes > Apteronotidae > Sternarchorhynchus > Sternarchorhynchus goeldii. The sequence goes on along the minus strand of JAOXYF010000001.1, from coordinate 19,065,986 downwards.
TGTTGACTGCAGAGTTCTGTTGACTGAGATCATAAGAGGAAAACATTTGAGATGTTTCTGGAATATGCTATTAATGCTATAAAACTATAGCATTTCACTTGCTAGAGACTCTTTAGTGCTTGTAATAAGTTTTAAAAGATTAGATGTGAGACAGGGAGTGAATGCATCGTTCTTGCCAGAGAGTCATTAATCACCTTATAGGTACAATATCAAAGATGTTTGCTTCTAGCAGATATGGGGAGGGGGGTGGGGATTTATAGCTAAAAATTACATAAACATCAAAAATGGTCTCCTTTTTCCGATGGATGTCCAGTATGACGGTGCAGTAGTCAATCTTTCTCTTTCTTCTTTCCGAAGGCTGAGTGTAATGGAAATGTAATTACACCGACGTAAGTTTGGTCACCTGACAAAACCGTTGTATGGACACTGCTGAAATCAATAAATGCCATTCTGGGTGTCAGTAATGGGGAGTCGGTCAAGGCCATAGTGAAATGTAACGATTTATCAGCCTCTCTGTACAACACACCAAAGGGGAGATGAGGTGATGTTATCTGTAATGGTGCCAAAGGTTTTTTGAGTTAGCTTCTGTCAATCTTACTTTTCAAAGTTTTACACAAAAAAACAGCTTCGAAGCATGCCTACTGAGGTTTGCATATGAGAAAAACAGAGAGAGAGAGAGAGTGAGAGAGAGAGAGAGAGGGAGGGAGGGAGAGAGCGAGACAGAGATGGAAAGAGAGGGAAAGAGAAAGGAATGGAACATGTAAATAAATCAGATTACTTGCTTAGAAGCTGGTGGTGTTTATGGACATTCTGGTGTTGAACAGCCTAGGAGTTCTACCACATGTTTGGGCCTCTGGGTTCAGTCAAGGAACGACGCTCCTCCCTGTAACAAGTCTTCCTTTTGGCAACAGTGGTCACAGGCCCTCTGTCTCACCCCTTTATCCTTATCAAAACCTGTAAATAACATCCATTGTAGTAGCTTGGTGTGGAAACCCATGACCACGGAGCAGCCTGCAGCCCGAAAGCTGGTATTTACGCCTCCGTCACTATGCGGATGCCCGACCGGGCTCATCGCTGGGCGCACCCCTCCTTCCATCTGCAGCGAACGCACTGGCAGCACCCGCCATCACGCCCACGTCGGGACAGGCAGCCGGTCCCTGTGAGACGGCCCCCCCGACGACAGCAGCCGGGGGGCGAGCGAGCGAGACGCTGTCAGGCACAAAAAGCCACCAGGCTCCCTGGGGACTGGGGATCACGACGAGATGTGGATGCCTCCAGACTCCGGGAGAGGAAGCACTTGCAGGCAGTGGCAGCAGGAGGCTCAGGGAGTCCTGGCAGGCACTTTTCTAAACCCTGAGCTTAAGGAGAAGATCATTCTGAGTCAGACATGCGACTCGATGAACCCAAACTACACAACTACAGAGTGACGATGTCATGTGGTATAAAGTTGCTAAACCCCTGTCCTTCTACATCAAAAAGCAAACTTTAGATGGACAGTGACATAAATATTTTGACAGCATCAGAGAATATCAGGAAATTTTCTGTAGGTAAAGCAGTTTTTTGTTCACACACAGACTACTTTTAACACATGTTAATGGTACAATAGGACAAGAATTTAAGATTTTTAAAAAACTACAAAAAATCAGAATTTAGAAGATTGCTTTTACAGAGGTTTGCCATGGGAAGTCTTGTGGAGCTCAATCAACAGGTCTTGAGTGATATCCTGCCGGGCTTGGATGAAGCTGAAAATAGCATCCGACTCACTGAAGGACTCCTGCGCTGACCCAGCTGAAGGACACTGCTCCGTCAGCAGACACCACCCCACCCCCACCCCCCCCGCGGAGGAGCAGACGCCCAGCACTGCGGGACGGTGCCCTCCCCAGCACTCACATTCATAACATAGTCACAGAAGTGGAGCAGAACGCTCCGCAAGTCCGCCAGCCGTACAGAGGGCCACCCGCCTCCTCCCCGGGAGGAGAACCTCCACCCATTCTTGACAAATTCCCTGGGAGGCCGGAGCGTTGGAGCAGGGCGCTCTGCTTTTTTCCACCCCTGTCCTGTCCTCTGCCAAGGCAGATTAAATGCTGGTGGGAGCGAGAGAAGGCAGCGGATGCAGGCTCCACTCTGGCACGGATGCGAGGGTGGGGGTGGGGATGGGGGTAGGGGGGAGGGTGGAGGGTTTAATCAGGGAAACGGGCTGCTCCTCGGTTCTCGGAATTGCGCTTGAGTGCTGCTGAGAGAAAAAGGTGAGAACAATGTGTTCAGGAGGACTGCTGGTTTCCTCACGAGGCAGGCCAAGCCTCAGACAGCCCTGGCAAAGCCTTTCTAACGAGAGCAACGGTCCATCATCTGAAGTCCAAATGCATTAACTCTGTGTAATTGTTATGGGGACTGGTCACTTATTCTTCCCATTACACTGTGTCAGAACAGGGCCTTTGGACCCTCTTAACGTGAACTGATTAAATTCACCCATGGCCGGTTGAGGTAAAATCACATCAAAGATGATAATTTTTTGATTAATCCTTTTGATTAATAAAGGCAGCAAGCACCACCAAATTACAATTTACAGTGTAATTACTCCATCAATCCTGGAGTATTAATTTATGCAGAATAAATACAGTGCAGAGTATGTGCAGAGTACCAGTGAGTCATTACATATTGTTACTTAATGGTATAATTAAACTGTAACATGGGGAAAATGAAACAAAAGCCTTTGGGACTGACTGGTAATGTACTGAAGGATTCCAACACCTTGACATATTACGGTCAGGATACCACCAACATTACACTGGGCAAGGTAGACCTCTGTAGACCTTTGTAGACCTCTGTAGACTTCTGCTCCCAAACTCCCTCCCCATCGCACCAGCTCGATCCACTTAGCAGGCCGGCTCCAGAACCAGAACTAGAGCTGTTGAAGCAGAGGTATGCAGGTTCACAGCAAGTCGCAGCATTTCCTGAGCAGGTTCGGGTCTGCGGGCGGTGTCCATGGATCCGAGCGCATCAGATGGCCTGTGGGCCATCTGCTCCACCCACGGGGCAGCACTTCTGACCTCATCTCACTCTCGCTCTATGGATCTGGCTCCGCCCTTAGCGACAGCTGGCATGCGCACAGAACAGCTCCAAGTGAAACCCCGATTGTTCTTTATAAGCTTCACGCAACCATATCTCAAGGCGGTCGACTTGATGGAGTCCGACCGTCCTCTGGTTCTGTGTTGGTGTCGATGGTGCTGTTGGATAACTTTCTCCAACTGAGTCAATCTAGCAGGTGGTTAATATTGGGAGCTGGTATGGTGGCCGTGGTATGTGGAATACGTAAGGAGACTGCCAGGTGGCAGGTTTCACACTTTGCCACCTGCAACTCTCCACCAACCAGATGCTACCTGCCGAGGGGGGCCGTCAGAGGAGTGTGTATGCGTGCGTGTGCGTGCATGTGCGTTTGTGTGTGTGTATGCGTGTGTGTGTGTGCATCTGCGGAGGTGTGTTTGTGCATAATTACATTCTCTGCGATATAATCTCCACTGAATGACAAGCACTAGGTGTTGATGTCAGCTTTGCCAGAGTCAAGGTGAGTGTTTCATTAAGTCTCAGTGGCAGTAGATGCAGTTGAATCACCTGTTCCTCTATCTGCTATGGGAGTAACCTGAACACAATTGGCATATTTTAGGAACATTGATGTCCTACCATCCTGAATACTTGCAGGAAAGGTAAAAAAGGAAAGTAGTAATAGGACAGAAGAGATATTTAAAACTGTAGTGAAATACACAAGGTTTTCAAAGAAACAGGACGTTGGGGACAGAGGTTCTCCTTCTATAAATTCTGAAGCACTTTGCTTGCACAGCTGATGAAGCACCTCTATTCAAAATGTCCTGTTTCTTTGGAAGCCATGTGTATTCAACTACATTTTTATATATCGGTACTATATATATATATATATATATATATATATATATAGTCTAGGAACAAGGACTGCTATTGTCATTCAAGTGCCAACTCACATCCCTGAAGCAGATAAAGTGAGGATCTAAAGGAGCTTGAACTCTCATTGTTTTTTTAAATGCAAATATGCAAATGAGCCTGCATGTCTGTGTGCAGAATGGTGTAACACAGACATGGGGGTTGGGGGGGGGGGGGGTGAGGAGGGCGAAATCAAAGCTAAATCCACAAATATCCAAACTGGGCTTCTTTACAGCAACCCTTTCAAATCAAACAGGGGAGATTCCATCAAACTGAGCTCCTCTTTCAGACCCTCTGGCTCACATGTATCCAAGCTCTCAGAATAAGAGCCCTCCTTCAGTATTGGATACCTTCTTTTCTATAGAACTTTGGCCAGTTATAGGGTGAGAGGCAACACTCTCACTCTCACTATAACAAGTCTGACAAAAATGGGCCCCTCTCCAACTTTCTCTGGCTCATTGGCACCTGCTCAGAGCCCCTTAGTTCCTGGAGTGAAACCCAGAGCCGGATGTCATGGCGATGGGCAGAGGTGATGAGCATGCGACACACCACAGGCTTTGAACTGGCCCGTCACCCAGACGGCCCCAGCCTGCGCAAACACCTGCTCCTCACTTTAGATCTTTAAAAGAAGGGACATGTGCTGGATTCTTGATGTTTTGGGGGGCGGTGGGGGAGTGGGTTTACATTCTCGTGTCAGTGAGCCTTACATCCACATAGCAATTACTAGTGACAAAAGCACGCGAAGGGCAGAACAATCACAGCCTCTTATTTGCATGCAAAGTGTTCGTTCTGATAGTTATACATAGCGCATTAAATTTGGGTGCAGTATCTCCATTCATTAAAAGGGCTGCCAGCGCTTTAGCAGAGTGGCCAGTGTCAGTACCATTATTCTTGTTAACTTAGTTACAGAATTTATACAAAAGCTTTAATCTCATTACCATGCGATCTTCATTTGAGATTGTACCAGTGAATCCTCCTGCACCTCCTGACTGGTTTAACGGATTTTGTCTTTCTGCAGCAGCCCAGTGCGCAAATCATTGCAGCTGACATATAGGTTTGTGACTAAGCAAAGTTTGCAAACAAAAGGCTTCTCAAGCAGCAGCAATGGAAGAACACATCAACCACAGTGCACACACCAACAACAGTACACAATGCACACACCAACCACAGTGCACACACCAACCACAGTGCACACACCAATAACAGTACACAATGCACACTCCAACCACAGTGCATACACCAACCACAGTGCACAGTGCATACACCAACCACAGTGCACATACCAACCACAGTGCACAGTGCACACACCAACCACAGTGCACAGTGCCCACACGAACCACTCTCTGTAAACACACTCTCTCACCAGCTCTTCAGTAGCTAACTGGTTCTTTAATGTGGAGCTACTGTGATTTGCCCACGATGCAGGGGAGTTAAGAAAAGATGTGTTTGCGATTAGAGTGGGAGGGAAAGCAGTGAAACTTGGTAAACTTCTGGGACTCAAATCCCTTAAGTGTAAAGACTGTGCACAGTGCATACACCAACCGCAGTGCACACACCAACCACAGTGCACAGTGCATACACCAGCCACAGTGCACACACCAACCACAGTGCACAGTGCATACACCAACCACAGTGCACAGTGCATATACCAACCACAGTGCACATACCAACCACAGTGCACAGTGCACACACCAACCACAGTGCACAGTGCCCACACGAACTGCAGTGTGCAGGCCAACCACAGTGCACAGTGCCCACACGAACAACAGTGCGCAGTGCACACATCAACCACAGTGCACAGTCCTGCTCTCTCTGTAAACACACTCTCTCACCAGCTCTTCAGTAGCTGACTGGTTCTTTAATGTGGAGCTACTGTGATTTGCCCAACGATGCAGGGGAGTTAAGAAAAGAGGTGTTTGCGATTAGATTCGGAGGGAAAGCAGTGAAACTTGGTAAACTTCTGGGACTCAAGTCCCTTAAGTGTACAGAGAGAACTGCGCACGGTGCCAGAACACAGCCAGTTTATGGAACATGGGGATTAGTCTTCACATACTCTCCAAAGGTAAATAAAAGAGGGTTGGTTCCCCAATCCCCATATTACAATAACTATTACATTATTGTAAGCAACTCTGGGTAAAATAAATATAATGTATTATTATTATTATTATTATTATTATTATTATTATTATTATTACACGATATCAGAATGATATCCTCAACAGCGAAAAAAAACCATCTCTTTCTATGGTCACAAGTTCGAGGATTCTCAGCTGACACACACACAGGAAGAATAAGTGTGTGTGTGACACCAACCCAGGAATACCATGAGAAAATCAGTAAGATCAAAGAGCAGTTCTGTATTTGCATGTGTAAAGTACACACACCCGGGACGGGGAGAACCGGTTCTCAGCTGCGGTGATAAAGGTGAACCAGTTTTATTCCAAACACATACAGTGAGCCTCCACTGTATGATCACTGTATTAGGTTCAAGTTTGGAGGGGTGTTCTGTGATGTTGGCATAGCGATCTTGGGACTGAGGCTGTTACCATGGTACCGGTGTACAGTGTCGCTGTATTTCTGAATGTTAATGTTGGGTAGTGAGTTAACAGAGCACCAGTGTTCAGAAACTGACCATTAATGGACAGTTGGAAGACAGTAATGCAAGCTGCCTATGGCAACTTGTATACATGTACATAAAGGCATGAAATTTTCTTCTAAACCACACACTCTGATGTTATGTTGAACAAACTCACACAGCTGTTTGGATCTTCCCAGAGACATTTTTTTAAGAACAGAAATTCTGTAAAATCTCAGTGAGCATATCAACAACCTGAATGGCTGCTAGGGTTAGAAGCTGCAGGCGGGTCTGCTGCAGTGATAAAGGTGAGGTCATTTCAGAAGCTCCCCATCTCACAGCGGTTTGATTAACGTGCCCTCAGAGCCATTCATGTTCATCTAAACAAGAGAAACCCACGCTCCTCTCCCAGCTTAGGAGCCTCCTTGAAATTTTGAGATCTTCCACAAAAATACAAGTCAGATGCTTATGGAGAACGCAAGAAAAGAGAGACAAGTTTACTGATTTAGAAATACCAACAGAGATCAGAAAGGACTGGGTCACATTCAGACTATTTTGCAACAATGGAAAAAAAAATAGACAAAGGTGAGGTTTAAAGAGGACACTGCTGATATGATTGTATCTTCTGATTGTCATGATAGAGTACAAACAAATTAAAGATTAAATCAAGATTATTACAAATTAAAGATTAAATCAGCTGGATCAATTTAACAAGTGTAACCTTGATTATATATCACTGAAATTACTTTGTAGTAAACACTGTTTTAAGATCCAGTTCTCAAGGCCTGAATTTTAAGGTTTACACAGAGCTGTCACAGATGAAGAACACGCAAACATGCACAGAGCAAACATGAGTTTCAAACTAAGGATTTTATAAACAACAAAACACTCAAATCCAGTGTACAAACAATAACAAAATGATCCCAAAGTAACAATAATGGATGAAATAGTTCAAACCAAAAGAATAATATATAGTTATAATGACATGCAAGTGGCACAGAGAATATGGTGGTAACACACATCCCCTGTACAGGATATGAGAACTCATAGAAACAAAGGCTGGGGGGTGGGGGTTGTCTGTCTCAAGGGGGGGTTGTGTGCTCATCTGACCTCCACAGTGTTTTTGACAACTCACCAGTTAAACACCAGAACTGGATCATTTCATAAAACTTTCTCAGATGGTATGTAATCGACTAGGTTCCCTCTGGGGAAAAAAAAGTCCAAAATAAAATGAAAAGTTCAATACAAATCTGACCATTTAGCATTTCTTTAAACTTCTACTAAAGACTTTATAATTAGAAGCTTCTTCTGTTTAGAACAGAGATGACATATTCAGACAGCTGTCCTTAACCTTACGGATTAAGGGAAATTGGGGTCAGTTATCCCCTCTATTTTTCATAAACCTCTTAATAAGATATTTTAGCAGTTATAGCAGTTAGTAGTTGAGTATGCAGTGCAGCATGTTCTTGAGTCCTCGCCCACTCAGGCATCCCTAGTTCAAAACTAATGAACTCTACAGTACATTCAAGTAGGTTATTGATTTTTTTTAATTACATTCCTCTTTTTTTGTGTGTGAAAACTTAACTACGTTTTTTTTTTTTCTGAAAAAACATGACTCTGTCACATGCTGATAGGCTCCCTCTACAATGACCCTAATCTAAGAGCCTCGTCAAAAACACTGTCTGGTCTATCCATGCGGGACTCCTGCTCAATTACAGGTGGAGTTATCGGACAGCGGCAGCCAGCCCTGCGCTTGCACTGATGAGAAGAGCCCGCTGCCGTTCTGGAGCCCTCAGGGATTCTCTCATCAGCTCATCTTGCAGCCTTTAAATGTGTTCTTTTTTTTTTTCTTAAGTTTTCCGAAGTTTGGAGATCCCACATAAGCTCAAGCCATCTATCTCCAGCATAACAAAGACATGCTGAAGTGCACCCCATCAACATGGTGATGTACCGTGGTGCATTCGCAGGCTAAGCTCAATGCAATGATGAAAAACGACTTCTAAATGCTACGCGTCCAGCAAAGCCTGCTAGCAAAATACACCGTTGGATTAAATTGTCTGAGCAGGTCTAACGAGCCTCTAGTGGCAGATGAGTTAGATTTTTTAAGTATGCCATTAATCATTGTTCCCAGAGTCTGAGCTTCACAGATCTTCTCAGCGTGTCTACCAGGCCTACCACCACGTCCATGCCTGTCCTTCTGTTTTCATGCCTTCATCCATTCCTGGCCCAGTAAAAGTGAGTCATGATTTGTGCATCAAATACTGTTTCCTCCGGAGTACCACGAAGGCCCTTTAAGAAGATAATATATTACATACAAATTGTAGAATTGTGGGTTTGAGGAAATGCTCATTAAAGATTAAATATTGATCCTCTGCCCGGCTTTGGAGAGAGACACTTTCCAGTGGTGCCGGGTCACTCTGGGACAGCCAGAGACGAATGCCTTTTCTCCTTCGCCTGTGAGACAAATGGGCGCATCCCGACGGCCATCCATCAGGGCTTTACAGTCCCGTTTCCTGCCAAACCCTGGCAAGAGACGTCGCTCGCCATTCCATTTGAGGCATCAGAAGGGTCGTAAAAACTTTCGTTTCGAGAGCCTCGGCCAGCCCAGAAGAAACTGTAACTGAGAGTGACGAGCCAGGAAGCTGCTGGCATGAGAAGGAGAAGGTTTATGATCGTATGACGGCAAATCAGCACTCCTTAAAAAAAAGTAGAGAACACTCCAACGGGAGGCTTCATGTCACAGACCCGTGTGCCTTTTTGAAAAGGTAGAGGGGTTCGCCTCACGAAATATCATCACATCACAACTTAGAAAGAAAGCACCCACATAAAATCCAGAACAACAGTAGAGGAGGTGAACACAATCTCACTCCAACTGCTGTTGGATGAATAAAACATGGCTTACTAGAGCGAATGAAAGTCAAAAAGAACTGCCACCAGTCTCAGACATAAAGCTTGGTGAGGGGGATTTAATACATTATCCCAGGGTGGGATTTGGATTGATAGCTCGGGCACTTTCATTACAAAGTAAAATTTAAATGTAATTGGCACATCTGTCTCTTTGAAAATGTCAGTTAGCTTTCTGAAGATGTTTTTTCTTCATAGTGGAGACACTAGTAGATGGTAGAAATAATGGGGTATCTGTAAACCCACTCTGAGATCAAATAATAATAAGTAATGAAATATGAACCAGATAAATTTGTTTTGAAATATTTATGCGTATAAAACGGCTCATGTTTAATTTCTAACAAAAAGATTTTTTTTTTTTTTTACATGTTCCATTCACAACATGTACACACCACTCACACATGCACCCACAGCACATAAACCAATACAGAATCAATGGAGACCGCTCTCCAGTTCCAATCTCTTGGGGTAAATCATGGCAGATGGTAATAAAGGTGAGTAGATACGATGGACAGATCTTTTCCTCACCACCATGCATCACCCCAAACTAAAAAAAAAATCCCAGATTGGCTGCATCTATCAGTGGGCGGTATTGTAATGGGGCTTGTTCGGCTGGCCGGAGAAGAGGAAGAGATTTACAGCAGCTCTCCTCCAACTGTCCGCTGGGCTGACGGATGTTTGTTCGTGCTGCTCCCCAACCCCTATTTCAGACACAAATATGAGCCCCTGGCAGGTCATTCTCTTATACCGCGCCTGATACAAAGGGGGTCATAAAGTGTGAAGGGCTGGCTGGTTCTCTAAGAGCAGAGGCCATCATGCATATGTGTGTGTGTGTGTGTGTGTGTTTGTGTGTGAGAGTTTCTGTTTGGAAATGGAGCTGTAGAGAAGCTCCATGAAGACCATCTACACTGTAGCTAAGAAAATAAAGGAAATTAGATTACATGAGACTTGCTTAAACCACCAAAGACATCATCACTGTCATTATCATAAAATTACTCACATGACCTTTTATATCAAGTGTTCACATGGATAAACCATGTTTGTGTCCAAACAAAGAGGGAGGCACATCAGGGAGACAGATCAGGGAGACACGTTAGCATAAATCAACTACAGTTATTAGCTGTGCACATCAGTCGCACACATTAGCCATACAAGCTAGCTACATATATAAGATATGCACATCGGTTACACACATTAGCTATACATACAAACTATACACACTAGCAATACACAGCAGCTGTGTACTTCAGCTACATAAATTAGCATCAGTTTAACGCATCCACTACACGAGTTACATATCAAATACTGCTCTTATTAAACCCAGTCTGAAAAAGATTCCCAAACAGCAAATTAGCTGGAAAACTGACATAACATGATTTAATCTGTATAATTAAAAACCTATTAGTGAATCTGTCCATCTTAATTCACACTATTAATAATAATTGAGAAATGCCATATGCCTACATGCTTAAACACAATACATATTTACACCAATAGATTCCAACAAAATGTTGTAAAACACTGTCTCATAAAGACTGTTGTATATTGAACGCCTGGTCCATCTGAACAGACACGTTCGCTTATAATATTCTGCTATATGTCAGCAATCCAAGGACAGTCCAGTTTTTGATGAGTGGACCAACATCAAGCAAGTACCAACTGTAGCAATCAGAAAAGCGAAAAAAAAAACTTAGATAAGTGCAGAACTGAGGCCGTGGGGGCGAGAGCCTTCACCAGGCACCCCATGGGGCCCCATTGGGCCTGGATCTATCCCTTGCCTTGCCTTTGGGCATTTGTACCAGCGAGAAACTGACACACAAACAGCTGTCAGGACCTTTCGCTTTCCCTGTGCAGAAGAGAGGAGATGAGGTGGTTGGTATAGAGTAGTGGGTAAGAACGCTGCCACCCCTGATCAATCTCCCATCTGGGCAAGTACATCACGTTGTTCCAATAACAGTCCTTGGGTAGGGCTCCTAACATTACATTCTTCTACCTCTTGAACTTGATTGAAACCTAAGTTGCCCTGGACATAAGTGTCTGGCAAAGACATAAATGTACATTTAAGCTACTCCCATAGCAGCCTGGCTGCCCCATGGCCAAGAACACAGGTGATCCTCATCCTCTTCTCTCATCTCAACTCTTCCAGAGATGCTGGCCACTTGCCAGCTGGCATTGTTTTTCACCTTTTCCAATAATGCTCAGATAAAAGAAGTTTCTCTTCCACTGACCTTTGACTGCCTTTATATACTTCACAACGATGAAACTAACGAAGCAGAACATCTCACAATAAAATCGCTACGATAAATTCATATCTACAGTGCACATCTGCATTGAGAACAATATTTCTAGATATTTCTAGATACCGCAGATGTTAGATATCCGTAGATACACACCGTAGATATATGTACCGCGTTTGATTTTGCCCTGTGTGAGGTTGAGCAAAAGCTTTTAGTAATCGTCTTGTTTGAGCTGCCCTGACGTATTTGTGTGTGGCTCGTGTCAGTGAGTTAGAGCGCCTCAAGGAAATGGAAGCAATCAGTCTCCTTAGAACATATGAGTAAACCCAGCTCGGAGACTTTTATAGCAAACTGGAGGTCATGGTGGAGGCATCAAAAGATGAAGCGCATGTGCTGAGGCAGTAGGATAAGCTGTGATACTGTAATCAGATATTATCCTGAGGTTTAAAGGGGACTCTGCTGTCTTTCCTGTGATACTGTAATCAGATATTATCCTGAGGTTTAAAGGGGACTCTGCTGTCTTTCCTGTGATACTGTAATCAGAT
>JAOXYF010000001.1:19035047-19050828 GCA_028565775.1 Sternarchorhynchus goeldii | reverse complement strand
TATAAACCATATATATATATATATATATATATATAAACCAAATAAATTTTAAGTCAGAAGTTCATGTTCCAGTCATGACAGGGCGTATATCAAAATGACATCCCTTTCCAATGATTTTTAAGGGTCACTTGTGAATTAGTCAAATGTCTATTTTACATTTTGGAGACCTTTGGTGTGAAACTGGCTGGTAATGCATGGAATGCATGTTATCGATTAGGAAAGGCTATAACATGTGAAGTGATGAGCTGTTGCTGTGGGTGCATTGCATGAAACTCGTTTTTAATCAATAGCCCCTGCTTTCTCCAAGGAAATTTATAGTCTTCATGCAAGTCTATTGTTTCCTTCTCACATCCCACAAGCGCTATCATACAATCTCATGAAAGGATACAGGACGAAATGCTCTTCAAGTAGTTTTCTTAGCTATTTAATGACTGTGATAATCATTAACACTCGAAATAAAATACAGTAATATTTATGAGTCATATTAACATGACTACAAGACACAATATTTATATTTCTAAACGCACGATATATGACTTTTCTAAGGAGTACCACGCGAGAGAGAGAGGCGGTGGGGGGCGGGAGTGTACACCATGCGCGCAGTCAAAATGCCTCAGAGCGGAGGACGTTCTTGCTGAAATCACGTCTTGTAGCAGGTCACGCTCATTCGTCCGTTATCGAAAAACTGTATTCGTGAGCACGTGAAAAAGGCCACGCGTCTTTCACGCCCTTGGGGATTTAATCTCACGCGCAGGCTTCTCATTTAAGGTCGGCGAAGGAACTGAGTGCACGAACTGAGCTTTCTCCGATACTTTCTTTAATCGATTTCACTTCTACGACAGCCTTTCCTGTTTGAATGAACTTGTTCAGATCTCCAGGACACTTCTTACTGGACGATGAAGACTACTCGGAAGTGCCGTGCTCTTCTGTCCGTTGGACTGAATTTGTTGGCTCTGTTATTTTCAACGACGGCGTTCATCACCACTTACTGGTGCGAAGGCACTCAGAGGGTTCCCAAACCCAGCTGCAGCAATGAGAGGAAGCACAATTGCATTGACTATGGGGTAAACGAGACAGACCCAAGCAAAGTTCACTATAGCTGGGAAACAGGCGATGACCGTTTTCTTTTTAGGCATTTTCACACAGGAATCTGGTACTCGTGCGAAGAGAATATCCACGGTGAAGGTAAGAGTTTGGACCAGTCGTCACAAGGGTTTAATTTCGTTAAACCGTTATATCAAGCAAATAAGAGCTAGTGCGATCCTAGTGCAATAAACTTCCTTACCATTTTTTGTTTCATTAGAATGTTTTTTGTTGTTGTAATATCAGGATGCTGTTTGGTGCGTTTACGAAATCATTTTTATAGTTACACAGTCATACTGTCTGCATGACTAGTCGTGTTTCGAGAAGACTACATCTCTGTAAACTATAATAATTTGTTGTGAATTTTTCTAACAAGGTTCATAGCAGCGTTAATGTTTTTGCATATGCACATGAAATTTCAACGCTTCAACAGGTTGAGCGTGAAGAAGTTTGAATGGCTAAGGCTATATGAAAATGTTTACATTGAGCGCAATGTGAGTCAGAATACAGGTATACGTGGTTTCCACAAGCTTTGTCTCGCGAGGATCGGTTTTTGTGGAATATGAAAAAGCTTATACTGTCTGATACAACTGTGAGATTTTTATATTAGTTAAACTTGTCAGTCTCATTAAAATCGTATTTTAACACGTTTTAATTATTCACATTTAAAGACCATTAAAGGATGCTTTTATCTCTGAGAAGAACTCCTAGTCTGAAGACCCCTCAACCGAAATGCAAAAAACAAACAGACAAACAAAAACCTTAATAATTCTCACATTATGCTATTTTTAACTTTAAACTTTATACGAAGGCCATTTAAAAGAAATCATCAGAATCTTAAATTAAGAGTGTTTGTAATTCTTTAAAGCTAATTCTTTAAAAATTGTAACATATTATTCGGTGAGAGACTAAATTGTTAGCCTTCTTGTACATCACACCTGCTACGTGTTTAAACTCTCCTGAAAAGTGTTAAACAGCTGTCCATCGTGACGTCTACACTGTTAGTGTTTATTTAACACTGGTGATTTTATTATTCGAGTGCAATAAATGGTTTCAGCGAAAGTGAAAATATGACGATATTGTTTTTAAACAATCTACGAATTACTTTCCACCTAAGTGACGATATGGCAAATGTACGTTTGAAGGTTTACGTGCACAAAGCGCAGTGAAATGCCGCCCTTTCATAATCTCAGGTGTGTTCACACAAGCGTTTAGCCAAAACTAGATACGTCTGACTATGAAGGATGTTCAACAATGTAATAAATCCGATCGATTCGGTTTAAGGTAGGAGGGAGAGAAGAAGAAATGGGTTTGGCAGTGATCGGATTTATAAGGATTAGGTTGTATGACTTGATGAGTTTATGTGACAAAAGGTCGCTGACATCATTTTCCATTGAGTATAACAAATAGATTCCTGATTAATCTGACAATGTCATTAAAAAGCTTCAGCAAATATATATTTATATGTGTCAAGCAAAAATCTAAAATAATCTTTTGCAGCTGCTGTTAAACATGACAAAAGGATCTATATATACACAACTGAACTTTATTTCAGCTGATATGTAGCTTGCATGCATCCATAAAAGGTATATATCCTCAGTATCCAAACGGCTGCATTGTAAACCTGTATTCTGTTAGGGAAGGTACACAAACACCTTCTGAGGCAGAGGACTGGGGTGACGAGGCATGTGGTTCTGGAGGATTTCACGGCTTCGGGGCAGGAACGGTGAGGACTGCAGGTCTGGTTGTGTTCTGGGGAGAATTTCTTTGGTAGCCCACCTTCAACTGAATCTACAGTGTTGGAGCTGATAATCAGAATCCCTGATCTCAAACTACTTCTAGGAGTTAGTGAGTAGTTGCTGGACCTTTTTCCCATCCAGTCAATGCTCTGGCACACTGTAACGCTTAGTGATTGCTACAAAAAACAGTTCTGCTCATTAGTTGGACGGCAACCTTCTACTAATCCTCTGACAGCAGATTAAATACTTCGTGACCGGATCAAAGGTCAGGAGTCTTTATTAATTCTCAATATAGCAGTAAATAACATTAGGATGATTACAGCTTTTCATTATGGGATGCCTAAATGTGCCCACAATGCTGCTGCAGTGCTTGGTAAATGGATATTTAACACTGCACTGCCACCATGATAAGGGAGGGTAGTAAACACATAGTAAACAGACCAGGCATCACCTGGGTTTAATCATCCCTCAGGGACCTAAACTGAATGGAGCCGAGACCCAATGTAACACTGTTGTGGTAAAAATGACCCAATCACCATTCGAATCGATTCGCATTTCTGGCTCGTTTCATAGTCATAAGTCCTCTAATAAGGTTAGCAAAGCCTCATTTGCCAGTGGCTGCAGTCCTGAAGTGGAATAATGCTAATTTACAATAACACACATACTGTACTAAACAACCTGAAATACTTTATTTAAAGGTTGACAAATGTGAAATAAAATACTAGTTTCTATACTTTGTTTATGCTCACAATAGTTCATATAGCGGGGAAGGGTGCCTCAAAAATGAACGTTAGCTTCATGGATCATGTGATCATTTACATGAATAACCGCATCTACTCTCAAATGCTCTCGGATTTGCTGCTACGTGTCTCCTTTCACGGTCGTCTCTGTGAAGTGCACTTGAAAATGAGCAGGCTGACTCTAGTGAGGAGCTGAAAAGCGGTGTTGTTTGCTGATATTCATGTGTAAGTCCTTTTTGCAGAAACCCTGCTTTCCGGTTCCAACATTTCCTGTCTCTTGACAGTTATGGACATAGATTGTTCAAGTGATAATCCAAACTGGCTTCTTAGGTTCATAGCCCAGGGGAGAAAACGAAGCCTCAAGATCAGTATTTCTCACCCATCTATTTTATATGTTCTTCAAAACTGTGAATGATTAGTATACAACGAAGTCTATGTTTAGTGTTGTTTATGTACGATGTAAATGTTTATTTTAAATTTATACTATTTTAGATTAGTGACCGTTTAGAGTCTTTCCTGGGTCTTCCTGCCTAAAGAAAATTTCACTCGAATTGAAAAATTTCGAAGACTTGTCATCTGATTAAGATAGTATGATCAGACACTGAATTTGTGTATCAAAATCACAGAATTTATCTGTAATGACTTATTGAGGCTTTGAATGAAATGTTGTTTAATGTTATGGGACTGCACATGACTAAAATCCTCTCAACATTTTAAAATTCCTATAAAGAACCCAGGATAGACGTGCCCTGAACTGATGTGGGAATGTGAATCAAATGAGAGTGTGAATTTTCTGGATGTGCAGTTTTCATTCTCCGTTCAAATAAAGCCCAGGGATCACTTGTGCAACTCACGGTAGATTAAGCTCATCTTGAGCCACTTATCCTTTAGACAGGGAACCACTTATAGACCTTAAAGATAAGTGGAACTCACAGAACATTGAAATACTCTTTGTATCAGGTGCTGACTAGACAGAATGTGCATTAAATTCAGAGTACCATAATCTATCTAAATGTCTTTTTAATATGATAACCACCGTTACCACCTGAATAACCGTCATTCACTTTATATTACTACTCTGTTCCCATTTCAATGTGCACAGAAAGCCATTGTACCCCCTATAGTGATCAGTTTTTTATTTTGTACTCGGTGACATTTTTTACCAATCGTTATGTGTCCTTCCAATAGCTTCTAAGAGTAATTTAACAAATGTATGTCTCTGAAAGCCCATAAGGTTTTTAAAAGCTGGCAAGTACAGGCAGTTTAAGCATGACATATTTGAAATGACAAGTGTGTTTTGCCCGTGGACTTGTTTCCAAACAGGTAAATTAATTCCGGTCCTTAAACTGGAGACATGTTAAAAGAGAGTTCAGGAAACCTCTCGCAACATTGTGTTGGTTTACTTTTCTGAGGATTTTTTTTTTTTTTAACAAGCTAAACAAAACAATACCAACATCCTACAAGATGCTCTACAGAGTTCATGCTTTTGAAATTGTTACGGGCTCCGTATCTGTTGCCAAAGGCCAGCAGTTAAGAGACCATCTGTATTCCCATGGTACCAGGGTCATTTGGGGAAGCGCTGGCCTCTCCGGGAGGCAGCCTCAGAGAAGAACTGTGCTTCTCCTCACCGCCTGACCTTGCTCCTCTTTCCATTAACGTCAGGAAGCAAAGGTTTATGAAATAGCGACCATGTGTCACCATGTGACCAGCCTGCTCTCACATATAATTGGAAGTCTAGCTTCAGACAGAGTTTAAGGTGTTTGCCCGCAATTAATTGGGACATCCATTTCTATTTTAGCGCTCTCTGTTTTAGGCTTGTTTCACCTTTCTGACTCCACACGCCCAGTTGTCTCCTCCTGAAACCTGCGCTGGGTCCATTTTTTTACATTAATATCTGAATGTGTTGTGTCATGAAGTAGTAGCTTAAGTGATATCAATGCAAACTTGGCAATAAGGTCTAGGAAATAGTTTGTGAAAGAAAAAACGGTCCTCAGAATAGCAGTTTCAATTTCACATCACATTTATAATTCCAGTGTCCTTTTTTTGAGGACACAAAGTTAAAAATGCCAACTTTTTTTTATGTAGGGCTATTCCAAAGATGTGGGAGTGGTACTAAAAAATCTCTCTCTGTCTACCTGTGCCAGAGCTTTAACGTTCTAATAGACTTCAACCAGGCTGAGACATGTTTTGGAAAGCCTTAAAGTCTGGGTGAGTGCCTCAAAGATGAAGTGGCCTGGCCCAAGCCTGGGTTATTGGTCTTCTGAGAGCTGGTGCAGCACAGATGTTAACGCGGCGGTTGCCTTGTGCTTTTTCCAGGTGAGAAATGCAGGAGCTTTATTGATCTGGCCCCAGCGTCGGAGAGAGGTGAGTAATGACGGCCATTAGGCCAGCCTTGAGACTTGTCGGACAGCACGTACCGCAAGCCTTGAATAGAACGTCTCGAATCTCTGCCCCCGTGGTGGCCTTGTTTATAATTACAAGTGTACTTACTATGTTTATATATCTGTATTTTATCCAGGTAGCTCAGTTGCTGGTGTGTAACATACGCCCACGTCATCCGGAGAAATCACTCAATTGTTAATGTTCTTTAGCAGTGGTCACACAACATGTACAATGGGTCGGTCCAAATCCAAAATGGCATTAGATTATGATTTTTTTTATTTTTGTTTACTTTGATGCTTTTTTAAACCTTAATAGGGCATCTCTAATATGTGAAAAGAAGTTAAAATACCTTGTATGTGAGAGCATGGGTCGAGGTTGTCTTCACTGCTGTGTGTCTGAGATGAGGGGTTATTCAGAAAAAATTCACAGGAACCACAAGTCAAACTGACTTTACTAGATTTCATTCAGTGTGCTGGCCTGTTAGATTTCGTATGAAAGCTGGGTTCCATTTGTTAGAAAGGTTGTAAGAAAAGCCATCACCTCAGAATCTACCCCAAACCCAAGACTTGACGATTCACAGATTTTAGTACAAGACAGTTTGTCTAAGGCAGGCGACACAGACCGTAACTCTTTCCTCCACAGCACATTAACAGCAGGCCTGCCAGGCATCCAAACAAATCACTGCAATATAACATTCTACAAAACTTGCTGTCTCAGTGTGCATTTAGCACAAAAAAACCCTATCATATAGTCAGATACCCTAAACAAAAATTGGGAATGCACTCAATATGAATAAAATAACAGAGAAATTCCTCATGTGTGAAGACTTTCCTGTGATCTAGTTTGGTATTTATAGGAGGTCAGATGTGCAGCCCAGTTACACACCCTTTTTAAAAACACAAAGCAATGGCCACCTGCTAATTTGTGGAATTTATTCCAGATGATGCCCAGCCATACTGGGGAAGTACCACATTCCAGATATGAAATTTCATTTCTTCACAAGTCATCTCTGCCTAATGACTCTGCCCTAAACAATCTACAGTTGGCAAATTTCTAATTAATTCTTAACAATGACCGAAGAAAATTAATTTTGCTCACAAATTAGATCTGTTCACTGCTACCCTGAAATGTAATTGTGAAGGAATGACATGACTTTCACTGCTGCTTTGACACTGATACTTTATGAGGAAGGCTTAAATTATGAATTGTAACGGTTAAAACTCAGGCTCCCCCATTTGCTACATTTGTCTAAAAATGTGAATTTTTTTTTTTAACCAAACCATGAAATGAGTCCATTGTGATTAGTGGTTAACTGCAGTCATTTAAGGCCACTAATAAATAGAGAACAGCAGAAATGGAAAGCATTTTGACAGCACTATGATTCTCAGTTGTTCACGGTGTCTTTCTCAGGCGTCTTGTATCCCTGTGCTAACTCAGAGTAGGAGTCAAGAACAGGTTCTTTAAAGCATCTCCTCTAGGTACCAGGTGAGACTATTGTCGATGGTAGTGTTTGAAGAATACATAGCAGTCCCTCAAAGATACTCCACCGCGTTTGAACTCTGGAAGATAACTGCTCCAGATGTAAATATTGCACATCGCTGTCACATCTCAGATCTGGCTCTTCTCATCACCCTGTCCTTCTCGCAGATAACCCAGAACATCAGTGGAGAAAGTTATACTGGGGTGTAAAGGAAAACCCAAGCAAGGTTTGACCAAGACAAACAAAAGTTCAAAGTGATGTCCGTAACGTGGCTCAGTGGCAAAGGGCAACAGGTTGAAGCCCAAAGCAAGCCCAACACTCTTCCTTCAGCCCTGCCCTGAGGCAGTGATGAATTCGTCAGGCGAGCAGCGCTTTTACATGCTGTAGAAGCACCCTTGAGGCTGTTTGACAGATAAGAAAATTCCCCTGACTGATCAGAGAAGAAGTCAGTCTCTCCATGAGCCAGCAGAATAGCTTTTTTGTGCTCTCTGCCACAGCTGCTGCTGTCATGGCAACTGACGCTAATGAGCACGGTGCCCTAGTGAGACCACGCATCATCTGTTTATCTGTTTGCTGTTTATCTATTGTCTTCAGAGTCTGTGTCTCATGGAGCATTGTATCGTGAAGCGATACAGATCTTCTCCAACTTTGGTCCTGATTGACCGAAAGGCAACTATTCTGTTAATAAACAAATGGATTGATGTTTAGTGTGGGAATTCCCTGGTAAAGGAGTCTGTTTACTTGATCACCACGACTTGCATGCGTCAAGCTGCTTCACAGGTTCATGGTTGTTCACCTTCACTGTGGTTTTACCAGCTGTCCTCAATGCTGCGTGCCTATTAGTGGAAGACACCGTTCAGAAACACTTCCCGGGCAGTGTGAGCCTAAAATCCTTTAGAGCCCACAGCTGTCAGGCATGTGTCCATCTGCTAATAACGAAGGGAAACACCACATGTACTTTCACCTGACTACATTAACAGTACTGACAGACTGAATTATGTCATGACGGTGTAGTGCTCACCGATATGTTTGTGTGTGTGTGTGTGTGTGTGTGTGTGTGTGTGTGTGTGTGGAGCTGCAGGTGTCCTTTGGCTGTCAGTGGTCTCCGAGGTCCTATACATCATGCTTCTGGTGGTTGGCTTCAGTCTAATGTGCCTGGAGCTTTTTCACTCCAGTAACGTGATTGATGGGCTGAAGCTCAATGCCTTCGCAGCAGTCTTCACCGTGCTCTCAGGTTAGCCCCTCCCCCCATCCACTTACCACTCTCACACATGCCAGTGATGTCAGATTAGCCCCGCCCATTAACCACTTACCACTTTCACGTAGGCAAATCCTCTCAGGTTAGTCCCTCCCTTTAGCCAATTACCACTCTGACTTAGGCAAATCATGTCAAGTTAGGTCCTGCCCACCATTTCCTTGCTGCTCTCTTGTAGGCAAGTGAAGTACCTGCCGCTGAGACGCACAGCTCCAGCACCCTCTGATGCATCCACACTTTCTTTTTCTATTCCAGACGACGAGGCACCACACCTGGTGTTGTTTACCTTCCTTGTTTAACTATAGTTGAGAATGAAACCTATTTACTTTGGGGGGTCAACATTAGTCTTTGTTTATATGTGGGCAGGGTCTTGGCAGGGCAAATAGCATGCAGTACTATGCTGTGGACAGATGGCTCATTGGTTAGAGATGCAGACAGAGGGTGGTGGAGTTCAGTGTAGAAGGGCAGCAGGGAATATAGCCCTCACACTGAAGGGTGGTAGTTTCTAAGATCTCAGTTTTTTAGGACTGTTGTTGGCTAAAGCTAGAAAAATCAGACTGCCCTAAGGCATGCTTGCCAAGAAAATCTTTTATCTCTAAAACAATTACTTATTATCATAAATAAATAAATGAATGAACAAAATAAATAAGTAAAGCTTCTGGTTGTTTAGCTACGGCAGCCAGCAAAGCCAGAAAGGGAATGCTTTCAGTTTACTAACAAACCAATTGGAAAAACATAGAAAGGTGAAGTTGAGTAGATTTTTCATGGCAGCTGCAGAAGGTGCTGCCAAATTTGGCCACAGCTGCCAGCTTCCCCATGTGACCAGTGCAGTGGCAGCCAGCCCACCTGTGTGCTCCAGTGGCAGCGAGGAGGTAAACCCCTGCTGCCGCACTGCCAGGCACAGCTGCCGCTTTTTCGAATCGTGACTCTTTGATTTGCCCCTCCCGGCCCCTGGATGTGTGCGTCCGGGGCCTGTGATTCTCGATAACTCCACCCGTGGCATCCGTCCAGCACAGGGGCTTTGGGAGAGATCTCCCAGCCAGAGATGAGCCTCAACACCGACAGCTGGCATGGGTTGAAAAGGGTTGCGCTATGGCTGCTCCTCTTCATCAATCACCAGCCAAGGAGATGCTGTCAGCTTTTATGCAGTGCCTCAACAGCAGCTCCTGTAACAGACAACAAGATACCCGTGTTTTATTGATGCTGGATACCTGATGTTGTTAAACAATTATGCAAGTTTTGTAGAGGGGATTGTTTACACAGATCTAAAATACTGGCCTATAATTTGAAAGCACAGTCTTGGGACAGAACCTAGTTTGTTCTGCATGAATATTATTTAGGAAAAGTGGAATTCTCAGTTGTTCTAATTAAGGTGTTGAATTCATGTGGTTTTAGATCTTTTTTTGTTGTTGTTTTTTGTTTGTTTGTTTGTTTGTTTGTTTGTTTGTTTGTTTGTTTTTTACCATAATGGATTTCAGTGAATGAACCATCAGGTTCTTCTTCAGAGGCTGGTCCAGTTGTGGTGTAGACATTCAGTCAGCAGCAACATTAAAATGTGACTCCGTGCAGTTGTCACATTCTCAGTTAGCAAACAGCAGGTAAAAGGGTTAACAAGGGGGCAATAAGATTATGCAATAAATTATGCTTAAAGTTTGCCACTGGTATTGACTTTAAATGTGAATATTTTGCAGTTACGTAAGTTCTTTTCATGTAACTAGCTGAAGTTTGGACCACATGGTGTGTGTGCTCATACAAATACACACATCTGACGTAAAAGAAAAATGAATATTTATACAGTGTTTACCAGCTATGGGCTTCTGGCTTGTACTGTATTTCTATATCAGTTGTACAAACTTACACATCTACGTATTTACTTATAAATCCACACATACTAATACTGTGTGCTCAACTCAGATTTCTAAGCCCATTTTTTTTTCCCATTGCATTAATATGCTACATTATTGCATTTTAATAAAAGAGCACGTGTAAAACCCACATACATTACATATACAGCCAAATCCCCAGCGTTACCCCGAAACTCGCCGTGTTCAGATCCCCGCAGCTGGGCTTCGGTGCACACTGCGAGCATTGCATCAGCGGGTGGGGATTTCGCTACGGAAACAGCCGAGCAGATTGATATGAATCACTCACATGTTGGCACGTGCTGTGTGTGTGTGTGCATTTACCTGCCAGGACTCCTGGGGATGGTGGCGCACATGATGTACACTCAGGTGTTCCAGATCACCGTCAGCCTGGGCCCCGAGGACTGGAGGCCGCACACGTGGGACTACGGCTGGTCTTTCTGGTAGGTCATCCGGGTCTTTTGTGCGTCGTTGTTGTCAGTGCAGGGAGCTGCGTGCTATAAAGACCAACCGCGTTTGCAGTCGCTCGGTTATGAAAAAGAAAAACAACCTCTTGACCTCTTGAATGAATTCCATGGGGTAGACTGCATCTATAGGACTGTGTCACCACCAAACAAGGGCATCTGGAAGGTGACACCTGTGAGTAATCTTATGAGAACTCTGATGCAGTAAACTACCAAGTCCTACAAGTCTGAATGCTTACAGGGTTCTGTTACTTTTTCTCTTTACATATTTGAATGGTAATATCCAAAAAAAAGAGGTTTAACATGAAGGTTCACCCTAAAATGTCCTCTCTCATGCATATCCTTATTTCTGAGACTTATTTCTGGACACAATTCACCAACATAACATTTTCCATTTTATTTTGGTTGTTTGTTTCTCTTTGCCTTATATTCTTTATGTCTATTTCTATTTACAGCTTTAACAACCCAAGTGTCATTACTTCCAAAGACAAAAGTAGAGAGGAAACATTTTGGGCAAGATTTTATGTAAAATACAGGCTACTGAATTGTACTAAAAGGAGGTGTATATACAGAGGAACATTTGAATAAATGTGTGGGTGTTTGGCCCTGATTCTGAGATGCACACATCTCACACTAATGGACTCCTATCTCTGGAAATCCACTCCCATTAATGTGCGCCGTACAGACTGTCTAGACAAAAGAGAAGCGCATCAGCAGTGGTCTGCTGAATGTGGCCAGAGCTTGGAGAACCTTCATTCCCTGAGGCCCTGTGCCAAAACAATTCGCAAACTGGACATAGATGCATGTGAAGTGCCAACTCGTAGGCCTTTGAACATTTTTTGGACTTCCTAAGCTTGTCCGTTTTAGGGGGAACGTTGCTTGGTCCTTGTAAAAGACTTTCTGCCTCACAAGTACAGCCCATTCCGTTGAGGTCAGCCTAACCTTGCAGGCCATGCTGGGACAGGAAGCCTAAATATAATAGCCAGCTATAATGACCAGAGCTCATTTTGTGGTCAGTGATGCACATGACAGAAGGGAAGAGTATGTGGTATTGCCCAGTCTTGACTGTGGTCTGGCTCTTCATCAGTGCAGAGTTTCTGACCACAGTATCCGATTGTTAGCTGGATATTTTTGGATATGTGGACGACTCTCTGCCCAGTGACATTGTCATTTTTTAAAACCCCAGCACCTCTGCTGTTCATGATTTGACAGTTTCATGTCAGTAATGCAGGACCACGAAACACTAAAATCACCTCCCATAATTTTCCACTGGATGGAATTCCAAAAAGATTGTGAATGATGCTGCAATGATGTAATATTCACGTACAAGTGGGCTATTCGTTCCATTTAACATTGAGACCTGATGAGGAGCAAAACACATGTAAACCATATCAGTTATTTATCTTGGATTATTATCCTGCCCTGGACTGAACGCCGTGGGTGGTGCTGCCTCTCCACATCGCTTTTCCCTGGCAAAAAAGCCAAAGTAAACAATAAAGACTTGTCCTGCAACACTGACATGATACTGACACTGTAGTGGGAGGTTGTGTCACAGCAATACTGCTGGAATCTTTACACATCAGGTGCCACTGATGGATCCCAGATGGTCCGACACTCACAAACGTCCAGCCTACAGCATCTCGGATTATTGGTCAAAATCTGATAGCCGACGATGGGCTTCAGTATTCATGGCATGTATTGTGCATGGCAATAGATGGTCTAGAAACCCTTCTTGCAAATGTGTTTCTCAGTTAAACACTAACCCTTTTTATTTCACATGTTTAACTCTTACTGTTTGCCACATATTCACTCCTCCTGACTGGTAGTCAGGACATGGACCCAGCGCGTTACCTATGTATAGCATTTAGAACAATATTCTCTCAATATACTGACAATATAACAATATAGTTATAACTGTTTAATGCATTTCTGGACATTTTTAATCAATATTATCAGACAGCAGTCAATTGTGGTTATGGTGGGAATATACTGTATAAAGGTATTCATTTGCAGTATACTACAAAAGGTTGGTAAGAGACATTTTGGACAGAGTTCCTTCATCAGTGTGTGTGTGTGTGTGTGTGTGTGTGTTTGAACTGTATGCATATTGATATGTGATTATATACACAATATAACATACAACAGTTCCTGTCTCAAACTTACACCGGGCCCTATCTTTCTTCCTCACCTTCTGCCAGATGCCTGGGAGTTTGAAGGTGAAGTGCAGTATTTTCACTGCTCTTAGGATCTTAGGATTGTGCTCTTCTAGACTGAGATTGATGTTGCCTGTCCTGGAATCAGTTGGAGCCACTGCTCCAGTTTAGGGGTCACAGCCCCAAGTGCCCCCATCACTACAGGGACAACCTTGGTGTTAACCTTCCACAATCTCTCTATTTCTTCTTTAAGTCCCTGGTTTTTCAATCTTCCCTTTTTTCCTTCTTTTGGGTGTTTCTATCACATCTACTACCACTGCAGTTTTCTGCATCTTCTCTAATATACCTATATCTAGCTCTAATATACCTATACCTAGCTCTAATATACCTATATCTAGCTGGTTTGCCACTACTTGTTTATCTGTGTGTGTCTCAAGGAACCACAGGATCTTAGCCTTGTGATCTGTGATCTGAACTTTTGTTCAGCTTGTATACCTTGCATATGTATTTGATCTCTGCCATTTGGTTGTGACTATCAGTACACAACAGTACAGTTGTTTTCCTGCATCTTGCATCCTCTATCTACTAGAAGGATTGTCTTATGTCGGCCACCGGCCAGTTCTGCTATATGTCAGTGGGACATCTCATGGATGGATGGGCTTATGGGCTTGTAACGGCTGTCTGATAGCTACTACTAGGGCTGTGTTTAATAAAAAAAAAAAAAAATTATATATATATATATATATACACACAGTATATACACACACACATATATGACATATATCAGCTGTGGTGGTAGTAGGATATTTGTATTGTGCAATTCCTAGCAAATGATTTTTGGTGCTTGGGCAAGAGTTCTTGAGATATGCACTGGGTTCTGACAGGCATGAAAGTGGTATTTACATTGGCTGAATTACCACAGATGCTCTACTAGCCTCCATTAGACCAGGCTAAAATTGCTTCATTTGTTTTTTTGAGGTTTTTTTTGCCATCTGGCCAATTTCTTTCTCTTTTTTTTGGCACCTCTTCCTCTTCCTTCCTCAGCCTCTTTGGAAAGGGTAAGGACCTGCGATGCAGGGAGTAATTGAAGCTCAGGCTTGTTGAGGTTCGGCAGCTCTGCTGGGTTAATTTTCTCAGCTCTGTTCCATTCTAGCACTCTCAGGGCTCTTGAACTGGAATATAGGGTTAATTTATCATCCATAAACTCAAATCACTTTCAGAAAAAGTGAACACTTGCCCAGTGAGTCAGAGGAAATGGGTAGGGATTTCTTGTGTGCAGATGAAGATATACGTTTTCTGAATCGATTTAAGGATGGCGCCCTAGCTGAGGGTGTAACCACTGTAACACTGTGTAACACTTGTAAAAATAGCAAGCTCTTAAGGCATTTTTACCAGATGCTTCAGTCCTGTTCTTAGGTTATGTGCAATAATGATGAAATGCTCTGCTCCAGATATTAACTGAAAGTTTTTAGCTTCACCGCTGATGTTTCTCTGTGTGTTTCTCTCTCAGCCTGGCCTGGGGCTCCTTCACCTGCTGCATGGCCGCCTCCGTCACCACGCTCAACTCCTACACGAAGACGGTGATTGAGTTCCGGCACAAGCGCAAGCTCTTCGAGCAGGGCCTCCGGGAGGAGCAGGCCTTCCTGGACGAGGAGGCCTTCCACTACTTCCGCGACAGGTCTGTTCAGTCCGTCTCTGGATCAGTGGACGCCTACCCGGGCCACGGCGGAGGTCACGGCGCAGGTCACGGCGCAGGTCACGGCGCAGGTCACAGCGCAGGTCACGGCGCAGGTCACGCGGGCGGCCGCGGGAAACCGCGCGCGCCCTCGGCCTCCGTGGACCTGGGCGACAACACGGAGTCTCTGGGGGAGGAGCAGTGCTGAGCAGGAGGTGGGCCACACCGACAGGCCCCGCCCCTACACCCACCCCTTTGGGCAGAAGCCCTGGGGCAATTGCAGCTCAGATTCTGTTGCTCTGGGGGCTGGCAGAGGAAGCATTAGAAAAAAAAATCTATAGTTTCTATATGAATAGGGTCAATGGTCAAATATGTTTCTCATTCATGAGAAAGAGTGGACATGATGTGATAAGAAATATACTGAAACTGTGATATGCAAGCCGTGCGTTGGCGTAGAGATTTCTGATTGTGAATGTAGTCTTGTGGACTAGGGGGGGGTTTAATATCATAGATGTCTTCTTTTGGGGTGGGGCATGGTGGGGGAGCTGGGTCAGAGGGCACACACACTAACACTGCCATCCGCTAAAAGGGAAGTGCGTCTGTGGGTCAGCATAGATTAGCGATCCGTTCAAATTTTTTGCTGTCGTTGTTGTTGTTTTGAGAGACGCATCCGTCCCGCATCCTCTGTTGTCAGTACAGCCAGCACGCTTAAGTCCCGCCCAGCTGCACCCAAAAACACAGAGAAGCACAGTGTTCGCTAGCCCCGCGAATCAATGACTTCGACCACTCAAACGGTTATAAAAGGATATTGCCACAGTGTTTAGCTTCTGCCTGCTTTTGTTTTGTATGTGTGTGTGTGTGTGTGTGTGTGTGTGTGTGTGTGTGTGTGTGTGTGTGTGTGTGTGTGTGTTTAATATAAAATAATGAATTGTTAATAGACTGTCAGTG
>JAOXYF010000001.1:19015125-19027075 GCA_028565775.1 Sternarchorhynchus goeldii | reverse complement strand
AAGGAAGACTGAAGGAAGACTGAAGGAAGACTGAAGGAAGACTGAAGGAAGACTGAAGGAAGACTGAAGGAAGACTGAAGGAAGACTGCCCCTGGGGGGTACAGGGCTTTTGGAGGAGGATAGGAGTTTATCCTGGAGCTTAGGAAATTTGGACAAATCTCTCTCTCTCTGTTTCTCTCTCTTTGCTTGCTCTCGCTCTCTCTCTCTGTTTCTCTCTTTGACTATCCTTCGATATGTAACATTCAAGTAGTATTTTCCATGCTGTATTTCATTAAGTTGTACTTTGTTAAAAAAAATCCTATTACGCTCAACTCACTTGAGGTTCACCTCTTCAGACAGCAGTATCTCATGTAACTGCCTAGATACTCTATAAGTAAAGAACCAGCTATAGTTGTATATATTGCCAACACCAGTACCCTGTAACATAGGTTATCCAACATTTTCTGTTTATTTTCATATTTATTAACTATAAGTCAGTCTAGCCGAAAGGTAAACCTCTGATAAAGGAGGTTGTTTCAGCATTAAGGAACTTAATAAAAGTGGGTCGCACATTTTCAAGACAATTATACATTGGAGTTGGATGCGTTTATTAAGGTTTATTAAGCGTTTATTAAGGTTTTCATGCATTAAACCTTTGTCTGCACTTTCTTTTACACTGTTTGATTGTAGACAAGCTGGGTAGGGGTGAATAAATACAGTAACAACAAACCTTCCACCTGAAAATTCGGGCCGAGACAAATCTCGTTACTGTGTCGAACAATGCAGTTGCATATCATTATGCAAATCCAAGCACGCGGCGAAAGTGAATTAGCTTCCGGAAGCCCTTTTCTGTATCTGGAGGTTTCGTATTTCAATATCTCCAATCAGTCGCGGGCACTTGCTTTTCTGTAAAAGCTCAGACTGACTTTGCCATGGATTTGCTCATTTGCTCTTTATTTCCGAAAAGACAAATTGGATGTACCAGGGGTGTCCGGGCCTTCTGTCACACGTATATGTCTCTGCACAGGACAGTACCGAACCTAATCTAACACACCTGACTTGGCTTTCCTGACGCGTTCGAAGCCATTGATGAGCTGGTTCAGGTGTGTTAGATTAAAGTCGGAATGAATGTCTGCAGACCCTCGGATCTCGCAGAGATGGCGACCCCTAGGACTAACAGAGCTAGGGTGAATTTACACACCACCTGCCTCTATAACAGACAGCGCATGTAAATAAAGACAAATAAATCCATAAACCGGAGCGTACATGCACGGATGCCGTGCCGCCTTTGGCTTTAAAGAAGACAATCTATGCATTTTCATGCATAGTCTATATTTTGCTGTGTGGGATTGCACTGCTATATTCATCCACACTACATCCAACTGAAAGATACCAAGGTATTATGCAAGCAGGCAGCACCTCACCTTACAGGATTGTGTTCCCTTCTTCACTCACATCAGCACATCTACAAATCTTCGTTTTAAGGGGACAATGGTAGCGCTATACAAGGGACAGATAAAACCCACTAGGGGATGTGACCTTGGTGGTGCCCCCCCCCCCACCCACGTGATGAGAAATACATCACTTTAACATTCACCTCACATGGCAAATGTTTACAGCTGGAGAGTGTATTCAGTGGTGCACTCAGAGACACTCTTCCACCAGCTCCACCATGAACATCAGTGATTCCTTACATAAAGTGAGAGATTGCCGGTGTTCATGGTAATATACCGTTCTTGCACAGTTTGGATGGTTTTGTAATACTATTCCAGAGAAAAGTTCGTTGTGTGTTTGCATTTGTGGGAGATGCTTCCAATCATTTATGATGCCCCTTATTGTAAAATAACTTGGGATTATATTGAACATTTTGCACTAGATGCATTAAGCCAGACCTTCTTGCAATGTTTTGCATATTTACAAATAATTCAAATAATTTGGATGGAAAACGTCTTTGTTCTTTAATGGCAGATACTGTCAGCACAAAAGTGCTTTGATGTTTTGCAAAACTGCTGCATTAGGGGTTGTTTATACGTTCTCCAAACTCTTTCTCTAAGGCATTATATTGATTTCCCCGGTGCACAGTGAACACAGTTCTTTGGTCTGAATAATATCAAACTCGCTCCTGTTTGATTACTGCTAATCAAATTCAGCACATGGACTGATTAATGCCGGATAAACGAGGCAGCATCCTTAAGAAAGAAATGAATCAATGCGCACCATGTCAATTCCTATTACGTTTTGTGGCTCTAAGCTAAGGGGTGATAAAAAATAAAAAAAATAAGCTGAACTTGTTGAGGAGCAGAGGTCTTCGCACAACTCGTGCTGGCCTGTGCAAATGGAGTTCTTTCAAAATGCAAACTGTACGATCTCAGAACAGCTGCAGGGCCATACTGCTGCCAGTAATGCACCCAGAGTGGCAGCTGAAGCCAGGTCCACAGCAGTATCTGTTCACCTTAATTACCGTTCGGTTTCCCTTGCCAAAACGCCGAAGCTCACACACAGGTGTTGAACCAAGCCACTGGCCCAACCCCAGCCACTACCCACATCTAAGGAGTTTAAGAGAGACCTGCTGTACAAGATCTGACCACATATTGACTTAAAATCAGTAGATATTGAACGTAACTCAATGTTGCACAGAAGCAGTCTGCTAAAATCCAATAAAGGATTTGATGTGTATGGTTGTTGGGAACTGGGGAGGGATGCTTGAAAAGGAACCGATGATGGTATACAGCTCATAAACACTCTGTGTGTGTGTACACTCATGTTAGAAGATTGTCCTTAAAGACAATCTCTTCAAATAACCATGTCTGTCAATCCGAGTGTCTCCCAGAGGCTTCCCAAGATACGTCACATATATTTGGACACATATATGTCGCTTTATTCAGAATAACGTCCCTATTTGTCAGCAGAACAGTACATGTACTCCCTCAGAATTAACACCCATGACCTTGGCATTACTGATATCACACACTACCTGTTCTACCCAGTTGGACTACAGGAATTTGACAGATGCCAAGTTTTCTAAAAGTGGGAAAAGGCTTCTTCTGGCAGACCTGGATTTGGCTGTGACTGCATTTCATTTGTTTATTTTTTATTTTTTACTGTTCCACATTTTCACATAACTCTAAGATATTGGCTTCTTCTGTATAGATACATGCCTTTCACAAGCATCGTTCTCCCACTGGGCCTCTTTGGCAGGGCCACTGGGAAGGTTTGCACACATTACACCCTGCTGTAAACTTCCCAAATGGCCAAAAACAACTGTGCCCTTCAGCTTCGGAAGGTTTCAGACTCTCGCTTTGTACAGGACCTAATTCCCTGCTTTTATCTCTCTCCTCTTTTAAGGAAGTTTTAAGGAATCTTGTCTGGCTGTTCCTGCGTCCGTCTAACAGCTCAGTCGTGATATACGGATTACAATGTGGGCAGTGCTGGAAAAACCTATCAAAAATGTCACACACGCACACGCACACACACACACCCATCACAAACTACAGTTTAGCACTATGGTACTTCTGCATTGCTACTTAATTTAAAAAAAATCTTCTTGACACTTCAGGCAACAAGTAATGTTCAAAACAATATTCCCCTAGCTCCAACTAATGTCATAATGATTATTTAAGCAGTTCTCCAACAGCTGGGAAGCCTAATGAACACTATTCATTTCATGCGTGGGGATCTTATCGGCAAGGTAATCTCTTTAGTCTCTCTTGTTGCCATTTTCCATATGGCACCAATATTACATTCCCATTCAATCAGTCTCAGTCATTTAGCACCTCTGTATTTATAGCGTCAGAGAGCTGCTGATTTTACTGTTTAGAGCACATTAAAGCTATCAGTTTGGAGACTCACCTGGATGGAAAATATATTTAGTAAATATGTACCCATTAAGTAATAAAATACTGTCAAGCACATGGGAATTGGTAAAGCAGAAAAGGTCACTCAAGCATTAATAACAATCGACATTCCTACAAATAAACTTAATACCTACGCTTGCTCTGGTTTTTCAGGGTATGGTTTTTCAGACATCCTTCTCTGCTGCAGACCTTGGGAAAATATCCTATTAAAAAACAACTAAATAAAACAAAATCGACATTGTGAGAAAGTATGCTTTGCGCTGTTTTGCAATGCTGACTGATTTAAAATACTTTTCCTAAAACCTGGACCTTCGGTCAAACAAGCTGTTAAGGTACAGCACATGACAACACAGAATCTGTTTTCGCAGACTGCACTGTACAAGAGATGAATCTCTACGCTGCCCTCTAGAGGAACTTTATGAGAGTAGGTCTTATATGGGCACAAATTATGCCTCAGTCTTTCATTTCTGTGGTTGGAATTTCTAGCCATATCTCCAGCTATAATCTTAGAGGCATGATACAGTGCAGCTGTGTCTTGATGGGCGTCAAATCTGAGTCAGGCGGTACGCTAATCTGGACTCATTTCAAAACTTCTAAGGGCACAAGAACTGTCCTCTCCACCTGCTTCTGTCTGTCCGCATTAATCTTTTTTAATGACTGGCGCAGAGCAATTTGGCAAGGACCGCAGTTAGGCTGCTCTCGGCCTTATTCAATATAAATGATGCCTGAATGAAAACTTCAATGGAAAGTGCTCAGGGGATGAATGGGACAGCGAGGGAGAAGTTTGTATTTGCTGCCATCTAGTGGTAGAGATACGACTGAAACAAGACTCCATTACGTCATTATCTGAAGCGACTGGTGCATCAAGCTTACGACAGCAAAGCAGTATTGCGGTAAAACATCACGGAAACACGTTAGCTAGGTCAACGAATACTATCTTAGCCGCATACGTATCTTAGAGCGTATCTTAGATAGTTGTCCGTCGCGAAATATCGTTTATAAAATTATTTAGTTTATAAAGTCATTGTATACCACAGATGGACTTTTGTCAGAGAGTATACACACATGCGACACTTGACGTAGTCTACCACTAATATCGTTACTTTAGTTATCAAACTAAAGATTAGAAAGTAATTGTATATTTATATTATATTTGATTAAATTAATTATGAATATGCATACATGCCAGGTTAATACAAAAAGACGAGCAGCGAGAGAAAGGTGGGTTAGTATTTGGCAAGGTTAAAATCAGACCTGAATCAGTATGTCCGCGGAGGAATTGGTGTATTACCCTGCTACTCCCCATTGCAACCACAAGGGGGACTCAGCTGTTCATAAATGCTTTTTTCTCGTGTGTGTTTTTTATTATTATTTGTGTGGGTTGCTAAATATAAATGTGAGCTATTAGATCCTGAGGTGCAGTAAATATTTTTGTTTCAATAATTAATTTTTTATTTCGGCCAAATCAGTCACCTGTGTTTATGTTGCTAGTCTTTTGTCATTTCAGTAACCTTTTTTATAGTATGCACTTTTTCTCTTTATTTTTTTTTTCTGTTCACATTAAAAAGTGTGCTTAATTAAGCGTAGCGCTTTCTTTTCACCTTTTTAAATCGAGAAAAGATTCAACCAGCTTTGTGGTACAGTATGGTATGGATGTAGCTGATTAGTACACTGATTCTGTTTCACACAGTGACCCACCTCAGCAAGTGCCCTTTTTCTTTTAGTCAGTGATGAGAAACAACAGCCTGTGGATTCCCTTTGAATTCCCTCAGTGACGGATCTGCACACGTTAAACTACAGAGATGAAGTGTGCTGTGTTCATGTGTGACAGACAGTGTGCTGAAAACACACACTGTGGAAAGAGGAGAAGAGATACCAGGCCGTGCTCCCTGCACAACTCACGCTATGCTAAGCCACTGCTCAGGCAGCTGCTCGGGTGACACGGCGAGGCGGGCAGGGAGACTGCCAGTCGAAGGCTTGTGGAGATACGAAAAAGAGGATCCCTGCTCCAACAGCAGCACATACGCTGTTTGAAGGGGCTCGACAAAGCACAGCCCCCACTCAGCCTTAAACACCTCCCCCTCCGCCCCCCTTCCTCCTAGTGGCGGCTAAAAATATTTCCTTTTCAGTGGTGCGTGTGGCTGCCTTTGATCCGTGGGCCACTCCGGGCCCACGTGCGTCAACACTGACGTCAGCCGAGCCAGAGAGAGGGGCCCCTAGTGTGGGTGGAGCGGCGAGAGGGGCCCCTGGTGTGGGTGGAGCGGCTCGTGGGTGGCCTGCCGCTGCCTCCGTCACCACCACCACCGCTGCTATGACTGAGCAGACAGGTGCTGAGAGACAGGCATTGCATGCAGCTTCTGTGGACCATGCCATCCCGGGCATCTGTCCTCTGGGGACACACGCGTGTAGGGACGGTTTTGATGTTAATGTCTTGTGAGTTTACATATACATTCACATTTAGATTTGTACATAATCACTTGAGAATAATAACTGCTTCGATTAGTTACTTCTGTCAACTCGATAATTCTACAGTCATCATTAAATTAGCTATGCTGAATAGAGCAAGACTATTCGAAAGGGCTAATTTGTTTTTAATGTTTTTGTTACTTTGTTAAAGCATGTATCAGACAAGGAGAGAAATGAGCTCCCTAAACCACTTAAATAGATAATAGCATATTTAGAACTTTGGAAACACTTTCTTTATTCATTATAATTCCACAACTGCACTATAATTAACGAATAAAATTAAATGAGGTAAAGCTGAATGATAAAGTCATGATGGTATATAGTCATAGATCTGAATGTAACTCAATACAGACACACACACAGTTACTTGGCAACAACACTGTTACTAAGAGACTGATTGCAAAGGAGGCTGGTTTCCGTGGCAACGGCTGGGGCTGAGTCATCCGCAGTGCAGCATGTCGTCGGATAGGCCTGCTGTTTAGTACTGAAGTCACTCCAGAAGGATCAGTGGCGGTGCATCAGCGCGCTCCACATCACGCGCTAGGATAGACGGGACATACCGGCACAAAACCCCCACAACTTCTAATGACACTGAATAAGGCCTGGGAGTCACGAGAGACTGTTTACATTCATGTGTTTAGAACGTGTTTAGAAGCGCTGGTACACGCTTACGCATTGCTTATTATAGCGTGTTTGCAAAGACTGTAAATAATGGCTTCTGTTTCTATCCTGGTCGCTTATATTTTTAGCGGAGACTGACAACCCAATACGTTCTGTGGAATATAATCTATTATAAGCAAAAATACAGCCGCCTGCACCTCGGTCAAGAAACCAGTTAATTTTGTCAACCCTAGAAAAGAGACAATGCACTTATTATGGGGTTATTCCCTGTGGAGCTGGGAGCCACTGATTTAAAACAATGTATAGCCTAAATAATTCACGGCGTTAAACAGCAACGAATAAGAGTTGCGTGGTGAAAAGCATCGTGAGGGATTAGTGGTAAACTGTGTAGGCTGCAGTGCTCAAAAGATGCTGCATGTGAAACTCTATAGCACTTTACTTCGGCCTCCCACATCCTCTGTGTGCCCACCTGCTTCAGCAGCCGCGGTTCATCAGTTGTGGACTGATTTGAATGCCAAATTCAGGACTGCAGCGCCAGGTGACCGCGCTTCTCCGATCTGGTCTAACACCTCCATCATGACGGTGGTACGGGTCGCTCCACGATGGCATTAGATAACGCACTCATTGACACAGGAAGACCAAACGCTTAATCCCATCCGCTTGCCCTCCTTTGTTAGCATATCACTTCTTTTCTTTTTATACTGCTTTACAAACTTTTTGTTTGTTTTATGTTAGGTCAGTTACACCGGTTTGCATTGAAAAATAATGAACCAAGGAAAACACGTTTAACGCTGTTTTAATGTAGTGTAAATTGTACACATATTCGAGGTAGAATATGCAGATAGAACGTAGAAAACCTTTTAGGGGGCTATTACTGCCTGGGCTCCTGCATCCGTTTTTATTGACGTACAATAAATGATAAGCGTCTGCCTCTTTGCGCCAATGTATGCCCTAATCCGGTTTAAGTGCGTCTTTATTAGAAGCCTCAGGCCTGCCGTTAAATTGCGCGCCGCCGCGTCGGTGATGGTGAGCTGAGATACGCAGAGAAGCTATTAATGAGGAGGCCCATTGTGTGGCGTGGAGTCTCTGCAAGTGAGAGCGGTGCCAGTCTCAGAGTGGGTCTCCACCACTTACACTTACACACGAGACACATATGCGAATGATGTCAGTGGTAACGCTCGTTACACCCTATACAAAGTAAACATCAACTCCAACTTATAGCTGTGGAGCTAGTATACATAAATGTATGCAAACTGTAGTGTAAACCTTAAGTAGACTAAACCGTAAGAGCTGTAAGAGTAACCACTACAGTGCCAGGAAATGCATGATTCAGTACTGTAATAAAACAGCCCCCAGCCAGCTTAGCAATGTGAGACGCGGTCGCTACAGTCTTCCTGCATTATTAAAAGGGTACATCCCTCCCCCACCACCACACAAAACCCCTTCATAATTTATGGCGCGGGACCGAGCGGGATTCTAATAGACATATTGGATTTCTTCGTTTGTTGTGCGGGGCTCCATCCAATGAGGGCGGCTCGAGTGGGTGGGTGCGGGCGAGTAGACCGCGCAGGCTATAAATAGAAAGCTCTCTAGCTCTCGCGCTCTTTGTGGAGGCCGTGAGAGGATGCGCTCTGCATGCCTAACGAGTAAAGGTAGCGCCGAAGAAATACAAGTCCCGCTCCTGTCCTCGGCCGTACAAGTTCAAGGAAACGCACACCGGCAGCCATTTGACAGAGCCGAGGACGAGCGGGACTGGGAAGGGTGGGGGCGGATACGTAGGAGGGAAAAGTCCCCTTTTCGCTCCCTCCCGTTGTTGGGCGGCTAGCACTCTCTTGGTGCATTTCCATCCCCGGCCGCTTAAGTCGTGGGAGATGATGCAGACTACTTGGATGTATACTGACGCGGGCAGGAATGAGTTACGTAATGGGAGCTAAAACGGGCGTGGGTTGCGTCCCATGGCTAAAGAGGCAGTCCTGGAATGACCGATCAGTCTGCCTCTGTCAGCAGTGTTAAAAACAGTGAGTTTTCAAATGAGCCGTGCATAGGCTATTTGTAGACTTAGCTGATATGGAACAAAAACGTTCATACGTAGCGTATATCACTCTTAATGTCATTTGCATAATAGCTTTCATTCTTCTACAGTTGGAGTCCGAGGCTAGATTTGTTATAACTCTTATAATCTATTTTAAACTCAAATACAACCACGACTGCCTTAAATGACCTGTTTGTGTAGATGTCTAGAACGCTTCATGGCTACATAAAACACACACACACACGTTTACATATGTTACACTATATATAGTTTTATATAATAAAACAACGCCACCAGCGTTTTCTTATTGCAGTTACATTCACCGCTTGAAAAAGATCGCAATTCAACGCTCAACACCCAAAAGCAATGCATTATTGATATTTCTGCTCGTATCTCTTTAAATGGGATTGGTCTGTTTTGTGTGCGTGTGCATGAGAGAGCGAGGGAGAGAGAGAAAGGGAGAGTGGGAGACGAGCTTTGTGTGGAGAAACAGAATGAAGAGATATTAGATGCCGTTATTTTAAGATACGTTAAATTGTTAGTCTTGCTTTTTGGGTCCATATGTGAAGCGACCTTTTTCGACTCTTGACACTAAGAAGGTTTACACCTCTATGGCAACATCGGCATATCACATTCTTATCTCCGCAATTGAGAAACAACGGGCAGGGCTGCTGATAAATATTTATTTATTTTTCCTCATGCGCCCTACACCGTTGTGGGAAACATAGTCGAGCCCGGCTGTACCATTTGACCGATCATGGATTAATGCTCACGCGAACTACATAGGAAGGTAAGAGAATAAAGAAATGTTTGGGCCTCGCGCGCGTTTGTATACGCCAGCGAAACATGTTCGATAAGTGGATGTGCTTGTAGGATGTGTCTCGGTATAGCTAACCATCATCAACCTGCAATGTCCTGACAGATTACGCGAGAGCCAAAGATTCATGGAAAACGTTTGGTTGGGTTACGGAACAGAGGGTGATCTATTTAGTTGTAGCAGCTTCACAATGTTGTCTGGGAACCGATACACAATAAGAACAATAATGTTGACGGGTAGAAAAGTAAACGAGACTGTTTGCAACCCTCTGCATCTGTGAGCGTGTCTTTGTCTCGCCTGTCACTCCGAACAGGCTTCCTTGATCGTTGTATGAGCAAATCGCTAAAGGATGCAAAACATTCTTTATAATGACGCAATCCTTGGTTTTCTGCAGCCAGGGCACAAAAGGAACAGCAAAGATACGGTCACATTGTAATAGTCTAACGGAGTGCAGTCATTTAAATGACGGTAGACTTTTGACTGTTGTATTGGAAACTGAAATTTTGAGTTGAATGAATGTAGATTTAGACAGTGTGAAGACAGGATTGGCCAGTACTTTTTAAAACGTATTCCATCCCCTTTCTTCCACTGTGTAGGACAGTGGAAGAAGAGAAATTCTACTGTATCCTGAATGTGAACTTTGTTGAGATGAAGATGGTGATGTTTCGAGATGATGGAACTACACACTGGCTGTTGTAGGCCTAAACACTGAATCAATGGCAATCAGATACTCTCTCTGTTCACATACTGTTTTGTTCTGGGCTTTGGAAGTTTACCTAAAACTTTAATGTTTTGTAAGTTTTATCAAAAAATGTTTGGCACAGGACGAAGGCCATGGTTCTGATCCTGATATGCTGGAGTGAACAGGATCAGGACCTGTAGAAGTGTGTGGGTGGCCTTTCTTTTAAACCAATGAACATGGAAACAAGTGTTTATGTCAACAGATGTAGTCTGGAGGGTGAAAATCTAGTCTGGAGGTTGGTTTCACATCTCTCTGTGTGATAAGATAGTGGTGTAACAGTATAGCCTAATGATTTTGATAGGTTCATTGATTTCAAAGGTTAAAGCTTAATTCCAGTGATCCAGCAGACATGCATCAGCTTAAGCAGTGTAACTATATAGCTAATAAGAATGTCCATGATTTTATCAAAATACGTTTCCCTATTGTTTTGTGGTCTAGGGTGAAAGAAACAGTTGAAAGATTGTGGTTTTAATTCAAGCATAGTGTAACAAACACTTGATTTTGATGCGATTTTGATTTATTGTGAGATAAAATAGAATAAAATAGAAATGTAAATGTTTACTGGATATAGCAGTTACGTATGTTGTAGGTTATGTTCTTGACAAGACAGGCAATACATATCAGTAACATTTGTCATCAAATATCAAATCTCTGCCTTACAAACTCATCATATCAAGCTTTACAAAGCTACTGTGAACCATGCAGTAGAGCACTTGAGTGAGAGTCATGTTTATCTGCGATGACTATTCGGAGCCTAACTCAGTGACGTTAGTGTCCATTTGGCGGCCGCCTGAAGCATTTAGCTTGACCCCCAAAGTGGAGTTTTGATTGGGCATCATGGACGAAGCTGAGGGTGACGTGGAGGCCCACGCGTTGTTGACTGGTGAGTGGTCCGTTACGCTCCCTTCACCCTCTGCTTTTTGCAGTGGTTTATTTAAAAGCCTGTTCCCGGGAGAACTCTGCTTGATTTCTTCATTCAATCCCCCTCAGCAGAAAAACCTCTGAATGCCCGTTCCCTCTGTGGCCCAGCTAGTTTACTCCGGCCGGGTTTTAGAAGACAAATTTAGACGCTTCTTTGGCACCAAACTTCTGCTGTATTTATCACCTTTGTCATTGTGCCACTGCAGCATAACACATGCAGTGAGAACTGCTGTCTGGAGAAACCCAGCAACAGATTTAGCAGTTCTAAAAAATACTTCACTTAGCTTGAATCTCAGAATGGGAAGGATGGGAAGAGTAGTTCAGAGTTAAAATCGTGGACTTCGCCAAGTCGGTTTTCCTTGTTTTATCATTTGGTCTTTAATTGTACCTCAGTGAAAGCAACTTTCTACATCTGGCCCATTTGCTACCTAAGTTGAATACCCCGGAAAAAGACAGATCTTTGCTGATTAACCTGAAGGTCCTAATAGTGCTGGGGGCCCATTCACCTCAGCAGCCAT
>JAOXYF010000001.1:19000392-19012447 GCA_028565775.1 Sternarchorhynchus goeldii | reverse complement strand
CCAAGTAACCCCCCCCCCCCCCTCATTAATTAGCTTTCCAGCCCTGGTTTAGACACATGGTTTTATTTTGCATCTTGCTTTGATGGGCTGTTGTGAGGTTTGTGGAGCACTCAGTGTAGCAGTGCAGGTGCCTCTCTCTCAAAGCAAGTGAGACGCCTCAGCTCCATGCCAACACGCGCGGGTGAGGGTGGCATATGGATCGGGCGCTGGCATACTGCCACGCCTCTTCTTGGCCCATTTCCGGGAACAAAGAGTTCCTCCCGACAAGCGCCTAGACTGTGGCTAACACATCTACTGCAGCCGACGGCAAGCATGTAAAAAGAAAACAGAAGTCCTCCCGTCTGCCGAAAAAAATGTGTTCTGCAGGATGTTCTAACATCGCGCACCTTGTTCCTTCCTTGCTGTTATATGTCGTTTGAGGTCAGAGAGAAATGACCTTTTAACAGTTAAATAGAGGTACAGAACTTTTCCACTCTGGATTTGAAGATGCCCCAGAGCTCACTTGGTCATCTCCACAACAAGCTCACTTGAAGTCCACAGCAGGTTCAAGTGT
Organism: Sternarchorhynchus goeldii; assembly: GCA_028565775.1. Taxonomy (NCBI): domain Eukaryota; kingdom Metazoa; phylum Chordata; class Actinopteri; order Gymnotiformes; family Apteronotidae; genus Sternarchorhynchus; species Sternarchorhynchus goeldii. The sequence goes on along the minus strand of JAOXYF010000001.1, from coordinate 19,011,894 downwards.
ACTGAAAGTACTGAAATGTGCCTGGCGCCTCTATTGCTGCTCTGTGGATCCACAGTCAGTGGAGGGGCACTGCTGGCTGCTCTCCATGGTGCTGAACCCTGTCTGTCTCTGACCACCTCCACCTCCGCCAGCACCACCGCCAGCACCACTGCCGGCACTCTTCAGAGTAAAACAGCCACTTATGGTTCATTCCTCACTGGAGCTCCAGTACTTTTTCTCACACAGAGCTCACAGTTCCTTTTTCTGAAAGCCCTGCTCAGCATTATCTTTGTTCTCATCAACCCAGACCGCAGTTATGAACCCGTTTCTCATGACTCATGTATACATAAAACACGTTAATCGATGCAGGAGTGGAAAAGCATGTTTAGATAACCCAAGGTTCTGAGCTCATGAACCACCATGACCGCACATCACAGATTATTATTATTATTATTATTTATCTTGGCTTGTTTGCTTCATTATGCGTTTGCCCGCTCTTTCGAAAGCAGCTGTGTTTTTTAAACATGGTATTTTCCACCATGCACGGATGTAACAGGTGTTGGCTGCGTCTCCTGGGTAAGAAGGATTATTCTGTGTTTGCTTCCACTGCCCAGTCTTGCCCTTGTTGTTTGGACATGTTATTCTGTGTTGGTAGCAAAGATGCACTCTCTGAGATTTATATTTATATTTATATATATATATATGAGAGGTGAGAGAGAGATAGAGAGAGCGAGAGAGACTGCTGTCCAGTGCAAAATCACAGACCACCAGATGCTTTTCTTATGCTTGGATTCTCTTATATACTCTTCTGCGGTTGATAATATTAAATTAATGTTTTTATCCCTTCGGTTAAATTTGGCTAATTTGACGTCTTCTGTGTCTAAACTTAACATGTTCCTCGGGGTGTTGCGGCTCTGTGTCAGCGCGTGCGGTGTTTTCTTGTTGGGGTGATGGCCCCTCGAGAGGGCGTATTCATGAATACGGATGAAAACGAGCAACATTCATTGACATTTTACAGTCACGGCATTAGCAAGCAGAGCACGCACACCTGCGTGGAAGTTTTAAGGTGGACTGGGAAGTTAGCCGCATGATGTCGTGTCGCGGATGCTAGCCTTAGCGAACAGCGCATACCAGTGTTCACCACAGTCCGTTCTGAAACGGAGAATTTTTACATTTCTGCTCTTGTGTCTATAAAAGGCTTGTTTTCTCCTGAATTTATTATTATTTGTTTGTAAGTTATAAAAAAAACAAAACAAAACAGGTCCAAGTAGGGATAGGATGTTTTCGATTGTTTTTAATTCTGAGACCTTTTTTGATATAAAGTGACATTTATATCACTGTACAAACAGAAGAAAGACATAGTTATACTCTTTATTTATAACTATAAAGTGTTATAATTAGGTCCACTATAGTAGACATCTGAACATATAGATGAACATATAGATGGATGGATAGCTGGCTGCGTAGATGGAGAGATGGATGGGAGGAGGTGCCCTGTAGACCACAAAAGCAGATGCTGGTACCATCGGTGCACGTTGTACTCTTACACACTCAGTGGAGAAATGCTTAAGGCTTTTCTGTGGTTTGTGCTGCACTGCTTGTGTGTGTTCATAATTATAATAGTAACCAGGCAAATGATGCATCTCTACCTTTTCAATATAACGAATAAATACACTAGTTTATTAACAGCAGTATTAAAAAGTTCTACCAGCACATCTCTTCCTTTTGTTTACTAAAGAGAAAAGTCTGTTACGGACGAACTGTTAGTCCGTAATTAATAGAAAGGAGGAATATAACGTACAGAGCATAAAATAGCATATAACATGAAACTGGTACAACTCCAGAACAGCTTGTATAGGAGCTGCAGAACTGCAACTCTGTAAAGCCGGAGACCTGTGGCAGCCAGTGAACTTTCCATCATTCTGCGGTGGGGAGAACGCTGTGTGTGAGGCCAGATGCGTGTGTGAGTCTATTGCAAAGGCATTCAAACAAAAAAAAACATTAATAATTTCTACCATATAAGGTGGCACATTCTGGTACAAAAGTCAAACACTGGATGAACTGATTGCATTTACATGTAAGAGGTTCTGAGCAGTAGGTAGATGAAGTGAACCTGTCCATTAGACTATATGTATAGAAAGCACTTGCTTCAAGGGTAATTGATTAATTATCTCATTTAGTAATGTAATGTAATTCCACCTTCAGTTTAGTTGATATTGGCTTTCACTTTGTACAGTGTACTTGTTATTGTGTTCAGTATAGATAGTTTACAAATGTTTAGCAAACCATGTTTGTTCTGCTGTCCTCTCTCAGGCTCTCTAAGCTGAACATGTCAACCCCAAATGATCTCAAGTCTCCCTGTGTGACGCGGAACGGAATAGTCAAGCTCACCCTCCAGCCCAACGGTCTCGGCTCGGCCAGCATCACGAAGGGCACGCCGGCGGCCAAGAACCGCCTGTGCCAGTCTTCTTCGGTGCCCACCATCCTTCCTCCCCCGGGCCTGCCCTACCACCTCGAGCCCCTGCCCACGGCAGCCTCGCTGCTGGGCCCGGACCTGGACGCTGGTCCTCTGGCAGCGGTCAAGGCCCCTCTCAGACCGTACCCCAAGCCGGCGCTGCTGGAGAGGCAGCTGGTGTTGGACGAGAAGCTGCTCAACCGGCTGCTCTGGTACTTCACCACGGCAGAGAAGTGCGTGCTGGCACAGGTGTGCAAAACATGGCGCAAGGTGCTCTACCAGCCCAAGTTCTGGGAGGGCGTGACTCCCATCCTGCACGCCAAGGAGCTCTACAACACACTGCCAAATGGCGAGAAGGAGTTCGTCAGCCTGCAGGCCTTCGCCCTGCGGGGCTTCCAGTCCTTCTGTCTGGTGGGCGTTTCTGACTTGGACATTTGTGAGTTCATCGATAACTACCCGCTGTCGAAAAAAGGGGTGAAGTCGGTCAGCCTGAAACGCTCCACTATTACGGACGCGGGGCTTGAGGTAATTCTGTAACATGCTATTTTCTGTTGTAGTTTTCTGTTTCAGCATGACATCAAAAGCTGGCATGGTTTGCTGCGATGATGAAGACGGTGTGGATTAAATGCAAACAAAGTGCTGGAAATGTGCAGCTAGGGTGCATCGTGGAATAATGTTCTCGATAAACACTGGTACTGCTTTGCAATAAATGCACACAATTACTAACAGTTATCAAACACCTCCACTAGGATGGAGTTTTAATGAGTGTTAATTATCTCCACTTTGCCTGATGTACATGGGATGGGCTAATGGAGGTGTAAACCCCAACATATAACCTCAATAAATCCATTGTCTTAAAACAGCACTGCACATCCTCTTTTACCTGCTGATTCTTACTGAGCAGTCTGCCAGAAAGCTGCAGTTAAACACAGTAACACAATACATGGTTGTGGTAGGAAATATATGCTCAGGTTTACATTTCATGCACAACCACCTCTGCCTCCCGTTGAGCGAAACGTTTAAGCACTTCCTTGGCTGCTCCAGTTCTATGTTTAGCCACTTTGCCTAGCAAAGCTGTTTTAAAAGTCAGGTAACGTGATTGGCTGGAGAGAGACTAATTCTCCACCACGCCTTTGGATTGTGTTTCACTTCGCCCACCTGTTTTGCGGCTTGGACACACCCTCTCGTCATGTGCTGCGAGGTAAAGCTGGATGGAAGACGTTGCACTTTGCATTATGAAAACACTCCCATGTTTTGTATTTTTGGTGGTATCGCTCTTTAGGGTAATGCGCTAAACTCGAGTCACAGCCACTCATTCAACAGTTCATCCCTTGGTGACCAGCCGTAACCTTCCTCACGCGGTTCCCCTTAAACATTTCTGCGTGTTGCGGAATATAAAGATGCTTTCCAGAATATAACATTTTTATCTTCCGTGAGGGTTGTGTAATAGTAATCATCCTCATCATTGTACTTGCCTCAGAGCTGTAGCTATTCCGAGACTGGCCTGCTGTTACCATGGTGAGCACTCAAATAGATAGTGATGCTATCTGTGCCATGTTCTGTCAAACATGTCTGCCCTGACTCGGCTTCGGATCGGCGCTGGGCCCTGCCACTCATGGGCCCTGCAGCCGTTACTCAGGGCAACCCTGATGTGGCTGTACGAGGCTTAGATAGTCCCCACAACCTCAGTAGGAGGCCAGGATCATGCACTGTATTTCCGTTAGGGAGTGGTGAACGCGGCCAGTGTGCTGCTGGCAGGTCTAGTGTGGTTTGGTTGTGCTCTAGTTTCTGGTCACTCTAGTCCATCTAGGTTCACTTCATACTGGCTTCATTCTTCATAAACGTTAGGATGAAGTGCCATACTGACTCGACCTCGATGGGTATGGTGTAGTCGGGTGATGGGGAGGCCTTTCTCTTTTGTATGGAGGGAGGAGGGGGTGAGTGGTTGGGTCAGTAGGTCAGGCTCTCTGTGGGATAGATCATACATGGAGATAATGCACAGACTATGGGTGAATATTTTCAGTGCTTTCAGAAGAGAAAGAAATGAATATACAAGTGTTGCAGGAGGTTCAGTTTTAAGATGCAGCACACTTGGTCCTCATGTAATTATAAACAGTTGAGGAATTTGCAAGTTTGCAGATTTCTGCTGATAATTATTTTGATGATGGATTAAATGGGTTTTCTGTAAACAGCAAGTTGAATTCTATCATTGTGGACTTTAAAACATGTAGACAAATGTTGGAAAGATACTTTCCCATAACTTCTTTTTTAAAACTAATTTTTCTGAAAATTAGGCATTGTGTGGGATCTTAGAAGTGTGAATTTTAGAAGGGGGAACATTAATAATGATTTTACAGTGTTGCATGATGGGAATGTGCCAAGCTGACCCACGTGGAACTGTATCTGTATATAAGGTTCTACTTAGTTCATGAAAAAATATATTTTCACAGATCCAGTGTTTCAAAAACACATTTTAAAACAGAAGTGCTACTTTTCATGGCTATACTTGGTTATTAAACGACACTTGTTAACTGCAGAAACGAGTGACCAGTCATACATAGCATGTACAGTACCACGCCTTAATGTTTGAACGGTTTAGTTTAAATTGTCGCTTGTGAAACTGAAATGATTTACATCTTAATCCCTCTCAGATGTAAAACTATCATGCAAATGTCATGCAAACATAATTGTCCTGCTTGTCAGTAGATTTGTCAGATGTTACTGTAAAAAAAAAAAGATTAACATGAATTTATGTCTCAAAGACATAGGTAGTCTTGCCTGAGTTTGTTGTGTGTTGGCTAAACTTCTTATATTTCAGACATTGTTTTGAACATAATTTTGGATTATCAAGCTTTTTCAGTGGTATGTTCACACTAGCCAGCGCTGTAGCTGCTACTTTGCATTGTTCTGTGCTTGCTGTGGTTTTAAATAAGTCTTTGCTGTGATTTTTAGGTAAGTCCTTGCTGTGGTTTTAAATAAGTCCTTGGCTTTTTGGTGATTTGTTATGGTTCTGCTTTGGCAGCTCTCTCTTTTTGCTAAGTTGAGACTTACTATGTAGGTGGTGCTAAATTCATGTAATGTGGTCTAGCGAGATATTACTACTCATACAAAACAATTGTCCACCATGAGTGTGTAAAATATTTTGCCCACATTCAAGCACTCTGTCCTCTGGAGTTATGGGGTTTGATGCTTTTGAATTCGACATCTTGCTGTAAGGTAACCATTTTGTATACTAACTCATTTGAGAGATTGTTATGGAAACCATTAGTAGGACCGCCTCCTGGTGCAAATGAACCAATGACACTTGAAATCCGAAATGTTCAATCAGGCTTGCGCAAACATCCAATTAAGACAGAGTCCATTAAATTGCGCTGTATCTCACAATACTATCTCGTCCTTTATATGGGAAAGGGCCTGTGACACAATTTTCAGGGTATTAACTATTGTAGGACTATATCCATGCTGTGTTGCTTCATGACAAAACCAGGACGTTTCACTCGTGCACATGCTGCATTTTAATAATCTAGAATATCACTGCTGTCTCACTGAGAGAGTACTGTAGAATAACCCAGCTACTTCCATCCTAATATATCATAGTTTGTGCTATTTTTTTTCAAGGTGCCTTAGTCAACATTCCAGAAATGCCAGTTTGATTGTGTGGGGGGTGTGATAGTTTTAGCATTTTATTCTTGTGTGTTAGCATTTTAGCCATATGTGTTAGCATTTTAGCCATATGTGTTAGCATTTTAGCCATATGTGTTGTCCACTGCAAAGTGTAGCTTCTGGATAGTGAAATTACAAACCTACAAACACTTAGAATTCAGCCCATAACAATATCATCACGTTGTGAGAGTAGTAGAGTATTTTCACTGTCCAATATTTCTTTGTAATGAAATGCCATGAGTATATCAATTGCTACCTGTGTTAGCTAGTTAGCATTGTTAGCTGCAAAAGAGTTGGTGCAGCATTATGAAGCATTACTTAGCTCTCCAAGTGATTCATAGCATTCATCTACTTGAGTTGTTATGTAAAGTCTGTCACTCAAATAGTTCAAAGCATTATACTGATTGTGTTTACGCACCAGTCCAGGAGGAACATCACTAATTCTGCATCTAACTTCATCTTCTTTCCATGCAATAATTTTGGGAAAGCATTTCCAATGTCATGTCTTGATCTAGCACGTTTCTTGTGAAATGTTTTTGGCAGCACAGCGTGGATTTGTGTCCACAGTACAAATACCTGGCGATACAGGTCGCTTAAGGGGGAGCGGCACATTTTCTTAGCCAAACAGACAGAGATGGGAGTGAAGTAATGGGGCGTTGAGAAATGTCTCATAAAGTGACTGACATGAGGTCAGTGTAAACACAGTCAAACCTCCATTCCAGAAGGTAGTTTTTTGGGTTTTTTTAAGACAGTTTGTTTCAAGCACTAAGGGCTGAAATGATTCCTTGCGAAACTCAAGTATCTCAATTAATAAAAACCAACAATGCAATTTCTCTGCATTGAAGCTTTGTTCTATATCCACAACCTTCCTACGGCCCATATGTGCAAAATATTGGCAAAAACAGATTCTGTAGCTGGAAATGAGGCTCGGTAAAATCAAAATGTGGGAGCAGACCAAAACAACCTTAAAGCGAAGTGATATTGTATTACATCATCCTTCTACCATAGAAGGGCAGGGGGTTGAAGTATTTTTGCATATTTTCTTGAATCCCGTAACGTGCAGAGCTAACCACACTGCCTGGTGCTTGGGCCCCTCGTGCAGGTGATGCTGGAGCAGATGCAGGGCCTCATGCACCTGGAGCTGTCTGGCTGCAACGACTTCACGGAGGCGGGCCTGTGGTCGAGCCTGAACGCCCGGCTCACCTCGCTCAGCGTGAGCGACTGCATCAACGTGGCGGACGATGCCATCGCCGCCATCTCGCAGCTCCTTCCCAACCTGTCCGAGCTGAGCCTCCAGGCGTATCACGTGACCGACACGGCTATGGCCTACTTCACAGCCAAGCAGGGCTACACCACGCACACGCTGCGTCTGCACTCCTGTTGGGAGATCACCAACCACGGCGTGGTGAACATGGTGCACAGCCTGCCCAACCTCACGGCGCTCAGCCTTTCCGGATGCTCCAAGATCACGGACGACGGCGTGGAGCTGGTGGCGGAGAACCTGCGTAAGCTGCGCAGCCTGGACCTGTCCTGGTGCCCCCGCATCACTGACGTGGCCCTGGAGTACATCGCGTGCGACCTACACAAGCTGGAGGAGCTCGTACTAGACCGGTGGGTGGACCAGGGGGCGGGAGGGATTGGAGTCAGGGGGCAGTCTTTGGTATCAGAGGGCGGGGTTTATGCACAGTTTAGTGGTGAGTGAACGCAAAGCCTTTTATTTATTGGCTCTTAAAGGTATATGTTTTTTGTGTGTATCTGCCTTTAACAATAAATGTCTAAGTTACATTTAAAAACAAAGGTACCTGATTTGGCTTATTGGCTGTTTTTTTATAACCTTCATAAGTTTAATCGGATGTGTTTAGATCACGGAAACCACAGAAATGCTCTGGTGTTGTCATTTGGTACCCGAGCTAAACATTCCGAATACACGTAAACACCGCAGAGTTGATATGATGGCTGTAACCTAGCCTAAACCAATAAAGAAAAAAAAAAAGTTAACGTGAAACGTAACGAGCGCGTTCCGCTTGATGCTTGATGTGATGTTCTGAAGTGACTGTTGCGTTCCTGCACGCAGGTGTGTGCGGATCACAGATACAGGCCTCGGCTATCTCTCCACCATGTCCTCCCTGAGGAGCCTCTACCTTCGCTGGTGCTGTCAGGTAATTACAGAGTTAAACACTTCAACTGCAGGCTTATTATTTAGCTATTAAGCGTATTTCATTTTTTTTAAAGCATATTCTGCACTGACCACTGTGAACGATCCTGGTATCACACTGAGAATAATATGAAAGGTCTGTTGTTAGAAATCTGACGAATGACTGCCTGGACCCAGTGGTAACTAAGGGGTTAAACACTTTGACCTACATTTCAAATGGATGGATGGTGTTAGATTAATGAAAATAACAATAACAGTTATACAGATAGCTGTGGTTGTTACAATTGTAATTAAACTTTGTATTATTATTATAATTATTATTATTATTATTATTATTAATTTTCTCCACTAAAGCTCATTGTACAGACTAAACCCCAAGAGTGGAATTAAACCACTTAGAGACTTAACCCTCAGTCAATAGGTAGTAATCCCTCTCACTACTCAAGTGAGCGAAATGAGCTCAATCAGCCTTAAGGGGGTTGATCTGCACAGCGTTTTAAGCATTTGGTCTGTATCTTCTGAACTGTAAGTGATGGGCTCAAAACGATCATTTATTTCTCTTAATCCATGTTTTTACTGTATTCTGACTCCTGTAATAAACCTTCTTTTACATAGTTCTCCTTACATTTTTGTTCCATCTACATGAATCTGGTGCCATTATGATACAACTTTTGATACTATCCAAAATATCCAAAACATGTTGATCTTTGCAAATAGTACGACCGTAACGTGTTAATCAACACTCCAGGAATTTTTTTTTACTTAAACGGCTGTAACTGCTGAATAGGAGAAGCTTTTTTTTTTCTAATTTTCCACACTCATAATTGATTTCATGGTAGTTAACTACAATCTGTGAAGTTTTGTCAATAGGGATGCATTAACTTAACAAATAATTATTTCTCAAGACCTACTGGTTTGATTGAGCTAAATTTTTGCTTGCTACTTCTGAGCCCAAAGTGATCGAAGGATTAAAAATGATGACTCAGTAACTGAAAACAAATTTGACTAGCATTAGCCAATCAGTGTGCATTTGATGGGTTTAACATCCACACAAAACTTGAAAGGTCTGTATAAGGAGGGACTTTCTTCAAGCATATCAAGTTTCATAGCAGTTTATTTCTTTCACTGTTCACCTAAGGGTTATGTAAAATAACTCAAATCATATAGCAGGAGACTTACAACTGTGCCATTACAAGTGATCCCTGAAGTTATGTCAGTATTCACCTGATCTTCTAAAAGTTGGTCTTCAAAGATTCAGCAGTCTATCCACCCATAATCTGTGGGTGAGTCTTTCCAACTAAAATCTGTCCAAAACATGTAAAGTTTTTGCAAAGTATGCCTGCAGTACCTTGATAAATTGGAGTGTGTTGGATGTTTTAGAGTCACTTGGATAAAACATCAGAAGACATAGGCCTATTGTTAGAATAACTGGCTGATATTTATAACACCCCATTCCAAAAATGTTTGCAGAGTTTGGCAGGAATTGGACTCAGGGTGGCACCACAATGGCCCTTATTGTAAAAATGCAGTTTAATTCAAATGTCGTGAACCTATCGAAGAAAGTCTGTAGAAAAAGCCTGTCTTTACTGCTGTGCTACTGTTTCTGTTCAGCAGTCATCAGAAACATGTAGTCACACAATATGCTCCGTCAATCAATTCTTCCAACGTGCACATATGTTAAGTTATTCTGGAATCAAATTTACATTTTAAATGTGCTGTGGCCTTCCACTCTTGGTTATGATGTCATGCACTGACAAATGAACACAATGTTGATGTTTGGATTTCTGACTGATATACACACATCTACACATACATGTTAAATTAGGTTTCAGCGTTTGAGCGGTGCTACGGGCTTCAGCGTCGCGTCAAATAAGACCGGGGAGCTTTTGCAGCCATCAAGTCAACTGACGAAGTGGGAACGCGTGCAGAGTAGTGCTTGGACCCTTTTATTGCAGTTCACCGTTGTATTTGTCACCATCATCGATGCTGGTTAGGTGCGATGTGTTTCTGTGCAGTCCACGCAGGGCAACAACATGTGGTGGTGTTGTTTTGCAGGTGCAGGATTTTGGCTTACAGCACCTGTTTGGAATGAGGAGCTTGCGTCTGCTCTCCCTGGCCGGTAGGTGCACTGCATGGCCCTCTCTCTACTTTTTCTCTCATCTTCCCCATGCGATGCAGCACTGCTGCTCGTGTTTAAAGCCGGTGGGCTCTGTGATGATTTCATGGAAGATACTCCTGATCAGATTTAATCAGACTTCGGTAATAGAACATGAGGTTCATGACAAATGCATTAGCAAAACCACAATAGGTGAAATCTAATCTCTTAATCGTGACGTTTTAATGGGTACGTAACGTTTGATGTGACATTATACCGATTTAGACTTTCAGAAATAGCTTCTAATAAAGATGTGCGATTTTGGTTTTACAGTGTGATTGATCCATTGATGTGTCGTCCGTTAGAATTTGCGAGATGGTTTAGTAGGAGCAGGAAGCGAGATTCTGGCAGGAAGTGGGTCTCAGCCTGTCTGCTTGCTTTTTCTCTTTTTGTGTCAGGCTGCCCCCTGCTGACCACCACTGGTCTTTCAGGCCTCATCCAGCTGCAGGAGCTGGAGGAGCTGGAGCTCACCAACTGTCCGGGGGCCACGGCTGAGCTCTTCAAGTACTACTCCCAGCACCTGCCACACTGCATGGTCATCGAGTAGGGCCTCCGTGGGGGCCCCTCGGGCCCCGCCCGCTCCTCATCACCAAAACCTTCTCCTTCAGACGAACGAACCAGACTGTTGATTAACCCCCACTTTCATCTTGAACCCACGACGGGGAAATCGACAAAGAGAAAACGAAGAGATTGAGAGAAAGGGGTGTCTGCGGCAGAGCAGTGCGAGATGGGAACTGAAGACGGGTTGAACGGAAGCCAGAGGTGGAGAACGTGATGGGAACAGACCTCAACTGCTGCTCACACAGGGGGGACATTGATAACAGCGATGGGGGAACAGAGGCAGCGACCTTTCATCAAACAACACGACCCACAGTCATCAGCCTTCACCCGTGACACCCGTCACCTCCACCCAAAACTTGAGCTGCGAGGCTTAGCTTGTGCATTTCCTCCTCCTGACGTTTTTAATTCTTGAAGCGGGAAGGCACATACCGCCTCCGTGGGCTAGCTCTCCGAACAGGGGAGAGAGAGAGAGAGAGAGAGAGAGAGAGAGAGAGAGAGAGAGAGAGAGAGAGAGAGAGAGAGAGAGAGGGAGAG
>JAOXYF010000001.1:18986570-18998600 GCA_028565775.1 Sternarchorhynchus goeldii | reverse complement strand
GGATTAAAAGTGTCGTGTTAAATTTCATAGTAAGCAGGTATATGAACAGTCAGAGAAGAAAGACAAAGATTACAGGTGGACGCGAATCCCCCTGAGTCCTAGTCCTCTGGAGGTTGGACACTTCATTATGTCCTCTTAGCTGAACCCTGTTCTCTGCAGGCTTCTCTTTCCGTGCATTGTGGCCTGCATTAGTGTCGCTTCTTAGCGAAGCGAGGAAAACCCTCGCCTGCTCTTACACGTGACGTCATTTTATCTTTCGATCCTCGATGAGGTTTGCATTCTTTGTTTATTTTGCTTTTACTACTTATGGGTACTGGGGTTAATTTATTGACTGGATGCACATATTTATTTATTTATTGATAGGAAGAGGACCGTCTACGAGGCCGTGTATTGTTTTGTGTGAGATGTTTTGTTTGAATCGAATCAAACGGGAACGAGCAGGGAACACCAAGTTGCTTCCGAACGGCAGGGTTTGTTTGTCCTTATGTTTTTGTTTGTTTGTTTGTTTGTTTACTGATGGGTGAATTGGCCCAGTCTGTTTCCTTTTAGCAGGTGCCGCAAGGCTTGCCACGACGGCAGTCCTTGTGGTGCCCGTTTTCTGGGTGGCACCGGTGTGAAGCTGTGCCAACAGAGAGGGCGAGAGCAAGGCGCGGCTGACCTCAGCTTGACCCGCCTCGCCTGTCCCATGCCATTTCTCTGGCTGTGTTCTTTTACGTCTCCGTGGCGACGGCTACCCTGGCAACGACACGCCGAAAGGTGCTCCGGGCGGTGTCCCAGAGCTCGGATGTTGAACACACTGTGCCAGTTCAGATGGCTGAGGTCGGAGCCCTGGTAGACGGAGATACTGTCACAGCTTAGCAGGAGATTGTTTTCAACCACAAGGAACCATGTTGCAGTGTTTCCACATTCACCAGATGTTTCTATAGAAGAGAACGGGTTTTCATCGTTAGCTGAAGCCTGAACTAACACAGGCTGTCCATTCTCTCATCCCTCAACTCACATAATCACCAAGAACCAATGAAAATGGACATACAGAGAGAGTATACTTATTAATATACATATTAATAATATAATTAATAGTATAATTATATAAAATTTTGGAGATGTTGTATTACTGTTGTAAAAAAAACCATCATCATTTTCACTGCAAACTAAAGCCTTTCCTCTTTTTTGTGTGAAAAAAGTGTGGAGCATTGTGCTATGTCACTTTGATCAGAGCCCTGAATGTTACTTTTTCGCAAGTCCTAGATTAACTGACTCTAATCTGTATATAAAGAATGACATGAGGTTTATCAGGAATCGGATATTTGTGTAGACGTGTTTGTGCAGCCGTCAGTACCGCCAGAAACCTGCCGCTCGGAGGCAGCAAAGAATAAACGATTGTATATCCAGGAGTGGCGTCGTGATATGCAAAATCTTTAATGTCTTCTAGCGATGAATTGCATTAGCAGTGAAGGATAGGTACCGAGGCTACCAAACTAGGGTAGTCTTACTGGATAGGGTTTCCTAGTATCAAAGACATGGCACTACACGCATTAATAGCACGAGCCGTTTAGTACGTCTGGAAAAATAATGAAATGTGTGAGAATACCTGCTGCCTAATTTATGTGACCAAGTCAAATTTTAACAGCACAATGTTGGCCCTGCTGAATCAGTTCTGTGGACGTTATAGAAATTCCCAAATCTATTCCATGAACAGGAGCTGTACGTTTGACTAAAACTGTATATTAAAGCCCATTCAAAAGGCGCCTTTGTCTTGGCACTTTCCTGTTCTCGTTGTGTAAGAGAAGTTCATGAATTCACATTTGTTTTGGTGTGTCCTGACGTTTCTGCCATCCAGACCTGAAACTCTAAACAGTGGGCAGGTCTAATAAGAACACCAGGACTCGACTGAACGCTGGACTCTCCCTAAACTCCAGCATTTACTTGGAGACAACTGAGGCTTGTTTACCATTGCTGTGGACCATTGACGTATTCAGGCAGTAATAACATCTCCTGCTTCCATGTCAACTCTGTATGTAATTGTACGTGTATTACTAAATCACATCCGTGATGTTCTAACATTCGTACAGGGCCTGTAATGGCGGCCTTTGATCATGAACTTACTGCTTAATTGAATGACTTCTGCAGGCTAATGAACAACGATCAGTCTTTCTGCCTCACAGACTCTCCAAAAACGTTTTAACTCGGTATCTTTTTCTCGGTATCTTTTTCCTCAGTCATGACCAGGATACCTTTTATTTTGGCTTTTGTTTGTTTATTTTATCTGTAAATAATGCTGTGGTGATCGATTTAACAGGAAAGGTAAAACAAAACGTTTCAGTGAGTCCATCTCACGGCTGCAGTGCCTTGGAAAAAGACGCGCGTTGTTGATTTGAAAAGGTTCGGGTTCCTGTCTGCGCCGTTTTAGTAAAAGTACAAAAGGAAATAATAAATTTTAAAAAACCATCTGTCTCATGGATACACCTTTACACTCGTGTGATGCAGAACTGGACCACTCGGATACAAATTAATAACAAAAAGTGTTACTCAGTTCAACAAAACCCAAATACTAATAACAGATGAAAAATGGCGTTTGGCTCCAGTCTGACGTCTTTCCGCTGGATCGTTTAGGCTATAAAGAGGACAGTGTTGGCACAAAGGTGCCTTAGAGTTCTCAATCCCACAGTGCAACGCTGCACTGTGTTCCTGAGCAGTGAGCTGCAGCACCTTAAGTCTGCTGTATGACGCGTTATGAAGGACACTGGTATGGAACAGGCTGAATGAAACAAGATTAGTCAGCACAGGAGGGAGGCGGGGGAGTGGGGGGTTCACGCGTGAGGTAGGCTGCAGGATTCCGCGTGATTGGGGTAGAATTATGTAGGGGAAAAACAAATTCACAGTGGTTTGGGATTGGGTCAGATGCAGCTTGATATATGGAAGTGAAAACACTCAATAAAACGTTTTGTTTTCAAAGGCATTTGCCATGTGTGTTGTTTGGGTGGAGTCTCCGAACTGTTAGACATACTTTACAGAACAGTGCACAGACCTGCTCCCCATTAACAGTGACAATCATTTAATCATAAATCAACGGTGTTTACATGAATATTAATATTTATAATGAAAACATGAGGGAACTGTTAGTACAAAAAAAGTGGAAATATAGAAAATAACTTGAGTATGTACAGTAGACCAGACAGAATTACAGTAAGTCTGTGTTATTCACAATTTCAGTGATGGACAGGAAAAATATAAATGTGTACCTTTTAGAAAATACATTTGACAGTAAATACAGAGCAGATGCTATGGTTGAGCAATGATGTTTCTCCGTTTGCTACTTCAGGACACGTTCTCCTACTGCTCGAGTTGATTCGCTTCCAACAAAGCACAGAAAATATAGCTAAAGTAACCAGTCAAAGAAAAAAAAATATATATATATATATATATCATCATCATCTCATTTCTTTGCTGTCTGTAGCAATCAAAAGACCGAAATTAACACTTGACCCAGTTACCTTAACAGTATTTTGGTAATATTCTTCTCAGATACATTTCTAAAAACCTTTCATCATGATTCTTTCTCATAAGCAGGTAAAAAAAAAAAGATCTTTTACATTTCATGCTCCAAAAGCAAAGCATGGTAACAAAAATAAATGGTTTAATTATTCTCTGAAAATGTTCTCATTAAAAAATAATAATAACAATAAAGGTATCAGAGAGAATGTAAAGTGTGAAGCGACTGCTTTTGGAAAAGCCAGCCGAGCTTGTGCAGCACGAGGCGTGGGAGTGCAGGCAGTGAGACCTCTTCCTCTGCCCTGCCGGAGTTATACACACATACACACACACACACACAAACACTGAGGCTCCTCCCCATGCCCAGCGGTTACTGGCTCTCCTGCCATTAAGCACAGCTTGGAGAGAGTAAGGGAGATCGAGTCAAGGGGACATCTTGATGAATATTCTTCCATTTCTCCCTTTGTTTTATCTTGACATATTTCTTCACTTATCATCATCATCATCTGACTTTCTAAGAGTAAGACCCCGCCCCCGCCCCCCAATCCCGCCTGCAAAATGCATAATATAGATTCATTTAAAAAATAGACTCATATATATGAAGTTTAAATGCCATGCTTAGTGGAAATGTCTCTAGTCAAACTTTTTGGTTCTGCGCGACGGCTGTCTGGAAGATCCTCGCTCTGAAACGTTCCTCATCTTTGGGGCCCTGGAGCTGACGAGGACGCTGGTGCCATTGGCAGGCAGGACACAGGAAGGGCCAATGACGGAGGGGGGAGGAGGGTGTGTCTAGGCCCGCCCCCTGCCCCATTCAGAGCTGACTCTCAGCCTCACTGTTCGCTGCGATGCCATTCTCCAGGGGCAGAACCGACAGACCTAATCCACCGGTGTTGTTCTCATTCAGTCTCCTAACCCGGTATGTTTCATAGTGGCTGTAGTGAGTGACGTCCTTCAGGTCTTGCAGATGCGACCTTCAGGCAATAAAAAAAATTTAAAATTAAAAGTCACCTTCGCATGCCTTACAAACAAGTGATTTTTCTGTTTCAGTAGCAAACTGAATCAAATCAAATTTAGTTATTATTACTATGTCTTTTTTGTTCATTATAAAGACGGATGAAATGTATGTCATTCAGACGCTTTTGACTGACGGTTTCTGAAAAGTCTAACCCTTGTTGTGTCAACTGCAAGATAACCGTTACTCTTCTGAGAAGCTTCTCCAGGCCATCACTGGTTAATGATATCGTTCATTTGCTCCCAAAAATGATGCTAATCTTTTCAACGATATTTTATCTATGTACTTTTATATCAGCATATGTGCAATAAATCACGTTAAATATTGTGTTGCCTCTCCTTCCATCTAAAATGAGAGAAGAATTTCAACACTGGTTAATTGGTAATAAAGTATTTGACTCTCCACATAGTTACATCAGTGCTAGCGAGATTCATTGGCTTCCAAAATGTGCTATTTTCCAAAGAGGAAATGTGATCTAACACTTCTGGAGCGTGAATACCAAACAAAATACATATATAAATCCTTCATAAGTAAGAAGTCACTGGCAGTAGGGAATGATCTCTTTCTGTTTCTCCCTTTACTGACGCCCCCTTCAGAAACCTCTCTCCCACCATCTGTCTCCTGGCAGCCATTTTGCCTACACACTATGGGTCATTGTGAAGAAGTTAGAGCTGACGGAGGAATTCGTTAAACCGTCCCACCTCAGGTGTGTGAAGCTTCAACCACACACCTGCTCCACACACGTCTCGAGCTCCAGCGCTCTAGAAAACCCATCGGGTGCTTGTGCCCTGGTCCATTGCTACCAGAACTCTCCCCATCTCTAGACTAACCCTACATGACAGGATGTCGTCATACTTCACAAACTGTTTACAAATACTACTAGTAATTTAACCCTGTTGGATATTTCACAATATGTTCCAGGTTGGATTTTAAAATAATCAAGATTTACCAATTTTGATAGTTAGTGTTGATCATTTATTCACTATCTTTTATGTTCTCATAGCTTTAGACAAATTACATTTTGTACTGGTATATTTAGCTTTCATTTCTATCATTTTAAATTATTCTTTTGCAATTTACTTCTATAAACATTTCATTGCTCTACGTTTAATATTCATTTTCTTTTACCAAGGGTTTGTTATTTTTTTGCATATTAAATTATGAAAGCTTTGCCTACAATGGTTTAAGGCTTTTACACATATCTGAGAAATATAGAACACACATGTTAAGCCCAGGTGTAAAAGTTCTGAATGGCTGGTTTTCATTAACATGTAAAGACTCTTCAATAAAACAAACAATTATTTAAAAACTACCAGAACATAAAATCAGCACTTACCTAATAAGCAGGTCTCTCAAATTGGCAAATTCACAGTGTGCAACATTTTCAACTACAAAAAAAAAAGAGAAAAAATAATAAACGCAACAGTTTAGAACACTTGTGATGCTGGAAAACAAACAAACAAACAAAATCAATGCCTTTTGATATGTTCCTCTATGACGCCACTAGATGGCAGTCTTGAATAAAGCAGAACGTGCACCGGTTTTTGAGGCAAATGAAACCACTGTACAAACATCTGTGCCACGCAGACTCTCACCTTCTATGATGCCCCATTTGGTTTTGCGGCCCAAGACCTTGTTCCCGTTCACCTGATGTTCCTTGTCGGTTCCTACCACGGCAAATGGAATGTTTTCCTAGAAGAAGCAAGAGCCACAGAGTGGCGGGTTACACCTTTAAACCAGGCAGGTCTTTTGAATGCAACCTCATCAAAATGTCGAGGAGGTGTCAGCTGTTAGGTCAGGAAAGGTTTATGTTTGGTTTTGAATGGGCTCCCGTTTCAGTGGACTCCTCCCGTCCTCCTGTCTTGACCTCCTACCCTGATTTTGTCGTTGCGTATCTGGTCCTCCACATGCTCGTCATATTCCTTCTGAGGATACACTCTGATCCCGCTGGCCTGGAGGTCTTGTCTTATCTGGACAGAGAGAAAGAGTGAAATCCTGGTCAGATAGATTATATGCCTTAATGCACACAGAAACCCACACATTCACTCAGCTACTCACACACACACACACACACACACACACCCACACACAAAAAACCGCTGTGTTTTGTGGGTGTGTAGCCTGTTATCTGAGGCCGGGAGAAGGACAAGGGCTTCACAAGGAAATAGTGTGTCTTTCTGCAACAGCACGGATTCGAGACCCAAACCTGCGGCTCGTCAGATTGCAATTCGCTTATGCTCAGCTAAGCGCATCAGTGTACCCATGTAGTGGTGTGCGAGAGATTGTGTAAGAGTGCGTGCGTTCGGGTGTGTGTGGAGAGGGATGTAATACATCAAGATGACATCAGCACCGGGTATCACGGTAGCTCTGAGCCTCACTCCGCCTCGCTGGATCCATCGGGCTAAGAGCGGGAAGTCCCGGACAGAGGCTTGGAATGACAGACTACATCATCGGGAACGTTGCTCGGGCTGTATCAGTAGGACACACACGGAGAGCAGGCAGACGTGTGCCTGCTGGGAGCAGAGATGCGTCCAACTCACCCACCCCCCGAAAACACTCCGCTGGGACAGTCCGTGGCAAGAAGCCCAGGCTGCGGTGGCAGGTGCCATACGTCACGCGGGGGGAGAGAGCATCTCCCACAGAAACTGTCCATAATCTCCATGCGGACCATTTATTTTCAACGTGTGTTTATTTGTGTGTGTGTGTGTGTGTGTGTGTGTTCATGAACATTCATGTGTGTGAGTCTCCATTTTTTCAACTCCCAACACCCAAAGCTTTTGTTTTGGGCTAAATCGTTAAATTGCCTAAATGTTTTAAACCACTAGAACATTTATTTCGACAGAGATTAAGAATGAATCTTAACAACAGGCTTAAGAGTGCAGAGTGTGTGAGCACACACGAACAATGCTGTCTAGACGTTATTTCCATACAACTAGCACAGACCGCCTCACTCACCCTCTGTTTAAAGTCCAGCCTCTCTTCCATGGTGAGTGTGTCGGATTTGGCGATCACGGGCACGATGCTCACAATCTTGTCCAGTCTCTTCATAAACTCTACATCAATGGGGCGCAACCTGCAGAAGGAAATTAGCGCATCAGACCTCCGAGTTGAGTTGGGTGGGGTAGCGCCATTTCGACGCTGATCGCAGATCAGAATTTGTCCATGGCCAAACTTGAAACCATGGCCAAACTCTGGCTCCAAGCCAGCTACTCATTGCGAGGATCTCGTCTAATGCTGAATGTATGTTTGTAGTTGGACATTTTCAGTTAGATTGGAACCGACAGTGTCTTGCTGAACAGATCAGTGCACATTCTAGGGGTTATGATTCACCAGACTGTTTCTGCTAGGATCCTATGCAGCGCTGAAAGAAAGTGAATGAATCTCAGGTTTAGCACAAGGTCAGTGGGTCAGCCTTTCAATCAATCACACTACAGCCCCCCCCCGCAAGTCTCCTAATCCATAAACCACAACTGCCGTCGTGACCAAGGCTGTTAGGAAGCGACAGCTCCAGAAAGCCACGCCTCCGCGTTAGTGCTGGAACGCGATTGGCTGTCGGAGGCGCGCAGGAAGCGACACGCACCGGTGGCCTGTGGCCGGCAGGAAGTAGACGCAGCAGTGGACGCGGGTGTCGGGGATTCTCCGCTTCCTGGTGATATGCAACTCCTCCTTCAGATATTTCTCGTACTGCTCGTTTACGTACTTCACGATGGGGTCCCAGCTGAGGAGGAAGGGTTAGCACAGGGTTTCTGTTTGTAATGCTAACAACACACACGCTAGTTTCATACGGGCGGTCAAATCTGATCGTGTTATTTTCTTTCTGAATCAGATGTGACCTTTTCCCATCTAATCACACAGTTCTTTCATCAAAGGACACCGTGACTGTAGCACGTCTAAAAGATACAAGTCCGATAGTTTAAAAAAGCAAATTAAATCAAAGAAAAGGTCTGGGGGGAAGAAAAACAAAAAAAAAACACAGCCCGGTCTACCCTGTTTGAGATTCGCTGTGTGACAACGCTTATGTTTGACACTTGAAAGCATTTGAGAAGATATTTCCTGATTACTCAAATGTAAATCAGCTACGCACTGCAATCAGCAAAGGCTAAACGAATATAAACTTAACGAGCATCATACTGTAACGAGCATCATACGGTAACGAGCATCATACGGTAACGAGCATCTTCTCTCACCAGTTCTCGTTGTTGATCTGGTCTCCAAACCCAGGCGTATCAATCACCGTGAGCCTCATATTAACCCCCTTCTCCTCGATGACTGGAAACAGAGTTAGGAAAGACATTTTAAAAATGAGATACTTTCCATTCCAGCGTCCAAAGCAGGCCCTGTCTGTCTGGGACAGAGCGCATCTCCCACACGTCTTTCTTGCTCAGGAAGGTGGGCCGCACGGCCAATGTCACTCACCGCCTCAATGTCGTTCACTGGAAAGGAAAAAAAAAACCGAAAAACTTTGCAGCAAGTAAGAGGGGGAGCTCAGCGTACAACCACAAGGAGAAACCGGCGTTAGCCAGCGCTCAGAAAACGATGGCCGTCCATCTTTTGAGTGAAATGAGGCTGTCACAGTGTGCGTCCGTGATGTGCTCCACTGGAGCGGAACCGAGACGCGCACCCGCAGCGGCCCGGCCCGGCAGGACAGCTTTTCTCCTCCGACCTCGGGGAGGGGGGCAGAGGGCGGAGCTGGAAGGTGGCTCTGAGAAAGCGTTCTGTCACTAGTGCGCGGTCTGTGAGAACGGAGGAGGGTTGACCGCGTCGCGCCTTTGTCCTCTTGGCCGGTGGGGTGGGGGGTGTGCGGGTGGAGGTGGGTGGAGGCTGGTGGCATAGTGAGACGTGAAGGCGTCGAGCTCCGTGATGCCCGTGGTTTCAGGACGGTCACATCCACAGAGCAGCCCGACTCTCCGGCGCGAGATATCGTGACCCACATCGACAGAACTTCAGATGTGCTTTTACACTGGCAATGTTGAACTGACGTTTACATAAACTCAGATCCTGCCAAAACCCCAGAATGGTTCCGCGAGCTCAGAGACAACAGGACATTACAAAGCGGGAAAACCACATAGCACCGATGCCACGTTTCGGCAGAGGCGCGTTCGGTGACAACACAAAGATAGCATGCGCTTTTTCACAAAGACCCATGATGGTATATTCATTTCCCAGTCGTTCGGTTATCACTAGGTTGTCACATGATAAACGATGTTTTTATGATGTGGGCGTTCTCGGAGACAGGCCACGGAATAAAAAGTAGGTAAATATTTACATCAGATGTCAGGATAGGCTGCTTTGGAATTCAAAAGGCTCTAAAAATATATATATTAAACCAAGAAGAACACAGAGGAACAGGTCTCCTCCCCCCAGCCGGACCAGTGTTTATGTTTTGCTACATGGAGAAGCCAGTGAAGGGTGTCTCCACAAGCGAGGAGGTCAGCAACCAAGCGCACTTCATATTTAACACACAACTAAACATGCAAAGGCACAGACAGGCTGAACACACACACACACACACACACACACACACACACACACACACACACACACACACACACACACACGTGCACCTTCTGTGGAGTCACTGAGGTTGAAGCCCAGAGGATTCTGCGTTAGGAGCGGTTAAGCTTGTACAAATGTTTGCTTCTGCCAGGACACCGCGAGCACGTCCTTTGCGGGCTTGGTGAAGGTGGCCCGCTGTTCACCGCTCTGACACCTTCGCCCTCTGCGGCGCGAGAGCACGCGGGACGGTCCTGTTAGCACACACTCGGGACACTTTCCACTTCAGAAGTCAGATGGAGTGAAAGTTAAGAGGTAGTTAAGTAGCTCTGTCAGGCCAGAACGTGTGACACACACACACACACACACACACACACACACACGCCGGAGCGAGGAGGGGGAGGAGCCGTGTCCTTCAAGGAGGAAGTAAAAAAAGAGAAGAGGAAATTCTGAGAGGATGTGGCGCCACGTTTAAGAAACAAAAGAAAACAAGTGACACATTCCCAGAGTTCTGAGGTTCGTCTACGGGACACTTTGACCTGCGTGAGACCCGCTTCCTCATCACGAGGAAGAGGAGGACGAAGAGCTCAGCTCCTCCAGCTCTTGTAACGGTGCTGGTGGTTCTCTCTCTCTCTCTCTCTTTTTCTCTCTCTCAAGTGTCACCTCACGGATCTCCTCTGTTAGAGAAAACAGCTGTGCTGTAAAATGGTACCATTACGAAAGAGTAAACAGTAAACAGTCTCATTCCATTGGTTGTACTATCTTGTCTTTGTGTTCCTGTAAACTGGGAGACTAGTCTTCACTAGTCCCGTTTCCTAGCTGTTTTACTGTTAAGTGTAAGGTCTGGGAACCATGGGTCTGGGAACCTTGGGTCTGGGAACCATGGGTCTGGGAACCTTGGGTCTGGGAACCTTGGGTCTGGGAACCATGGGTCTGGGAACCTTTCAGGTAACACTGGTTTTGTCCTGCCTCCGTCCTTACAACAGTTAGACCAAGTTCTTAGCCATTACATGATTGCAAATTTCTAAAAGAACAAACACACTTGTATATATACTGTTTCTCTCTTTTTCTTTCACACACACACACACACACACACACACACACACACACACACACACACACACACACAACCATTTAAAGTGTTGTATGCGGGAGCTACACCATGTGGCTCTCATATGCCTCTCTGAGCATAGTGGTGCCTCCAGAATCAAAACAGCGCTTCGCTACCTGCTGGTGGTGGTGGGGGGTGTGAGTAGAATACGTGTCAGGGGCCCCCAGCACACACGGGCCCTCACCCGGGCCACGGCGGGGCCACCGTTCATGTGCTAACTCGCTCCAACAGCCTAGCACCCCATCTGGGAGAGCAGCTGTCTTCCCAGCACTGCTCTAAATGCACAACTGTCGTACAAGTTTGCCTGAGCCGGCGCGCCGTGAAGAAGCCCTGCGCAGAAACGCTGCCTCCCGAAAGCAAAACAAG
This sequence comes from Sternarchorhynchus goeldii, assembly GCA_028565775.1. Taxonomy (NCBI): domain Eukaryota; kingdom Metazoa; phylum Chordata; class Actinopteri; order Gymnotiformes; family Apteronotidae; genus Sternarchorhynchus; species Sternarchorhynchus goeldii. The sequence goes on along the minus strand of JAOXYF010000001.1, from coordinate 18,987,126 downwards.
ACCCCTTGATCCCTCCGAAGACACCCAAGGAGCCTGTGGTGCAGCTGCTACGTAAAGGTGGTTATTAGCAGTTACGAGACATCAAAAAGCACAGGAACCCGAGAAAAGCTCACCGCCTCGAAAGCTCGAGAATCCGAGAACAAAAACAGCCTTCGATCAAACAGACGGTAAGCCAAACCTTTTTTCCCCCCCCACTGAGGTAAAAAAAAAAGAAAAAAAAAAAGCCAACTTCAAATCCCCACACATATGAACACGTCAGACCGCATTCGCGTATGAGCACCAGGGTACTGCGTGCTGCTGCTGGAAGCTCATCCAGAGAGGACAGTTTCAACCAGCCTCTTCAGACACCCCGCTGTCAGACATCTCGGATAAATGGTGGCCTCTTACAGAACGAGAGCAGTCCGCTGACCCATGGGATGACAAATGTCCTCGCTGGCTTCCCCTCCCTCCCTCCCCTCCCCCTCTGTTGCCCTGACACGGAGCTCCTTACTGATAGCTGTGGCCAGATCTCTCTCTCTCTCTCTCTCTCTCTCTCTCTCTCTCTCTCTCTCTCTCT
>JAOXYF010000001.1:18969435-18981993 GCA_028565775.1 Sternarchorhynchus goeldii | reverse complement strand
GAGAAGGGAGCACAGGGGGGGAGGGGGGGGAGGGGGGTTGTGGGGGGGGTGATTCGGCGCAGAAGGAAATAAAGATTCGCCAGAACACTGCGGACGCTCACAGAATTATTCACAGAACAGACAGAGGAAAATGTGCTCGTTTAACTCCAGGCTTGTGTTTGAGTCGTTTTGCTGAAGCTGAGTCAAATGACAGGGCCTTTCCTGGCATCTGTGCCCTTTCAAGGATTTGGCAAAAACGTCTGTCTTGTTTTCAGAACGAAGGAACACCGAGAGAATAGAAAACACAAGCAAAACCTGGCTAAGCAAAAAAAGAAAGAAAATGGAAAGGAAAGAGACAGAGAGAGAGAGAGAGAGAGAGAGAGAGAGAGAGAGAGAGAGCAGAGAGAGAGCAGAGAGAGAGAGAGAGAGAGAGAGAGAGATCAGAGAGCAAGGCAGCCTTGAATGTGTAATTCTGAGCCAATCATAAATCCTCAGTCCTGGAGTCCCACAAGGCTTTGGGCTGGCCCCACTTCCCAGGCCACAGCGCAACAATACCTGGTACTATTTAATTAGAAATGGCGTGCACTCCCCATCCCTGCTCCCATCCACCACCTCACCTCTACTCCTGCATGCTTCTCCTCACTCTCTCCAGAAGCCTGGGGAAAGGGAGGGGGGGTTGTAGAGGTTCCTGGATTCTGATTGGTTCTGGTTGAATAGGGAGGCCAGTTTGAATCGGGCAGACGTCCAATAAAATGCCCTTCGTTACAGCCAGGAGCTGCTGTGGCTGGACACTGGATTTACTGGCACAGCAAGCAGGACCAAGACCGAGCTGGGCTGAACCGGAGCCAGAACAGCCCAGGCTTCTCCTAATGTTCATCCAAACCGCTACGCTCTTACGCATCTCTCGAAGGTTTTGATGAAAGCATAGTGATTCGTTTACCGCCTTGACAAGCCTGGATTAAACGTCTTGCTCTTCACCACGCTGAAGCACACAAGGAACTCAAATTACGAGAGGATCTAAATAACCAGCTTGTTAGACCATCTGGGGGACTCCCCCGCCCCCTCCCAAAAAAAGGAAAAACATCTTTCCACCCTTAGCTAAAACAACAGGACTTTGCTGCATAGATCCTTAATGTCTAATAACCTCTAATTTCTGGTGTTTACAAAAGGACCATGACAGTGTTTCCGGTATACCTGTCCCTCTGTTTCCTCGGCAACTACAGCCTTCCTGTGCACTCTACACAGCTACCACGGCGAATCACCACATCACACCCGTCTCTGGCAACACACACCACACAGCACCTCGACGTCGCCCCCCCCGCCGTACAGTCTGGTGCCTGCGTGGTTGTTTTTCTCTCCCACGTTGGCACCGACGTCCCAGAAGCTCCTCCCACAGGGCTCGAGCCCTCATCCGAGCGTAAATGCTAAACTGGATCTCAGCAAGAGCTGTGAAATCTCACCGGGTTCAGTGCCATGCGTAAATAAACGTGTTCTTGTACTATATACATACGCCGTAGTCACGATTATTAAATGAACACCACTTCCCTGTTTACAGAATACATGTTTTTGCTCAATTTCACAATGAAGCTTTAAAAAACATTTCCCCATAATGACTAATTAGACTAACAGCACGCGGTCAGTGTGCACTAAACAGGCGATGGAACGAAAACTAGACTGACAGGCAGGTGAAATCTCTTCATCTGTCTATTCTGAACGAGTCATCTATGACTCATGGAGTGCAGGCCTGTACAGATATACTGAGCAAGATGTCTCATCCTGGTAACAACAGTGATCCACGGTACGTTTTGTTATATATAATGTTGTCATGCCTACCGCAATTATGCGTTTGTGTGCACGAAGCCCTGCAGTGTAGAACTTGCACAATCCCTTCCACATCGACGCTGAAGTCACGTTATCGTGCGTAGGGCCAACTAGCACTAGCGTGCATACAAAATCAGCCATCATGATTAGCGCCAGCTAGCACTAGCGTGCATACAAAACCAGCCATCATGATTAGGGCCAGCTAGCGCTAGCATTCATATGAAACCTGCTAACAAGAAAGCTGGAGACATCATCAGCTGGCGCACGCAGCACTCACCGACCACCATGATGTTGAACTCGAAGCCAGCCTTCATGGTTTTGCGACGCATTTGATCGAGCACGGCCTCGATGCCCACGTAGCCAAACAGGTCGCCACCCCTGATGATGCCCTGCGTGCTGGGCTCGCCCAGGTGAGCGGGCGGGACCTCCGTCTCGCGCTCCGTCTCCAGGTCCTCCTCAGCCTGTACTTCCACCTCCTTCTCCTCCTCCATGCGGGCCGACGGCTCTAGCTCCAAGTCCAGCTCCTGTGCAGTGTCTGCGATGGTGAGACAAAAAGAGAAAGGTAGAGATGAAAGGCTGGCCTGTAACATGGCGGTGTTACCCTGGATACTGTGAACTAGCAAGCCCCCAACTCCGGTGAATCGTCATTTTCTTTTTTGGATAAAAACAAAAGAATTCGCGAAAGAGACGAGACCCTTTTTTAGGGTGGAAATACTGAACGTGTGGGTTAATGATGCATGTTTTCTCAAAGCTGCGTGGGAACCTCGTACTGTGCATTTTCAACATGCTCAATGCAAACTGGTGGAGATTAATGGACATCGTGCTGACTGACAGCAGGCAGGTGTAAGTGAGGCAGACGCTGATTCAGATAAGAAAGACGGAGAGAGCAGAAATACCCCAGTGTCAGCTTCTGTCTGGAGCTGCAGGATGGCTGAACTGTGGGAGTAATCTGTTATGATCTGATATGTTTCATAAAAGAGTTTTCCTTTGCAACTTCTACCTTAGATTTACCCACAGGCCTCTGGGGCCTGCAGGTGGAAAAGCACCTGCAATGTGTGAACATGCACAGCAAAGCCTCAAACGACACCCCTGTAAGAGGACAGACTGAAGGTCCCGCAAGACAGGATGTCATGTAGACAGACAAGCGCTCAGCGCTGTACAGAAAACTTGGGCCTGAAAACTCGCAGGTGGTGTGACCCCAGAACACTTAGTCTTTAACCTACAGACACCGTATGTATGTGTGTGTGAGGGTGCATGTGTGAGCCTATGTGTGAGCCTCTGTGTGTAATGTGTGTGTGTGCGTGTGTGTGAGCGATCACTTGTGCATAAACACAGACAGGGGGTATAAGATGATCTGATGAGCTTCCAGGAAAAGCCTGCTGTTACCAAGGTTTCATGCACTCATCAGAATGTACGAAGCTCACAGCAGTAGGTTCCAGTCAATCACCCACCAGTGATCTAAATCTGATACAGCACCATATCAGAGAGTGTATGAAACCTCACAACACTTAAACATGCCAGTAAACATCTTAAAAGCTTTGTGTTTCTCTCACTGGATGTGTATCTTTAACTTGAGCCAACTAAAGTGGGTAGGTCTAACTAGATAGATAGATAAATACTTTATTGATCCCAGAGGGAAATTCTTGACATCCAGTAGCGAATAGACAAAGTACACAGAGTTATAAAGGAAGGTACGGTAGAAATATACAATAAAATATAAAGTATAAAATATAAAGTTGAATTATAAAAGTATAGACTTTTGTGTGTGTGTGTAGAGGAGGTAGTGAAGTTAAACTACTGAGGAGGACAACAGTGTAAACCAGTTGCGGTGCAAATTGTGAAGATGACTGATGGCAGCCATACAGACAGTGCAAGTATGAAGGTATATAAGGAAAGAATTATAAAGGAAAAAATGAGTTTTGCAAGATGTAAACATTGTACAATAAGTAAATTAATATTGTAGAATAGTGCAACCAGGAGGGTGTTTCATCAGAGATGGGGGTATGATGGGGGTAACCAGGAGGGTGTTTCATCAGAGACGGGGGTATGATGGGGGTAACCAGGAGGGTGTTTCATCAGAGACGGAGGTATGATGGGGGTAACCAGGAGGGTGTTTCATCAGAGATGGAGGTATGATGGGGGTAACCAGGAGGGTGTTTCATCAGAGATGGGGGTATGATGGGGTTAACCAGGAGGGTGTTTCATCAGAGATGGGGGTATGGATTGTCCACCTCTGGGTAAAATCCCCTCACTCTTTAAAGTGGGGGGCCTGCACCCCTGTCTCTTATGCACCACGGCGGAAGAGTTTGACGTGTTTGGGGCTGAGCGTGGTGACATTCCCTGCCTCCTCAGTAAAACAATCCACCGTGGCTCCTGACGCCTCCTTTCGTGACGCGCGGGTCCCTCATCCCTGCCTCCTCTTCCACGTGCACGACCACGTGCACGACCACGTGCACGACCACGTGCGTGCTGTAAGCAGTCGGTCCAGTATATGAATATATCTATAAATAATGTCTGTAGAAATAATACATCTATGTAAATAATGTCTGCATAAATGTTATGTCTCGAGGGGAAAAAAGGACTCGGATCAGTATCAAGTTAACAGAGTAAAGTGGAACCAAGCTATTTGTACTGTTTTTGAAATTGCACAGACCATGGCAAAATAGAAGACTTTCAGTTGGCTGAAACAACAACCAAAACTAATCCTTTTTTGATATCAAAGTCTGGTCACAAGGGATTATACTGTCACCGATCTGATAGAGGACACAGCCTTACTAAGTTCTGTTAGCTAAATCTAGTGAGTCTGGGTGATGTAATCTACTATAAATAAATTGTACCTGTTCCACCTACCAAAAGGTGCTAATTCTGTAGATCACACTGGGTAATCACGTCTCAAGAATCCAGCTAGGAGATCAATTGTTTCAGTGTACAAGCACTGTTTTCCTCTAGCTGTTACACGGTGCTGAACATGAACCTGAAGCACGAAGAAAACAAGTAGAGCTTTGCCTGGAGCAGGCTTCTTTCACCTCCACCCTTACGCTCCAACTGTCAGAGTGTGAAGCCATCCATCAGGCACTGACTCAGGCAGAACAGAGGAACAGATAAATGAGTCTGCAGTTTGGGGGGGGGGGGTTGTTTGAGAGAGAGAGAGAGAGAGAGAGAGAGACTGAGAGGCAGAAAGAGTGAGAGAGAGAGAGAGAGAGACTGAGAGGCAGAAAGAGTGAGAGAGAGAGGGAGAGTGAAAAGAAGAAAAGAGGCAAAGAGAAAAATGCTGAGAAATAGTGAGTTGGCGAATAACAGAGAGGGAAGTAGAAAGATGTAAAGAGAAGCAGAGGAGACACAAAAGAGAGGGAGAGAGAGAGAGAGAGAGAGTGTGGGAGAGAGAGAAAGCGGGAGAGAGAGAGGACTGTGCTGTTAGAGACAAGCAAACATGGGTCATCTCGGGCAGTTCCATTTGTGGGGAGAGAGGGGTGGGCACACTGTCTTCCAGACGCATGAGAAAGGCAAACAGAATAACAGAGAGTGTTCGAGAAAAGTGACGGGGGGGGGGGAGACCAGTCTGGGTTTGTGCAATTAAAAAGAAAAGTGAACGCTGGGTCCAGGAGAGTCCAGGGCCGACTCTCCCCTGCTCTCACTCACCCCCTGCTCCCTCCTGCTTTATGAAGTCCTCTCCCACAACAGGTCTGTACAGCTGACATGAATGATGCCAAGATGACAAAACCAGGAAAAAGTATGAACAGTCACCCCAGCTTCACCTCACCACATGGCCACAAAATCCCTCTCGTGAAGCTAAACCCTTAAAAAAGAAGTTCTATCAGCGTTTAAAACGCTGCCAGCATCTACATTTAACATCAGCGAACCCAGAAAGCAGCCGTAGCTGCAAAACCACACGCGTGATTGGCCTTCGCCCATTTCCAGATCTTAACGTCATCTGAACTTACTATCTGACAACCGAGCTAGAGCGGAAATGCTTTAAAGCGCGCGTTTTAAAATAGCTCTTCGTTTTCTCCATTAGTAAACCTGGTGAGAGAGGTAAAAAAAAAGCGCCCATCGTTAGCTCTGACACAGTGCCACCCATCTGCCAGAAAAATATTTGTCCACGGACCCCTGAGCAGAAACAATAACAGCTGGAGCTGTGCAGGTATAATTACAGTTCCAGCGTTGCCTATTGCTTCTCGCAAGTTTTCACTGGTAAATTACTGTTTCTTATTTTAGTGCCAAGACTCGGCGCTTCCTACTTGTTTAATGCCAATTAAGAACCCCAAGCCTTGTCTGTCAAGGTAATTTAGCATGGCATGTGTGAGCAGCCGTTGATCCACAACAACGCTGTTCTGAGTTCAGCTGACCACAGATCATAGGCTGGGCTCATGTAAAATCACACACTCATGTAAGAAGGGTTTTCAAGAAAATTCATACTGACAGAGCAATCTAGGCCAAGACTATTGCTCATTTGTGCCCACAAAACCAGCCTGCCTTGATTTACTTTCTGGTCAGGTCAGAATTAACGTATTTAAACACTATAGTCTACCATGAAGCAGTAGTTTTGAGTTTTGGGGTTCGGTAAGAGGGATAAGTGTGTGTTCCGCACTGAACCATACTCGGACCTTCTGGTTTATATACTCGAACACATACTGGACTTCTGGTTTGTATGGAATAACTGAATTAAAACCAAGAATTGCTAGCACATCCAACCAGAGCTCAGACACGTGGAGCACTCCACCCACTGAAGCTACAGAAAGAACCAAATCTAACAGCAAATCAACAGTAAAGTTCAGGCATCAACACGCACTGCTGCAGGATCTGCTCATCGCCGGCTCTGACGCACTTTTTTTTTGGAAGATGACCGCACCACCCCACCAAGATTTTAAGGAAAATTCTTTAAAAAGAAGAAGAAGAAGAAAAAAAAGCTCCCCCTCCACCCCCTCCACCTTTCCCCCGTGTGTCACCAGCCGTATTGTTATCAGACTGGCAGCTCAGATCAGCTCCATGGATAGCCGAGAGGATATTGGAGTCTTACCTTCTCTCATTCACAAAGCTCTGCGTACAACCCGGGCAAATCCACTTCTCCGGAAGCTCGCTACACTGCGCGTGGAAAAAGGCCCGCAGAAAGTCGCACTGAAACGCACGCCTTCTCTCTCTCTCTCTCTCTCTCTCTCTCTCTCTCTCTCTCTCTCTCTCTCTCTCTTTCAGAGAAACACTGCAACACTAAAACTTTAGCCTTCTGCTCTGAGATGTGCAGGAGAGAGTTAGTGTTAATGAACCTCTCTCTCTGTCTCTGTCTGTGTGTGTGTGTGTGTGTGTGTGTGTGAGAGAGAGAGAGGGACAGACAGGGGTATGTGTGTAGGGGGGGGGGGGTTAACGGCTAAAGCTTTTCTCAGTCATTCACATGCAGATTGCTAAGAAGCTTGCACTAATCCAAAAGAGGACTTCTCCTCTCCTCCCCCACTCTCTCCCCTGCCTCCTCTCCTCCACCCTCCTCTCCTCCCCCACTCTCTCCCCTGCCTCCTCTCCTCCACCCTCCTCTCCTCCCCCACTCTCTCTCCTGCCTCCTCTCCTCCACCCTCCTCTCCCCTGCCTCCTCTCCTCCCCCACTCTCTCTCTCTTCTCCTCTTTTTCTTGTCCACTTCATCCTCTTCCAGCTTTGCTTACAGACACTTAAACTATCATGGATGTGGCCAACCAACCCCCCCGGTAAATAAGTAGCTAACTTACACCACTCCAATTCTGAAAATAAAGTGTTCTAAGCTCCCGACCCCTGCCATGAAAAAGATAAACTGAAAACCTTCCCCACACACTTCTAAACACACTTTAGGTTCATGTTACGGTAAAAAGCTACAACAATAATAACAATAACCAATAAACTACCTCAGTGGGGATAAAGGCGGTGGAACGGGCCGTGCTTTGCATATCGGGCTGTTGATAGAACCATAACGCACACCGGTATATACGCCAGCACACGCAAGAGTCACGTCCACTACGGCTCGCAGCACACGTGGTATTGCAACAGATCCAAAGCGTTAGAGTGTGAAACGATTGGCATCCCACGGTGAGTCTACGACATGCCTATGAACCACGGATCTTTGCAGCCAACCCGGAGCTTGTCTGAACACGTACTTAAATCCATCTGAATCCCGCACGGATGAGAGGTCGTGTTTTTATTATTGCAACATTATATTTGTTACTTTTAAGGTATAAGATTTAGCTACTAGGGAAAGTTAGCTCTCAGTGGAAAGTGCTGTGAGGAATTTTTGCGGTAAGGAGTGAGGAGAAAATAAATGGTTCTCTCCCTGGACCCTAACCCTGGACTGTTTCAGTGTCGAGGCAAGAGGTGAAACCGGCCTGGTCTCTGCACAGTTTCACAAAGGAAGTACTGGTTGTGTTATGCTGAAGTTTTACATGACCTAGAAGTCTTTCTTAGCGCAGAGGCTTCTGTCTGTTCTGGGAAGCTTAGCTGTCCTTATATGTGCTAAAGTACAGCATGAAACTCAAATACAGCCATGTATGGAGACTAGATTCACCCCATACGAAGCAGAATGGCCTCTTCTAAGACTTCAGAGAGGGGCCCGTGCGTGTGTGTGTGTGTGTGTGTGTGTGTGTGTGTGTGTGAGAGAGGGAAAGAGAAAAAACCATTGTCCCATGCTGAGATGTAGAAAGGATGGTTTTCATTGTTAGAATCACAATGCGGGCCCTTTCCCCCATACTCAGGAGAAGCCTGCTGAATAGTAATGGCCCAACAGCGCGGCCTCCACAGAGCACAGGACGGCGCTAACTCACACGGCTCCCTCGCACCAGCCAGCCAGCCACGGGCGACGGCTCTCAGCAGCACCAACAACAGGAAAGCATGCACCACAGACACCGCCAACCCAAATCCACGAAGCGGCCTGTTCATCTACCAAGGAACCTTCCGGCACAAAGCACGTCCTCAGTTTGGACGCGGGAGTTGAAAGTGCATTTTAAACTGGCATTTCGAAGGAGCCGGCAGAGAGAGGAGGAGAGCGCGGACGCAGGCGGGCGTCTCCTTTAACCTTGCCTGATGTGCAAAGATCAGTATCGGTGACCAGGTCAAGCAGAATGCCAGCCAGCAAACTGTGGTCAGGATGTTGGTTAAAAAAAAAACCCTGCGTAGAGGTTAGAACAGAGCGCTGGTGTGTATGCGAGAGAGAAAGTCAGTGTGTCATCCGACCACTCACGGCACTTTCAGTATGATGCACTTATTTCTCTCTCTCTCTCTCTCTCTCTCTCTTCCTGGTTGTATTTTAACCAGTTCGCACTCACTCTAGGGGGCACGCAGCCAGATACTCATTCCGATGAATGTTGTGCATTTCACATTAGATTCCAGTCACACACTGCCTCTTGGCAGCAGACTAGGCTCACAACCCTACACAGTAAAATTAACAGTGATGGTGGTTGGAAAAGCTCCCTTAGCTGGTATGTGGATGTCAGCTTGAGAGGAAGTAGGTTCTGCGTGGAGTCTGTGTTGGGTAGCCCACCGCTGCTACCGCACCGATTTGAAGTCGTTTCCGTGTGTTAAATTAAAAAGCACTCGCTGGCTCGTAGCTCAGACGGTTGCTAACGCTGGCCACCAAAACTACTCCCTGAGGAATAGGGCAGTGTCTCAATAGCAGCTCTCCCTAACCCTAACCCCTAACCCTAATCCCTAACCCTAACCCTGGCTCAAAAACTGGGCCTGAGCCCACACGACCAGACGTAAACGCAAGCCAGACCTGCTAGCACGGTGAGTAGGAGCTGTTTCCAGTCACTTGCTGCTTGCAACACCAGACGTGTATTCCGCAAAATTCCCCTGTGTGTACAGGAGACTTGTTCCATCAGACCCGTCTCTGCCTGGTTCTTCTTGTGATGGTTCGTTTTTTCGTCAGTCCTGTGTCAGCGTCATTGGTGAGCCGTGATGACACACTCCGTTATGAGCTTGTGAGAACGAGACGTCGGCAGGGTTCAGAGTGAGAGTAGAACGGCGTGTGTTGTCGAGGCGTGCTGGTGCTACGGACCAGGTCTAACAAGGCTGCGTACTGCGCCAGACAGTCTGCTCAGTGCCCCATTAAAGTTGAACAAACTTGTTTAATACAACTAATTCTGAACTAAACCCACATTGCACCATAGTCCAGATGCATCTCCAAAGACCCATGAGGACCCATGAATTTCATCATAAATAAAACAAATAATATTGGATTAAGTATGACACCCATGACTTGCAATTTGGCAAAGAGTACGCTGAACCTTTTAGGCAGTTTGGGCCCATTTTCCTCTCTTGCCTGGAAGGCATTCTAGCCCGTATAAAGCGTACTACATCACAGAGTGTCTCCTGAAAGAGACAACTGATCATTAACTTTTGTCCAATTTCAAAATTACCATTTCTCTCAAAAGTTGGAAAAAATTGTTATGTCCCAGCTGTGGTCTCATTTGATAAAAATGTTATTGTTGAAACCTTTCAGGCTGGTTTTAAAGCCCTTCATAGCACAGGGTCTGCATTAAAAGTGACAAATGATCTATTACTTGCTATGGACAATCCAGTTTTAGTCTTGTTAGACCTCAGAGCTGCCCTCACCCCTATTGATCATAACATTCTTATTGAACGCCTTGAGCACATAGTTGAGTTACAGCCCTAGACTGGTTCAAACCTTACCTGTGTCATAGTATTTTCTCAGTCAATATGGGCAATAGTTTCTCACCTGTTGCCATCATTGATAACGGAGTCCCCCAGGGCTCTATATTACGGCCTGTTCTGTTTTTAATATACTTCCATTACGTAATATCATAACATCTTTTTTCATTGCAACTCCATGTCCCTCTAAAACCCAACAACATGTTGAAATTTCTCAGCAAATGTCTAGATTGTTAAAAGGTCAATAGCCAACAACTTTTTACAACTAAATGTAGAGAAAACCGAAATGTTTGTGTTCGGCCCTTCTAAATAAATGTATTAAATCTAGGACAATATCTAATACCTAGGATTGCTCTCACAATACATAAAGCACCGTATTAAGAATCTTGGTGTTATTTTTTATTCCGATCTCAACAGATCAGTTCCGTGGTCAAATTCAGTTTGACCATTTTTGAAATTCAAATTTCATACAATCTCAAAAATGAAACCATTTCTTACATTTTAAGACTTTCTTGCGCTTCAAAAGTTATTCATGCTTTACTTTCTTCAAATCTCGATTACTGTAATTCTCTGTACTCAAGCATGAATAAGTCAGCGGTTGTCAAGTGTGGTTGTTTTATATGCGCTCTAACAAAAACATTTACTTACTTACTCAACGCAGAGGCGCACTGCAGCTAGAAGCACTGTTAACACTTCTGGTGTAAAATAGGTTTAAGAAGGACTTCCCAATCCTCCATTACCTGCACCAGTGCATTGGCTCACCTCACCTCACCCCACCTCAACCCTGCACCAGAGCGTGAGCATGTGTGTGGGGGTGGGGGTGGGGGGTTTGATTAATGCAGCATTCGCAAAATGACCTTAACGCACAGCATGAGCTGTCTATTTCACATTCGATATTTAATCACTTAATAAATTATAAAACGAGCCCTGCGACTTGGATTCATCACTTTCATCTGAGCGTTACCGCGGGCTGGACCGCAAGGCTCTGCAGTGCGGCTGGCTAATTAACCTCCCGAAGCATCGCTAAACAAGGTTTCCTACGACGTGCTCTTCACCTCGTTTTAGCCTTCATGGTCATTACAAAGCTAACCCAGAGACTAACAAAGCTTCGACATCAGCAGGCTGCCTGTGATTCCTCCAAGGGCCCTCAAGTGCTACGTGGATGTCATTGCAGTCCACTCTCATCGCGAAGGACCCAGTAAACCTGCTATAACTCGTTTATAGAGCTAGCAGCCAGCCCAGGCACCATCGATATCGCGTTAAACACAGAAGTCGATGTACTGCGTGCTCTACAGTGGTATTGGTCCGGGCATCTGTGCCCGCGGCCAGATGCCCCGCTACGCAGATGGCCCCCACTTGTGAACGTCTCGTGCATGTCCTGAAGGAGTCAAAGGTCAGACTCCAGGACACTATAGCAGCTCCTTATTCCCGGGTGTTGCTGTCTGCAATCCCGCTGTAGTGCGGTGCGAGAGAAGCCATGGGAATTGCCTGGCTGCCTGCGCGGTGGGGGGTTGGGGGGGGGGGTCATTCTTGCTTTGTCACAAGGGACACTGAGTTACCGTTAAACATCTCCATTACCTCACCTCTTCAATTCAAAACACATGCGAGCGCAGTCGCTGCCGATTCCTCTGCATGGTTGCCAGGGAAACCTCCCAGAAGAGCCGGGGAGTGCCGGGTTACCGTGGGGATCGGCCACCACGCGCCGAAGCGGAGCAAACACCGTAGCCTGCTCAAGGCAGCGTACAGTAGCCGGACTCGATGAGTTAATTTTACTAAAGTATTTTGACAGCCTCTTTAATCCCTGCACTCAGAAGACAAGCCAGCCTGGAGGTGATGCACGAAGGATCACGTCGTCTCCCGGTGACGTGACTCCACACCCACGTGAGAACGTGAGCGCGAGTGAGTGAAAGAACCAGAGAGAGAGAGGAAAAAACAGACAATCTGCTCATTAAGGGTCGGCATCCTAATGAGCGCCGTAAAAAACTTATAGAAATAAATCCCGTTGACTTTAAAGAGGCTGAGAGAGTGAAGGAAAAAGGGAGAGATTATGGAAGACAAAAACGTGGTGAGAGAGAGAGAGAGAGAGAGAGAGAGAGAGAGAGAGAGAGAGAGAGAGAGAGAGAGAGAGAGAGAGAGAG
>JAOXYF010000001.1:18932758-18950798 GCA_028565775.1 Sternarchorhynchus goeldii | reverse complement strand
TATGGAGTGTTCAGAAGTTAGCACTCTTTTCAAGTATGGAGGGTTCAGAAGTTAGCACTCATTTCAAGTATGGAGTGTTCAGAAGTTAGCACTCATTTCAAGTATGGAGTGTTCAGAAGTTAGCACTCTTTTCAAGTATGGAGTGTTCAGAAGTTGGCACTCGTTTCAAGTATGGAGTGTTCAGAAGTTAGCACTCTTTTCAAGTATGGAGTGTTCAGAAGTTAGCACTCTTTTCAAGTATGGAGGGTTCAGAAGTTAGCACTCATTTCAAGTATGGAGTGCACTGCAGTACTCAAGTGCACTACTGAGTAGAGAGTAAGTGGATAACTTCAGTTTGGGATGGATATGCTATTTGTCCAAGGTAACATAACTAAGCAACTGTTTCACAAATGTTTGTAATTCACTTTCATTGGATCACATTGGAAAAACTTTTATCCAATCCAATCACATTTTCCTTTGTGTCTGTTCTTTATGGATACCACATGGTAGACTGCTGTAGGAGACTCCAAGGCAGATTGTCTAGTGGTAAAGAGAGTCAGAGTTACTGTAATTACCTCAGCAATAGTGTAGCCATAAATTAGCCATACATAGGCGCATGTGCTGTCACAAACAAGCACGCCCGCACACACACACACACACACACACACACACACACACACACACACACACAAACCAAAAAAGTCTAGCTTTTTCTGCCTACAGGGTATCAGGACTTGGAGAGGGGGTGTGAACATCCTCTTTTTCAGCCTGTGCATGAGAAAGACGCGTCTACGGATGACGATGGCGTACCCCGACCCCCCTCCACACACACACACACACACACACACACACACCGTCCGGAGGTGACCCCCGGTGGGCCCGGTTTGAGGTAAAGGCTCCATGGTGACATCTTTTACCAGGAGTCACATGACCAGAGTACAAACCTGACTAGGAAGTAAAGAAGCAGCACACTGATCCTCTCAGCACGTGGACACATCCAATCACACAGAAGCTTTGGCCAAGGCTGCTAAAGCGCACCCTTCGACAAAACCTAATTTGCACGTGTCATGCTTCTTGGCATCGGCAGTGTAACAGGGGTACAAGATTGTGAGAAAATTCAGGGGACTTTTTTTTTCCCCTTAATTGTTTGCATGCAAAGTATCTTGATGGTAAACACATCTGCTCAGCAGAGAAGCGTGGATTAATGCACACTGTTACCATCAGCCTGCTGTATCTCAGACACTGTGTCTCCAGTGGCATTCCGTAACGTTATTACAACTCTGGGGGGGTATGAGAGCGGATCTGATATGTTTGTTTGTTCTGCATAGGGCAGTTGCTTAAATGAGTAAAACGTCTTTTGGTTTGGTTGGGACTTTCCTCCAAGACCAATTTGGATGCATTATGGGTTGTAGTAAATAAGCTAAACTGCATAAAACAAACTACACTTAACTTATAAACAGAAGTGCTGCTTATTAAAATAAATAATTGTGAATGTTGGAGTAAGTTCAAGCTAGAGCAATTATCGTCGTTTTGACTGCCACAAGCACTTAAATGTAATAATAATAATAATAATAATAATAATAATAATAATAATAATAATAAGATCCTTTATTAAGCGGGTTAAAGTAATTTGTTTCCCTTCTCAGATCAGCACCTGTCTAAACACTAAGATGTTGAGAGAGAGAGAGGCCATTGTTCTGTGGATCCTGCTGTGTGTCTGTCCATGACGAATCTCTTGCGGAAGACTTCTCTCTTCTACAGAAATGTGTGTCAAATCCAATAGAGGATGCAGTTGCGTAGGGGGGCAGGAAGGCCGCGTTCTAAACGCATCAGCACCGCTCCACTAAGCAAAGACGAGTGCTAGTTTATGAGTTTGGGGAGCAAATTACAATCTCATTCTAGTGGAATGTGGGGTTGTTTGGACTCATGAAGCTAGATGGAGCTACAGAACTCCCATTCACTTTCGCTCTTCTGCAAAGTTAACATGTATGCTACATGAAAAAAAAAAAGTATATTTCCAAAAACAACTGATGCGAGTTTATAATGAATTAAGTAATAAATACGTATCAGCATTTTAAATGTTGGCTTTCTAACAGATTGTCATACGAAGCCGTACGAAGGGCCGAAAATAATATAATTGCCAGCGCTTACAGTTGTTGCGTTGCTGCATGATGCATCTAAAAAAACTAATTGCAAAACACTATAAACTAACCCGTCAGAATACAGAAAGTACTGTATGCTGTCTCCGATTAACAGTTGTTAGTTAAATGGAGGGGAAAAAATCGCCAAACTTTTGTCGACGTTCAGTTTTTAGGCGTGCACGCGTGAGAGCACGCGGAGCGCACTTCTGAGATTTAACAGAAATGAATTAGCGAAGTAATAGAAGTGATTGTAGTGTATTTAGGCTACCGAGGATTATTTTCATTTCTTTCCGATTACATATATATTCTTTTATATGAAACTTAACTTTTGTACCAGGCTACATAATTTCTGTATTCATCGTCAGGACGTGTTAGTATTTTAGACCATGCAACTATCAGAATGTATTGTCAAATAATAGATTCTCTCAAACTTCTCTCAAAATGTGTTTCATAAGTTTCGTATCTATTTAAGGCATGAAGCAGACACTCACCCTCAAAATCTGACAATATCCCCTCAAGATGGTCATTCACAGAAATATCTGACATCCTGACTTTACGTCCACAAAAAGTTCCGGCCTCCGAGGCACTCGCAAAAAGAATACAGCTGAATTGACAAAAAGTCGGTTCCTTTAAAGATTTACCCAGCCGAGGTTTATCCCAGCGTCCAAATCTCTGATTTTTGATGCAACAAATAAAGTTGCGATTTTCACAGAATTTGTTTCACATCCGCGTGCGCACTGCAGAACATATGGGCTCTTTATCAATCTACACTCTGTTACAGCAAACCGCCCGATAAGCCTCCACCCCCTGTGTCGCCCTGCCCCCGAACAGCGCATGGTGGGCGAAATTGTTCCCCTGGCTTTACCTCAGCCTACGGCTACACCTGAAATAGCCATAAATGCCCCTCCTCTCGCCCGATACAGCCCCATATCAGCAGGGCTAACGAACCGGAGATAAAATCGCCCCGAACGCAAAGAGCCTTCATCATGAACAGCTTGTGTTCCTACATTTATTTATTTATTTGGTGTGCTTCCTGAAGCCCGATATGCTGTGGAACAAATACTTCTGTGTGGATTATCACGGGCTACTAAAATAGTGTTATCTAATTTGATCTATTTAAAGTAAACTAGCATTTTGCAGTAGCAATACTGAGAATACAATGTAACTGTACTGTAAACAAAAAAAAATACAAAGTTTTAGCTTCAATCTAAACCACAGTCATATATAGACCCAAATCTTAAAAGTACATAGTACAAGTCTTTGTAAAATATCGCAGAAGTAATATACCACAACAATATCCTATTCTGATTTTTATCACACAGGAAAGACTGTTGACATATCTGAATCTAGATCAGTGTGTTTACCTGTGACATACACAGATAAACACCCTGAGTGTTTACTACATACAGAGTGTTTACCTGTGACATGTATTTATTACTTTATTCATTTATTAATTAGCTTATTGATTACATTGTTACTTGTTTTACACGTTTATGTTTTAATAGACTTGTACAAAGCACAGACGCATCTTGTCATCTTATAAGGTCAATGTAAACAGCTTGTGCCAAGCAATAAACAAACAATAAACAAACAATAAACAAGCTTTGTCCACTGTAAATGCTTCTAAAAACAAAAAGCAAACTCCTTTGATCATTTGCTATCTATCCCTCTCCATCTTTCTCTCTTCCTCACTGTCCCTCCTGCTCTCTTTGCCGTATGCTTGTAAACATGCCCAGAAACCCCCCCCCAAAAAAACAAAAATGCAGCCATTAAAAGTGAGCGGAGACAGAGTGGACATGTGACCGAATTCCTGCTCTCCCCCTGTGTTCAAGCCGAACGGCTGGCTGCGATCCTAAGAGGACCCGCGTTTACCACGGAAGTGTGCTCTGGTGGGAATTGGTGTCAGAGTTTTCATCCTCGAAGAGACACAAGCTTTTCGGGCCACTTCTGAAAGGCGTCAACATGAGTGGGCCCTCAAGAAGGCCATGAAACTGCATCCTGTTCGTGTTACTTTCATTAGTTGTGGAAGTGGAAATGCTCAGGTGCTCGGGTTCACAAGGCCTGGATTTGGACGTGTGACTTTAGTGCTGAACACTGGAGGAGTGCTGAACAATGGAGGAGTGCTGAACACTGGAGGAGTGCTGAAGTGGAGATAAACAAAGGTAAAGTTTCATGTATCCTTACAGATTTTGACAGTTATTTTGATAGTTCTTTATTTTTAATAATGTACAGTATTAAGGCCTTGTCGATGTTTGTGTATGAATGAACATGGATTCATTCAGTCCAGTATATTCTTCCACACTACACACTACACCTTATAAATCGATGCAGTATACAGCAAAACCCTAGAGATGTCAGACTTATGAATGTGAAGTAGCATGTTCCCATTACAATCAGTTAGTGTCAGCGATGCAAACACAGCTGGTACAGACTATAAACACTCAATTTCCTGTGTGCTGCATCTGAATAAAACAAACCTCCAAATGTTTGGGTGGGACTTAAATATGGTTCAGACTCCATTTGCCAAATCAAACAAATGAGCATCATCTCATGGGTCAAAACCAGGGCCTCTCAATATTGTTTTATTCCACGCTTATCTGAAAGAATTACAAAAAGCTTACAAGTTGACTTTAATTAAAGTTGAATTTACAAAGAGCAACTGAGACCTAAAAGCATATCATTTTTTAATGTAATAACAATATGTCTTACCATCCAGTGTATGTTCATGAAATTTTCATTATGTAAAAATGTGTAAACATGTCAACAGACAACCAAGCAGTTATTTTGCATTGATCAATTCCAGGCAGTGTTAGGATATATGACTTTCCCCTCTGGGTCATGGAGAAAGGACAAGAGGATGTGGAATTGTGTGGGGGGGACGGGGGTATCTGGATGCTGGAAGTGTGCAGTGACAGCTGCAGGAAAAAAGCCAGATATACCTCACTGATCTGGGCTTATCAATGACCACCATCCCCAATTCCACCACCCCCCCACCCCCCATTCCACCATCAACCTCACTGCGAGTCACTAAAGTGGGCAATTAAATGGACTCATGAGCCAGACAAGAGCTGACCTCTGCCCTATGACCTAACTTGCCCTGGGTTAGAGATAGAGTCCTCTCGCCCAGGTATGTGCACGTCATGGCCTGACAGGGCTTTAAGGAGTGTGCTAAGTGTGTGCCGTTTCAACTGGCGGCCCGTTAAGGTGGGAATCACCTTGGCAGCAGCTCACACCGAGCACGCCTTGCCGACTCGAGGAGTTTGCTGTTACCGGCACCAAAGTCAGTGTGGGCAAGAAACTACACTTTCTTCTCACTCCCCAGGCTATCGCCGGGAGCAACCTTTTCTGCCTCATGATTCTGTTGCCATCATTGCATTGGCGCTGTTGAATTATTCAGCAGTTCTCCGGGAGCCGGAGTCTGACTGGAATGGGAGATTAATATTTGTCACGCTCCCTGGTAGCATGCCGCTGACCAGAGCGGCAAATGGAATCTGATCAAAGAATACAGGAGTGTGTGTGTGTGTGTGTGTGTGTGTGTGTGTGTGTGTGTGTGTGTGTCAGAGGGAAAGCGTGGGAGACAGAGATATAGAGACAGAGGGAGAGGTTTATTCCCACAGTGGCAATGCGCTGTCCTGCACTCACTCTTTCCAAATCACTCTCTGGCTCCTGGCCGCCTCGGGCCAGTATGGATCCAGGTGAAGTGCGGCTAAAACCACCGGATTTTCCCCAAGATCCAATTACATACTCTGCTGAGACGCAGCTCCACCTGACATACAGAGGGGCCTGTCAAACACTTCTTAGTTATAAGAGGTGTGTTGCACAAATGTTAACAAATGTTCTTCGTTCCTGTTTAGGCTTCACTGTATTGCTGTGCTTCTAACTTCTCAGTCCTCTTGAGAGCTTTTCCCAGTGCAGTGATCAAGCCTGGTCCCTGGTGTAGTGAAATGGAAGGAATGGTGAGCAGAAGAAAGCTGCCCCCCCCCCCACCCTGTCAGCACCCCCACTCCTGATCTCCTGATTATCATCACCATCTCCTGCACCACACGGGCACGGCGAACCATGACAAATCCAGCAAGCGAGAGGGAACCGAAGCGGCAGGCTCCCCAGGGCAGATGTGGGATTTCCTTTAAGCCCACATTCAGCTCCTGCTAGCCAGGTGCAAACAGGGGAACACATCCAGACCCACATTCATTACGGCTCTGATTAGGTGTGACTGGGCTGTTTACCAGAACGTTATGTGTGGATTTTGCAAACCAATATACGTCAGACGTGAACTAGGAAAAGAAATGTCTCCAATATGCAGTATATCAAAATGTGCCAAGTTTTTTTTATTTGAATTTGAGAATATCCACTGGCTAACGTCGAGCAGAGACAAACCAAACCATTTCTCTGTTTGGAGAGAACTAAGACCACAAAGCTACTGAACATGGGAAGGTGCGATTGGCTAACATGCCGCAGCCGAGAGGCACTTAGCGCGCGGCAGCCCGGAGCCAACCATGACAGATGTGCGAAGTTGAGTCAGTGTTGTACAAAACAACGAGGAGTGTTGTACAAAGCAACTGTCAGCTCCCCTCAGCTCCCCTCAGCTCCTCTCCCGAGGACACTACAATGCTAGCATACTGAAAAGCTGCTACTGCGTTCTCATGCAACTCGCTACAATGTAAGTATCCAGTACTTTTTCAGATGTGTCTCATTTGACCTGAAATCTGTCATAGTGTGTTATTCACTCAATATGGCAGAAAATATATAATTTATTGTCATTCTGACAGTAATACTAGAAAAAAAGAGCATAACCAGCCTTCACAGGTGATCCCAGTAACAAATATTAGTAGTAGGCCCTTTAATATTAAACAAGCCCATAAAAAAGGACTGCATGCTTTAAAATGGAAAATATACATACGATATGAATAAAACAACAATTATTTGATGATAAACCAATGTAGGTAGGAGTAAACATGTTATAGCTCCTTGCTACCACCTACTGATTTCTGTTGGACATTTTGTGTGGGTGTGTATGTAGGTGTTTGTGTGTGTGCAACAGAGAGACAAAGTGAGTAAGAGAGTGAGAAATGAGGGAGGGAGAAAGAGAGAAAGAGAGAGAGAGAGAGAGAGAGAGAGAGGAAAGGTATTTCACTCTAACTGGGTCCAGTGCACAAGCAGACAGGTTGATAGATGAACAGCACACAAGGCTTGAGTAGAGAGCATGCGGGGAGGGTGGAGGGATGGAGGGGTGAGGGTGGGGGTTTGGGGTGGGGTGGAGTGGATCTTTCAGGAGAGAAAGAGAGCGAGGCGTGTATGTGAGAGGAAGCTGAGGAATGCCCTCCGTTTATAACCAAAAGGAACACAAAACCTACCTGTTGGTAAACACAAAACAATGCATTTTGGAGTGGAGTGTGACTCTAACTTAATATGCAAAATGATAAGAACATGCAGGTTCTTAAGAAGAACCTAGGATTAAAATACTTGCAGGGGTGCAATAAACTGCATGTCCAAAACAAACAAACAAACACACACACACACACATCTACAATAACAACATAGGCAAATAAGTACACAAATGAATAGCAAAATGAACATGCAACCATTGTTCCACAAACTTGCACGAGTCACAGCCAGCTAACGTATGACCAGAGATAGATGTCTTGACACACGCCTCATCACTGATTCCTCCTCAGGACTTCGGTTTTAGCTGAAGAGCTGTTTGCTACATCCTGCTGTTGTGACTCACTATCACATTTTTTCCCCCTCTGTTCTCTGTGTTCATCCACTTTTATTAGCTAGCTTGTCAACAACTTGTCATGCTAGCATAAGTAAAAAATAAAACTAGACAACAGGTGAGAGAAATGACTCCCGCAGAACATGTACAACAGCCTCTTCACAGGTAGACCTTTAACAAGGACAACAATAATAACTCATATTTGCATATCTAATTTTTGCTGGGATATATTGGTTTTTGTATTTATCTTGGTGTTATTGCTGCTTGTTTAGGCATGACGTTTCTGTTTTGATGCTCTGGTGTGACGAGATTTTGGTCAATTTCCGGTTTTTTGTTCCTTTAAATATTAATATAAGTACTGG
Organism: Sternarchorhynchus goeldii; assembly: GCA_028565775.1. Classification (NCBI taxonomy): domain Eukaryota; kingdom Metazoa; phylum Chordata; class Actinopteri; order Gymnotiformes; family Apteronotidae; genus Sternarchorhynchus; species Sternarchorhynchus goeldii. The sequence goes on along the minus strand of JAOXYF010000001.1, from coordinate 18,942,600 downwards.
TCACAGAGGCATCAAAAGGTCGGAAATATTTATTGGAAGATATTGTTTGCATATGCGTGTATGTTTGTGTATGTGTGAGAGAGGAAGAGAGTTGTTGTTATTTGTTAGCAATACGCTCTAGCTAAATGTCTATGAGTGAGAAAGTAGGAATGTAATATTAGCCCTCCACTCAAAAACAAGTAACTTCTCGCAAGTCTAATAAGATATGCACATTTGTGACAGCTTATTGAAATATTTGCTCACCATTTACCTATAGGCCAGTTATGATGGAGTGTGATAATGTCCCAGTGTAAACAAGTGCAGAGGAGAACAGCCACACAACACCGCCCATTTTAATTAAATGCCATGTCATGTCAGTGGGAATGCAATCCGTAGAATACACATCAGTCCTCACCGGCAAAGGTTGCAGAAAAAAACACCGGCAGATCAAACCTGACCAGAACTGCGCATCGAGTCAGAAACCGTGCGCAATATGTGCGCACAATAATAATGCGAATAAAAATGTCACTTGTGAGGAAAAATCTTTTATTCTGCAGTGATGGAGCAGTCTGTTTCCCCTGCTGCTGTGAAAATTTACCCGTAATTCCTGAGCATAGCGAAAATACACCATCATACACACCGTCATAACTGTGAGCATAAAGATTCGGTGCCTACTAATCAGAAAAAAAATCAGCATCTCCTCTAGAGGTCAGTGGTTCAGAAAATCTTAAGACCATTCAGTGGGAAACTGGTGTCCAAGCAGCATTTGGTTAGTCAAAACTTGCACTTTATATGTCAAGTTAAAAACGTCAATAACCATCAGGAACAGTGAGACACGCGGTCTGAAAAGCTTTCTTGAACATCTGTGTCGCTTAATGGAATAAAAAAAAAGCGAAAAAGCGTATATTTGCATTCATTATATAATTAGATCTAAAACTCGGTGTAAATTTGATTGTAACTTTTAAAAACTGTTCATCCACCTATTTGAAAACGGGCTTCATTCAAATGGATCTTTGGCGTTTTCATAACCCTGTGTCGGATTATAAATGCCTCTTTATGCCTGCACGTAGCTCGGGGAGTGAGATTTGTCTTTCGCTTGAGAAAGGACGTGTCAATAGGCGCAGTCAGTGGAACCTCATTTCTCACGATTTTTTCCCTTGATTATTTTTATTGATTTTTTCCCCCAAGTAAACAGCACGGAGGACCTATTTCTCATGAATTTTTGATAGACTTTCACGAGGAAACACGTCATGTTTCTGAAAGTGTATCACACATAAATGTCTCTAGAAGAGGATATTCAACGTAATTTGAATTTTAAAGTCAACAAGTTCAAGCTTTGTTACTAGAGAAATCTTTTTTTTCCAATGTCTGTATTTCAATACAGTTACCTAATTCATTAAACCTTTATGTTCTGAGGAAGGTTTATATTTAGTTTCTTTATGAAAGCAAGCGTTGCCTACAGCTCTGAGTGTTAAAGTTACAGGATAACCTGTGACGCACTGCAGCTTGTAACGCCAGTGTTTGTGTTTATGTTTGTCACCCTCAGTACCAAACATGGCGGTTTCACAGAAAGGTCAACAGGAGAGCGGATAAAGGGGTTTGCAGTATGAACCTTCTAGTTCACCAGGAAGAGTCTGCGTCTGGCAAGGTTCTGGGGGCCACCTCTGGATGACAGGGGACTCTGACAGGGGACAAACGCCCCCTTGAGCGCTGTTCATTTTGAAAGGTCAGTGGATGTTATAACAGCATATATAGAACGGGATGGTTATGGTGTTATGATAAGCAGGATTATAGGAATGTCCTTAGCAAGTCCTTCTTCTTCTGTTAAAAATACTGAATAAAGTCCCTTCTTCCAAGGGAAAGATCCTACGAGACACTAAATCTGTTCTGCCACTGAAGCAAATCAACCTCTTCCATAAGCCAGCGGAGTCCAAAACGAGGAATGTTTTCACAGGCCCTTAAAAAGTTTTTGTTCTGTTGATGTTTTCCAAATGTACTGTTGTTTTCTAGTATATAAACACCTGCTTAGAATCAGATTTGCCATTGACTGAAACATTCCCTAGAAGACTTGTTCTTTAACTCCACCCACTCAAGTCTTTTTTTTCCCTTTTTCTTTTTACATATTCAAAAATTTCAATCGTTTAGCCTCTGTTGCCAGGCAACCTGCTCGGACATTTTGTTTGAGTAATGTTCATGAGCTGTGAAAGCATACTAACCGAATCCGAAAGCGAGCTATTTTTACCAGGCCAGTGTATGCACTGTGTAACAAACTGTACTGTTAACAGGGGGGCATGCTGCCTCGCTCAGGAAGTGCAACGTTATTTAGGAAAGACGGACAGAGACAGCAAGATATTTCAATCTTGCTAGCATTGAATTAGTCAAGGCATGTTCCTCATCACTCACAAATGATGCATTTCTGGGCTGCCTGCACAATCTTGGTAAAACCAAGATGGTAAGCATGTCTGTGTATCAATATTATTCTTGTATTACAGGAGAGACTGTGTGTGTGTGTGTGTGTGTGTGTGTGTGTGTGTGTGTGTGTGTGAGAGAGTGAATGAGTGAGTCGTTGCTGCTCGACCCTTGGGTTTGGCACTGAAACTGTGAATCGAACAACATTATATTTTAGAACTGGGTCAGTGGCCTCCTGAGATGACATATCGGATAACGCCTCCGCGTTGACCCTTTGACCCCGCTGGTGTACGCACAGAGCAGGACATATGCATGTCAGCCTTAGCAGCAGCAGTCCCCCCCACCCCCACCCCCCGGTCACGTGAGACGAAGGGCGCACGTGATCCTGTGAAGTGCCAGCTCCTGTTTTTCTAAGTGCCGGCCCCAACACTGCCCAAGGCATCTGCCTTCCTTGCTCTAATTGGCGAAAGGTTCGTGGTGTTTCACGAGAGGGTTGTTACCCAGGCGTTAATTGGAGGGAAGTCGTGTCGATTAGCGTTGGCTGCATGCTTGCTGAGCCTCTCCGGCAGGAGCGGCCCGGGTGATCGGCGCGGCTGGAGGGGCCGAGCCGGCTACCGCAAGGAGCGTGATTGGATTTCTCCTCCACCTCCACAGAAACATTGCTGCTGGCGACGACCGCGTCACCTGCAGCCACAGCACAGGTGGGGGTTCCCCGTGGCGGGTGAACCCTGGACACGCCGGACCGGGTCGCTTTGTTCAGACACCACTGAACCTCTGCTGCTTTGTTACAACTTCCCCCACTGCTCGATCTATAAATGAACAGATATCCGAGAACAACCGATGTTCCAGTGACGTTTGCAGACGTGGGGGGGGGGGGGGGGGCTCACCGCTGAGGTGTCGATCTCAGGAGGCTGTAGATGAGAAGCCATGCTGAGCTCCTTCTTTCTCTTCATGGTTGTTTTTTTTCTTCCCTGCTTCACATTTAAAAGACAGGAACAGCTCCTCACTGGCCTGTGTCACGTAAACATGTAAAATTCCATACCAGAATAAACCTTGAACCGCTGGTGTAGTTGAACCAGTCATTTTACTAAAGTTATGGCTGATTATTTTAAGCGATAAATGTTTCGAGTACATCGTGTCACTGCTGATGGAATGGTCTCACGTTATGGATACCCCCTGAGCGAGTGCATTTTTTAAACCTAAACATGTAGCTTAGGAAAGTCATAGAAGATTTTCACGTTGAAATGCCAACTGGAAACATTACACGAGTGTCACTAAAGATAACTGTAGATTCCACCCCCAGCTTTTTAGGGGGGAAAAAAAAGGCTTGCAGCAGACTTTGTAAAAATGCACTGAATTTGTACACAGACAAGCATGCAGACCAAAACAGCCACGTCACCATGCAGGAAGATCTTCAATCAGGCTCGGGAACCTGTTTATACTGCTGCTTTCAGCCCATCGCCCAAGGTAAACCTGCAGTTATATTTGTTCAGCTCTACCAATTTCAGATTCAAATATTGTTTGGATTTAGCTGTATGTTGATCACTGTGTGGATAAACATACAGCTACATTTCACTGAATTCCGTACATTTAAAATAAAGCCTTCACAAATGTATGGCCGCTGAATTCAGAACTATTAGGACGGTCAGACCGTTTCTGTCAGGCATCTGAAAAGAATGTAAAAATGTCTCGAAATCGGACGGTAACTTTACTTTTATCTCGCTGCGTTATGATGTAGCTTACAAAGAAAAAGACCGAACATCTACGGCAGCAAGAGCTGTCCAAAAAGACCAACACACGATGCAAATGCAAAGTTTGGAATCTACACGGGTACCCAGCAGTTATGCTAACTTGACTTTGTTTGTTTTCCAGAAGGTCAATGCGAAATTGAAATGATCAATTCTTATCTTCCCCTTGCACTGGAACAACTGGCATCGATTCTCTTCACCTTCACCCCTTCGGTTTACCTTGAACGACTGACTTTCCCAGCAGCAAAAGCGCTAAACTGAACCTCTTAACTCTGAGAAATTCCCTAGGACCAAATGATGACCCATTACTGAATCTGGGAAGGGGGGGGGGGGTCACTGTGGTCTCCTGGTTCTGATGATCGTTATATGGAAGCGTGATCACATGAAGGCTCCCCGACGGTCCACAGACCTGCTCTCTCCAACAGTCACCTTTCCTTCATGCCATACCTGGGAAGAAGTTATAGGAAAGGCATAAGACTATCTTCTGGTAGTTTTCCAGCTTGGAGTGCATGAATTCAGGTCTATCTGAGCCACACTAGATATTCCAAGTCGCACTTTGTAAGTCGCTCTGGATAAGAGCGTCTGCCAAATGCCATAAATGTAAATGTAAGGAAGGGCCCTGCAGACGAAACCGTTTGGTCAGTTTCTGTACTTTTAAACATGTGTTGCTTTTACTGCCATTAAGCTGAAGCCCTCTTTTTAAGATGTCATTTGCGTCGCTCGGGTATGTGATGCTTCCTGAGTTAGAGGCCCAGATAACAGGATCAGCTCACTTTGATGTGCTGTGTTGAGCATGAGAGGAGTTGTGCTATAATGGTTTTTATATGAACTTGTCCACTGGGACTCTTAGTTTGTTATGACTATAAAGCAGATGATATGCTCAAGGGTTTTAAAACCATCTTCAGCTTTTCCCTTTAGGATCGGAAGACCTGCTCCTCAGTGAAGATGGTAGGAGAGCTCCTTGTGGTGGTCTGGAGGGGGAGAAGTGAGTCTGACTGATGCTGTGGGTCGAGGTGGTCGAACCTAAAAGATCTCTACAACCTCAGGCCGCCACAGGGAACCAATAGCGTCCCAAACTCATCTGCTCCACTGGCCTACATCCTCCTGGTGTCTTAGTGAGGTCCTCTGTGGCAGCAAGAATCAAGGTCAGGTTGAGAAATGTCAGCTTCTCTGAGTTCTTTCCATCACATTGTTTTTTTTGGGTTTTTTTCCGTTCTTGCCTGCGTTTGTGATCTTCTCTGGATAAGAACATCTGCCAAATGACTAATTGTGAGCATAACCACGTAGTTCTTTTCTTTAGAACTATCTACACTTCCCCGAGCAGCTCCCAGCTTTAATGCTGGGAGACGGAATATTTCAAAATACGGCCTGTTTATTGCAGCTGTGACAAGAAAGGGGGACGCGTTTCATAACATCCCCCAACTAAATGGCACTTCGGGGGACGTGCAGAGAGCCAGAGGGCCGATCTGCATGCACTCGCGCGTTCTGTTTAGTGCGCTAAACGTTTCCCTTGGGCCAGCCGCTTTTCATGCAGTACTGTGCAGTATGGCAGAGCTTATTTAAGAGCGCCAGCGTCCGCGGGCATAATCCCTGCCAGACAGCCGGGCATGGAGATCTGGAAGGGGCTGGCAATGACGGTATAAACGCCATCCCCGTGCAGGCTCCTCCCCCCTCCCCCCTCCCCTCATAGACGTGTGACCGATGACCCACCCGTTCGCTCTTTTATGCGCCTCCTGCGTTCATGGCATTTAAACGCTGCCTTTGAAACGGCTCGCGAGTTCCTTGTGCGACGGAGTTCGGATTAACTACTCGAGGCGGGTCAGGCTTGTCTGGAACTCGGAGAGGCAGCGACCCCGGGGATTTGCCTCGCCTCCCAGCGCATTTTGATCAGTCGCCTGGAGGCCAGCGGCCGTAGCTGCTCCGTGATGTCTAGCTAATTGTTTTGTCCCGTTGGTTTAACCTGCAAGGGATGGTTGCGGAGGGGGACACACAAACACACATAACACAGGTTTATGGAAGGGAAGAAAGGCTAACTCTTTGCTTCACTCTAGCATTAGGGATGGTCTCTTGCTGGGTGTAAGTGACAGGCGGAGGCATTGTACCGTGAGGTACAGTCACTACACACCACTGCTAGGCTTTTGTGGTACAGTTTACTTACATATGTTTATTAGTGCAGCTGAACGTAAGATTGGCTGGTACTGCCTCTTCCCAGGTTAGTCAGGTGGACAAGGCAGATATTTCTAGGTTTTTTTTTTCTTCTTCTTACCGCGGGCTTTTGAGCCCGCTCCACATCCGGTCACAGTAGGAGCGACGTGCATGCGGTGTTAAAGTACGAGTTTTTCATCGTCCGGGGAGGGAGGGCTGAGGTTGGATTAAGATACGGTTTGTTTTGCTGTCAGCTGGGGCGTCAGGTTTAGAAGCTGCCCGAGCGTGTTTTCACGCTGTTCTGTTGAAACTACACTCACTAGCTGTTGTGTTGTATGATCCAGTGCCTGGCTTCTCCAAGAGGTGAGCACGTCCCCTGCTAAACCATTAGGGTTTCTCTTTGACTCATATTGTACCTTGCTGTTTCTACTGTTCGTGTGTGTAAGGGGAGGGTGGTGGGGTAAGGGTGGTGCTGGTGGGGGCTCTGGCTCTGTCTGGGCTTGAAGCGAGCTGGATGAGGTGGAGGGATTTTTTTTCTTTTTTCCTTTATTTATTCCACACGGCTCCCTGAGTCATGGGAGCGCTTGTGAATTCTGCCTCGTGTCACCTCAGAGCACTGGGGGTTCGTCCTGCGTCTCACCGCATAGCTTCGCTCCGAAATGTGCGAGTAAAATGTTGCTCCCATGGATGAATGGCTTTATTTCTTACATATCCAATGATTGTACAGTTAGGGTTTGAGTGCAACTCAAAGGTGCAGTGATTTACTACTCGGTGTGTGTGTGTGTGTGTGTGTGTGTGTGTGTGTTCCCTTGTTATCAGACCTGTGCAAGGTTAGGAGAAGGGATGTTGAGTGTACTTCACCGAGTACCAAAAACACTCCACCGTAGTGATACAGAACAAGAGTTGTGTGCTTGTTTCAGGCCTGGAGACGGCCCAATGCCAGAGAAGCTGTCGCAGTCTGACGGCACAATATAGGTCAGGCCGCTTCAAAATAGCTGCGAGGCCAAAAGCACAGGAATGGAAGCGACCGCATAAATGGTAACTCCGTGTGACGGGTAACTCTGTGTGACGGGTAACTCTGTGTGACGGGTAACTCCGCGTGACGGGTAACTCCGCATGACAGGTAACTCTGTGTGCAACTACATCCACCTCCACCCTCCTGGCTGTGCTCTGCGATACGTCTTTAACCCATGACTGGACTCTCACACAGTCCGGGCCCCTTCTTCTTGACGCCATGCACCAAGCCAACACACCCAGCGTGTCTCCGTGCTTGGCGGCTACCGGGCTATGCGCGCATCTGTGTCAAATGAAGGGTTTTGCATGGAAACTTCAACAAGACTCTCATGTAAGCTAGATTGATTTAGTATGTTGTAAAAATAAGTAGCACCCAGTTATGACTGGGAAGATGCTTGAACATGCTTAGTTCTGCCACCAAAAGTCGTGCTGCTCGGAGATGTGCAGAGAACGTATGAACATTATAAAAGCACAAGTAGGACTTGCCCAGCAGTAGATTTTTTTCCTCAATTCATTGGAACAACAGTCTGTGAAATATCGTTTCCTTAAACAAAGGCATTTGCCTCTTAATTGTATTCAACAATGCATGTTTATTATTGTTATCCTGCTGTCCCGTAAACGCTACGTATTTATTTATTTATTTTATCTTATTTCGGGCCGAGACTTTAAAAGATGTGCGAGCGTTTGAAACTCAAATGGAAGTAGTGACAAACGCCAGGAGATATAATCCCCTTATCAGAACCAGGAAGGGTTTGCGTTGTCCGTTGCAGCAGGATGCTGTGCACAGAAATTAGGCTGCGCTAAGTGGAACATGAGGGCCAGATTGATTATGGAGCCATCTGTTCACCATTGAACTGATACTGCCATCCAGTGGAAACAGGGTGAACTTGGGCCAAGCTTTCCAGCTTGGCATACATAATAGATGCCTTTCATTTCGTCTGCATGCTCCCCGTTATCTCGGTTGGAGATTCATCTGTATGTTTGTTGTATTTGTTTTCGGTAGAGGAGGTTCTGGCCCGTCCACCAGAGCGGTGTAGGGCTCATAGAGGCTCGTGTTGCAGCAGGAGCTCCCTCTACTCCTGGAGCTCCTCGTTCCTCCTCCCCTCCCCCTACTCCCCACCCGCCTTTGCGGTGCTTCCTCAAGGCTGAAAATGACCGCAAGTGCCCTTCCCGTGAACATTCCCGTCACCTGTGCCTCTCTGACGTCAGCTCCGCCACGCGAAGCAAACGAGCGAGAGGAGCCACGCCGTTTCTGGACGGCTAGTGCCGCCTCCGGGCGGGAGGCGAGACGCCCCAGCCGAGCCTGACCCGTGTTCCCCCGGACTGGGGCAGGTACGAGAACCGGGAGGCGGAGGTTCGCCAACGGATGCTGGCAGTGCGCAAAGCACTCATTTAATGTGTTATTGCCAGGGCCGTCAGGGTTGTGACGTTTCCTAGCTTTCAGTGTGAGGCTTTCAGTATGAGTGATAGTTTTGGAGAAGAGTGCGTGGGGGTGGGGGTGGAGCGAGAGTGGGGGTGGAGCGAGACTGGGGGTGGAGGATCTGCACAACTGCATTTCCCTTTTGCCCAACGATTTGAACGTTATTAATTTCTCACCTGGCATGATGGAGCCGGCTGTATGTGGCACTGCGCAAAGAATAAATGTGTTTATGTTTTGATTGCTTTCCCCCGCTTCATCTTTTGAAATGGTTAAAATATTGTGATCTATTCTCACCTTAATTTTTTTTTTTATATATGTCAGCCACCTTTAAATCTGGGTACAACAAGAACTAATGACTGCACTGAAACTGAGTCATTTTTCAACTCGCTGAGGCATTTGTGTTTCTCACTGAGCATCAACTGTCATCTTCAAAACAACAGACTTTTCCCTTGGGTGTTGGAAATGAGCAAAACCCTGCTTCCATCGCACTGCTTCGGCCCAGATGTTAAGACGTTTCGTGCGGCTCCTGAGTTCTTGTTAGCTCCCCTTGGTAGATATGCTAAAGTGTCAGGAGAAGTAGGCTGCAGCAGGCAGGGATGGCCGCCTGCTTCCTGCTGTCATTTCCAGCCTTCGGCAGGAGCTTCAGTCTGTAGTGACATCGCAGCTCTGGCACACACTCACTCATCAGTATTCCACCGGTATGAATCTCTCTCTCCCTCTCTCTGTCTCTCTCTCCCTCTCTCTCTCCCTCTCTCTGTCTCTCTCTCCCTCTCTCTGTCTCTCTCTCCCTCTCTCTCTCTCTCTCTCTCTTTCCTCTTGCTTCCCTTTCTCCCAGCTCCCTCCCTCTTTCTCCCGACAAAGATCCATTGCTGCTGGTGCACCATGGCAGGACCCAGCCCTTTTGAGTCTCTCCATCCTGCCTTGCCGTTCGCCTTTGATGCCAATCATTTGTTTTATGTGGTCAAACAGTGGCGGTGTAGGGAGAATATTGACAGAACGGAGGGACGGTGAAGCTGGTGATAAAGGCTTGCTCGGAGCCTACCCAGGATGAATGGGACGCTCTTTGCCACACTGACTTTACTGCCCTTATCAGAGCCCTACAGGCGCACCTGATATGCTCCCCCCCC
>JAOXYF010000001.1:18920809-18932740 GCA_028565775.1 Sternarchorhynchus goeldii | reverse complement strand
AGAAAGAATGGAGAAGGGTGGGGTGGGTGGGTGCAGCGTCTCCGCGGCTAATTGTGTCCTACGAAGAGGCAGACGTTTGAGCCGACGATTTGAGTACTTCTAAAGCCCCAAGTCAACAAAAAAACGGGGTCTACCGCAGTCTCCACTGGGCTACTGTACGTGCAGCAGGAGCCGGAGGGGGCGGGGGGAGGCTCTGCCGTCATGGTCGCCTCGTGAGAATGAATATGTAGAAAGGAGTCACCTTGAGGATGCCAAACGAACACTGGGCATCTAGAGGATGCTGCTGCTGACCACTGGAGGGGGAGGAGCCTGTCCAGGCACTCACAGATGCACTCTGGGAGATGCGCAGGTGCCGCGGACTTTGGGGAGGGGGTGAGGGTCAGGGTCTCGGCTACTCTTCAGCGTGGCAGTGCTGGAAACCCGTGTTGTACGCCTCCTGCATCCCACACCGCCCGTCACACCCAGGGAAGCTCCACACGACGTGCTCAGATTGCACGATGCATCGGAAAAAAGGAGCCGTCGGAATACTGGAACCTCCAAAATCGCACTGATTAGGATCGGCGTTTCGTGACGTGCATTTTTGCTTGAGGTTTCCACGCTCTGCAGGTCAGAGAGAACGAGCAAAACAAAACATTGGGTTCTTCCTTTTCATTACAGGTGCAATGGGCCAAATAACTTTTGTCAGCCTTACAGTTTGGATGTGAGCAAAAGTAGCACCATCTGGCCTCCCTTTTTAAAAAAAAATCCAGCGTAACTTTACGAGAAAGTTCATCCCAAAATTTCTCTGCATGCGTTTATTGCACTCTGTGACCTCTCTGGTGACCTCGCTTACTCAACGACCAATCACAGCGAGGTGTCTGTCATCCGGGCTTGGCAAAGAGGCTGATCGGGGCTTGTGGAACTGTACTGTCACTAGATGGATTGACTCATTCTCTCTGTGCACCGGGACCCCTAACAACTACTTGTCTCTCTCTGATTATATCTCAGCCAACAGATTATTGAGTTAGAGACTCCAGGTTTGACCTTGGCAAAGCATTGTGAAGCAGCTCTGCTCCTAGCTTGGCAGTTTAGCTTCGTCCTTCCACCTGAGACGAGTGTTTGCTTGGGTTTTAACCCTCATAAGAGTGAGGTTTACCCCTTCCCTTTCTCCACACACGAATGGGGAATTTACTGCAGTTACAGAAAATCACTAAAGGTCTTCACTACAGCTGCCAGTGCTGTGTGCCACACAACGGGGGAGATTTTATGTGATATTCTGAAAATTGCTCATTTATATAGTCCGAGATAAAACTCATGTGCTAATATTTTACAGAAATCAACCTTCAGCTCGTGCACCAAAGAAAAATGTAAGGAGAACGTCGAGTCTCGCCGAAGCATCCTGGACGCTGGAGGTGAGATTCCTGTGTGTTGCTGTTCTCCGTGGAGCGTGGCGTGCTTCATGCGCTTGCCCTGGTGGGATGCCCTAGGTAAGTGGCAGATGGCATCGCAGTGACGTGTTGGTTTATGTGAGACATTATGCTCGGAGGTCCAAAGCCGCAGTGGAAGCACAGGCATGTCAACGTGGCATCCAGACCGCCACTTTCTGCCATCTGAATCGCCCACCTGGGTGACATGGGTTCATCTCTCGCCATTTATGTATGTATGTGTGTGTGTGTGTGTGTGTGTGTGTGTGTACATATATATAACTTTTCCCTTGGAATGGGATGGTGTTTCATCCCTTGACTGCACTTGGAGTGTAAGTAGTCAAATGGGCTTCAAGTGGTTTGGCGTGATGGGAAAAACGAAGCATATTGCAAGCAGGTTGCCTCTTCCGCGCTTCGGAATTGCATCAGTTAAGTGGAAAAGTGTGAAGCAGCGTGGCGTGCATGCACCTCCGCCAGGGCTCCAGCAGCATTCCGCCCGCCGTAGCGGGCCGAGCGAATCCCTGCCCGGGCCGCCGCCCGTCCCGTCCGAAAATGACCTCCACCTGCAGAGCGCTTGCCGAACGAGAGATCCGTTACGATGGAAGAAATGTTTGCACAACACCAGAGGCTACATGACTAAAAATACAACTAGTCTCCTAGGTGACTAAGCAAAGTTTTCTCTCAGAGACACAAGCCTTTGACTTTCATTTTCAGATGACTCACCTTTTTTCCCCCCCCAATTGTGAAGGTGTGGAAATAAATATAGTGCCGATATATTTTTGCACAAATTCCTAGGCCGTCCTATTTGGACGGTGGGATTCAGTTTTTAGATAATCGTATTTATAGTTTCATTGCTTATTGTGGTGGTGTTTTTGTTTGTTGTCTTTTTTTCTTCTTCCAGTGTGGCAGTAACCATGGAAACGTGCAATTAAATGAGGGAGTGAAACAGCAGCCAGGGCCGTGTGCGCTCTGAGCCAGTATAGTGTGTGTGTGTGTGTGTGTGTGTGTGTGTGTTCATTGGATGGAATCCTTTCACGCTCCATCTCACTCAGTAATGCGCTTTATGAATTTTGAAGCAAACATTTAGCAGTGCCCCCCCCTCCCCTCCCAATGTTCTTTTCTTCTTGTGGTAAATGTGTAGACCCACATGTACCTGATGATAAATGTTACAGTGTGGCTGTTTCCCCAGCGCGTGTGTAGCTGTGTCCAGTCACAGGGAGCACCAAGACACGAAGGAGCCAGCTAAATATTTCATGAAGGTTGTTTATGATAGAGTTTGTATAACACACTATATACATAATTGAAGAGTGCATTATTGAAGTTGCTTTAACACTTTCAGCACCCGAGTTGATCGGTGCACGAGGAAGAAATTTGTTCGCCGAAATTTGTGCTCGCGCTATTAAGTACATCTGCTTCTCTCTGGAATCTTCCAGGCTTTTCTCCAGTCACCTCCATACCACAGTTCACAGCTTCAATTGACATCTCGTCCTCGCGCAGATTACCTGAGTAGGGTTGAGTCATTCGAGTAAAAAAGTCAAATGAAACCTCCGCATAATGAGTGCTTGGGCTGGATGAAGAGGAATCAGGGGTTTGAACAGGGCAGGCTGCAGGAATCGGGCGAAGGAGAGGTGGAGGCAGGAGATATCACAGGCGTCCGTGTGGCGCGTCCGAGCGGGAAGAGAAGCATTCAGATCTCCTGGATGCCCTGCTGCCTGGTCCCAGATCAGCCTTGAACGTCTATCTCGCTCTCGCATGTTCCTTCTCTTTCTCCCAACTCCCTCTCTCGCTCATCTCTGTTATTTCTCCCCATCTCTCTCTCTCTCTCTCTCTCCCCACAGACACAAAGACCATTTCGCTAATCTCCCTGCACTGCTCAATAGGAAGTAGCCGCTGTACAGGCCCTAATGAGCCAGTAACGCCCACAACATGGCAGCTTGGAGATCAGCAAATCTCCCATCAATCAATACCACGCGCAGCATTCTACAGGGTCGCTCGTAGCATTTTTAATTAGAAACACGGAAGAGAAACATGAAACGATCCCTGTTAGCAAGGAGCCGGTGGCCAAGCGTAGGAGATTCAGCTCCGACTGAATCGATTTGGTTTACAAACTTCTGAGCGTTGGTACGCCACACGACTCCGTTTTGACAGATGAGGTTTTGTAAGGCTTGCGGCTACACCCTGCATTAAAAGATGCTGGACCGGGTAAAAGCAGAAGGAAAGAGGATCAGGACGAGGTCACGTCTCAAACACTGCCGTCGCCTGGGCAGCCGTCGCCTGGGCAGCCGTCGCCTGGCAGCCGTCGCCTTGCTGCGTTCCTCATCCAGTGGGTGGCTGTCTTCTAGTGATGAGCACTATCAAGCATACAGAGCAGTCTCCGTGCGTGCCAACCGTGAAGAAGACGGCGTCAAATCACAGGGAGTGCTGATTACACACCACGCCTGAGACACCCCACCCCCACCCCCATATTGCCCGCATATGCTTTAGCAAAATTACACTAGCGTGAGCAGTTCAGCTGCCAGACATAAACGACAACCCCCTCGCTTCATTAACTTAGACCATCGCCTATCGGCCCGATTAGGTAAGCACTCCGCCCGACGCATACGACGGTCTTAGCACCACGCAGCTTCGCCGAAACCTACTTCCTGGTGGAGGTGGGGCTGCTGAACTTAGAAATTTTGGGGGGTTTTTTCCTCATGGATCAGCTACAAGAACAAAATTTTGCTCTCGTATACAGAAAATCACTTCCATCAGCCATCTCCTTCAATTAAGAGGCCACAGCTTCACCAGGCTACCGTTTAGTGCCTCAGAGTTGCACTTGGCAAATAAAATGATTACCTGCAACCAAAACAGAGGAAGAGCAGATGAGTAAAAAATGGCCACAATAACCAAAAACCTGATGCGATTATACTAAGATGATGATCTGGTAAGCCATTTCAAAATTGCATCGCCGTGCGAATTTGAATATATATTGAGTTTCCTTGTTTCCTATAATCGGTCTATTGACCTGTTTTTCACCACACGACAGAAAGGCGTGGAACCACCAAACTGCCAGAAAAGCGACCAAGGCTATTATCACTATCAGGTCAATTTGGTCATTTCAACAATGTTTCCTGTTTGGGCAGTGGAAGTAATTATGAGCACACTGGATAAAATAAAACCCAGAGATTTAAACAGCTTTGCAGTCAATAAAGGAGTGAAACAGACTTGCCCACCAAGCTCGCCAGAGGGAGAGCAAACCCTGGGGAGCTCGATCCACCACCGGGTTGATCGCCTTGGCTGTTGGGCTGCCCCACCTTTCCGCACCTTACAATCCCAACTCGCTGGCGCCGATTCTGACGCTAGAGCGGTAAAGGTGCCATTCGTAATAAGAACAAATTAAAACGATTAAAAATGAGGAAAAACACAAGCCTCTTTGAAGTCTGCCCTGAGTTGCGCACAGCCCGGTTTAATGCGGTCTTATCAGGATTGCATTAGCAATGGTGTATTCAATAACGGCCGTTTAGAAAGGCTTCTGATGGTCTTTTAAATCCAGATTCTATCGGCTTATCTCACCAATTGCCCTTGATGCAGTCTGCGCGACTCTCCCGCAACTCTGGTGCGACTCTGATGTGACTCTCGCGTGACTCCGACGTGACTCTCGCACCTTCGTTTCAGCTGCGCACCTCGAAGCATGCAGCTCCACGCGAGAGGCCCGGGATGTAATTGTCAGTCACAGAGTGGGATCGTGTGCACCGGGAAACTGATTAAGAGAACGACAAGAACACGCCGACGGGAAATCAGCAGTGAACCGAGACCCGTGGAAGACGCCGCTGCGGTTTTTCGGCTCATAAAAAAAAATGGAAAACCGATAATCCCATTAGCGACCATGCTGGTAGGGAGATGACACGGAGGAAGCAAATGGCATGGTGCCAATTTTAATCTGGGTAAACGTACAGGGGGCCAACCAGGGAGACCCGAACGAATGGTAACCCATTACAGATATTGTGTTAGAGGATCATAAATAACTGTAAATGTTCCCAGGGTGGGACCTCGAATCCACCGTATGTGGCAGCTTTGCATGTCCTCTTTATGTTCCTTGCACCCATTTACACGTGGAGCACCTGAAGGGGCATCGTATTGTGTAACTCATGATGTAGGGGAACAGTAGCCTGGAGGGAGACAGTGCTGCATTACTATTGGACGATTCAAGCGTATGTCTTTGTATCACCATGAAAAAAGTTCCTTCGGTAAACCCGCACTGTAAACCTGCGGATAAATATCGCTAATGTTTTATATTCCAGATATATTTATGGGATTACTTTGTCATCTTCACAAATGTGAGGTGTTTTGCCAAGTTTGTTGTATTTGGTGCTAAACCTCTGGGGATTATTTCCAGTGACCCCTGCGGAATTAGGAATGAGGTTCAACTGCGAAGAGGACAACCCTAGTTTAAAAACAGCGCTCATAAAAACATCCTAATAAACACTGAACTGTGCTAAGAAATTGGAATGTCAGGCCAGGATGGAATACATATTAAACGCCATGTCTCTCGGCACTTCAAACCAGCAGGGATGTAGTTACGCACAGAGGTCACCGATGATGAGTCCTTTACCGCCTGGGCCCAGTGCCGCTCTGTGAGGCTGCAGCTCGTCCAATTTATGTAGACTGTCACCGGGTTTTTTTTATTTATTTTTTTTTTTTTTACGGTGACTGTTATCGAACTGATCTACGCAAGCCTGCCGCTTCTTGAAATAAAGGTGAGGCGAGGTGGGGTGTGGTGGGCGTCCTGTCATGCGGTAGTCAGGTGTCAAGGACCTTGCTGTCAACTAAAGCCTTTCGCGTGCTCAACCCCGCGTTCGGCGGGTGTCCGCGCGAGGCCCCCGCGCTAATCTCCTCACTTGCGATTGCTAAGAGGCAATGGCACGGGACGGTGCAGCACGGCGGATGCGTTTCAACACGGCACGAGGGTGCAGAGTCAAGAGAGCCCTCAAAGTAGAGAGACTGATAGGGTACCCCCATAACCTGCGACAACAGTACGCAGAACTAGTTTAGTAGAAGGCAGATGCAAAAGACAGATGGGACCGTATGCATGTTAAGTATATATGTATTTTAATACTCATTGCATTTAATATTGGATTGCTCATGCCTATACAGCTTACTCTGTATTGGAATATTAATTGATATAGTAGTTATTTAAACGTAGATGGTTTGCGTTCATGAATAAAGAGACACCGGTGTCGCGCCGGTGTTATTTACTGGGGAGGGTGCGGCGTCTGCACTTCCGAAAAACATGAGTTCAAGCAACTAAAAGTCAATAATCGTAATGTATAGCTATAGAGACAACTTCTAGAATTACTAATAATATCTCATTTAGGATGACTATGTATTTAAGAATCAACTCATTGTACAAATGAGCGTGAGTGTTAGTTGCGTGCATCGTACCTTTGTGGCAAAGTCGGAATCCAAGGTGGGCGCTTGAGTGAGAACACGGGGATGACGACGGCACCGGAACTGGACAGGCGCATGGAGTGACAGATGCGGTCATTTACATTGGCAGCACGTGGATACAGTCCACCGACTACCACTAGCGCTGTCTCTCTTGCCTGCTCTGCTTCTCTCCGCGCGCAATCGGTTTACCTCCGCTGAGGAACAGGGGGCACTTTTCCTCGCTCTTCCGCTGCCCGACCACAATGAAATCTTGGCAGCTAATTGCAGTCGTGGGAGATGCCCTTCAGGTAAGACACACAGGCAGGGGAGAAACGAGCGCTTTCGTTAGAGGAGGAATTTAAACGCGAACGTGGGATGTTTTCAGTGTGCCGTCGTTAAATCTTCAACCGACACGTTTTCTTCTCTTTCGCCTATCGCTTGAACCTTTTTTGCAACACCAGAGGTTAGTGTTAACACGCCAACAGCTTGGTTGTTATTTGCATTGTGATGCACGCCTGTGTAGGCTTGTACGTTGAGGAATGTAATTTCTGGAATGAATTAGAAGTGGCGTTTCTCACAGACTTCACGGAGGCAGGTGCTCCTCTTTGCATGGCATGTGCTCGGTTCGCTGTCACAAATAGGTAGAGGCATGCTCTGAGAGGACCCGCTCAATTGTCCACATTTCATGTCATATGTTTGGTAATCGTTGAAATTTTCAGGCGAAATTTACAGACCGCTAAAATGTCACTATCTATCCCAAAGTTATTTCCCCCCGCATGGTTTGTCGTTAATGAAGAAAGAACGATGCTCCGGAATCGATTGTAATTACAGGTCACTGATACATTTAGATTTGCTGCGCATTTGCCACTTTATTTTCGTAATGTAATCACCGGCATAGATGTAACTGGGAAGTTGGACATCATATTTGGTCAGCGTTGGAGTTTTTATGTAAGATATCCGAAGATCTGAACATATTAGTCGACTTGTCTGACAAAGACAACACTGCGATGCTTTGTTTTCACACGGATGATTCGGATAGGAAAGTAATTATGTTCTGTTTTCCAATGAAAGGCACACCAGTAATGAAACAATGCCATTACCACAACTGATCGACTGTTCCTTCTGGATTAAATAATAATAATTACAAATGAGCAAAAACAATGAACTACCACTCAGTTAATCTGCTGTTGTCGCAATTAGCCTGTATATGATGATAATGAAATTATCTTCCAGAAGTTGTAGTGCCAACGATGATACAAGATGATAGCCTATCAGTGATATTTCATCCAGCAATTGGAGAATGGATTATTTGTTAACAGGCTTTAACAGACTTTTATTTGAAATAGAACATTGTATCTTATGAGTTATGATCAGAATAAAGTTTAACTGAGAAGTTAATTTTAAGAAATGTGTTGTACGTTTTGAATTGCGCAGGAATCCCAGCTACATTACAGGAAAAGGGAATACATATATTAGAAGGGAATACATATATTAGAAGGTGCGTTACTGTAACTGGAGACATTTGACAGGCTGGGGGTCAAGAGATAAAGCGAATCGTATGAAAAAGTTTCAGAAGGTTGAGAAGGTTTGTATGCATTTCTTGGATGGAGTGTAAGCATGATATGCATTGGGAAGATAATGCACCCAGAAGAAGGTGAGCAGACAGATAAAGCCCTGTCAGCTATACATCATCCACGGTAGACATCTTTGGGGCATGTGGTGTGGTGCATTAGATGGCTCTCAGTCATCCACAGTAAACACGCTGGCGTTCAATTCAAGGTAAAGTCGTGTCTAAATTGAGACTTAGAAGTGGATGTTTCAGTTTAAATATTTTGATGTGGCAGATCTCTCTTTCTCTCTTTCATCTGTAATGAATCTTGCTGATATAGCTACTAACAGAAAGCTTTTCCCCTATGCTGTTTGTACAATTAAGCATTATCAGTGTTTGCCACTGTGCGTTTTAGTCCCAGTAAATGATTTTGATTGGTATATTGTCTTTAATTTAAGTAAATGGTCTCTGTTAATTATATACGTAGTATGCAGCTGACGCTAACATTTGTGGATACACAGATCTTAAATATCCTGTTATTAGGAAGAATGCAAATTCTATTTCAAATTTGTGCTTCTTTTTTTTTTTTAAAAGCAGTTCCCAGAGAGGAGTCCATAGCCTGCCTCCAGAACACAACAATATACTAACAACACGTATTTAGAAGCACAGCCTTTATGAAAATGAACCCTGGTTATGTAGTCACTACACTGTTGTCAGCATCTTATTTTAGTGTAACAAACATGCACGGTGTGAGTGGATGTCCTTGTGGGAGAACAGCTTCACTCATTACGAATGCTTCAGCTCTCTTTGCAAAATGGCCTTCCCAGCAGTGTTCAGCTCCAGACCTGAATGTAATATACCTGGTCTTCCCATTAATGGTCTGCTAAAGGTATTGATTAGCTAGATATGATGCGCCGGATTAGCTAGAACTAAACTCTTTGATAGAAGACCCTTGAGATCAAGATCGGCAACCGTAATGTAGGATGGATCCTGTTGTGAGCTCAGACCCTTGTTTTATACTCCCTGCTTCCTTTAAGGAATAAACCTGACCATCTTAAAATCTCAGTGTTGAATTAACACCTTCAGTGTTGAATTAACACTTGCAGGAGTACATTCATACCCACAGTATTGAATTAACACCTTCAGTGGTAAATAAAGGCCTACAGTGTGGTTGAATTTACACATGCAGAGTTAATTAATGTGTGCGGTGTTTGACCCCTGCAGTGTTTAATTAACACATCTAGAGGTTAATTTGCACCTACTATGTTGAATTAACACCCGCAAAGTGAATGGACGTACAGTGTTCATTTAAGTTAGTGTTTAACAAAGTGTTTGTTCATCATTGGGGACTAAACAGATGGAAGGGTAAGAGTCTGATGTAAAGTCTGTCCTGTGCTTATGGACGTGATGCACTTTAACATTGTGCCACCACAGAGGTTCACTGCACACCAGGAATTTTTGGGGATAATTTATTTCATTGCACGTTTTTCTATGGGCAAAGTGAATTTCATTTTTAAATGTTTGCATATAGAACCCTACCAGGTATTGTTTGAGAGTTTCCCTTTTAGAGGTGTAAGCTGGGATTTTGGAATCTAGACTGAGCCGTTTCAGAGCAGGTTCTGCTGTGTTGTATCAGTTCCCGTTTGAAATCTGACAGTAACGTCGGTGCTCACAGTGCATTTAGCCTCAGTTTAGTTTGTCATCTCACTGCCACTGAAAGACTCTAATGTGCAGTTTAAATTGTTTCAAGCAATGAAGGAATTCAAAGACTTTTCAATGATACCAATTCACAAAGTACTAAAGTAATGGGTGTTATTGTGTTTTAGTCATAGGCCATGTAGTTTATAAACTGTAGGATGTGCTATTGGACACGTTCATTCTGAATACACAGTGGTTCTTATATTAGCAAATTAGAAAGGTCTGTCCAAATTGTGCATTGAGTACCGGTGTGTTTTAGTAGTGGGGAAAGCCAGTAACCAACCTGTCAATAAAATCCTAGTAATGTTGAGAGCTGAGATCATGTGGTACAGTGAGCAGTGCTTTTAGGGTCCACAGTTCTAGATTTTTGTTTCTCTTGGTTTTTGACATGTCTGTCTGATAATCAACAGCAGATCTTTTTTTCCAAACAGAAACCAACAGATAAATGTTTCTCACAGCTCCCCTCCAACCCCCCCCCAAAAAAAACCCCAAAAACACAGCTGAGCCCAGTGATGCCCTTTAAAAATGCCATTGGGACTTTACAACAAACTGAGCCTGAATCACCATGGCTATAACACCATGCCAATGAATGGCAGAAAATATGCTAAAATTCATGGCACAGCAGTGTATCTGAAAGCATGACTGTATTTTTACCACCCCAGTTTTACTATAGCACTGCAACACGTTCAAACTCCGACAGTGTTTTCATTGGACAATTTGGAGGAAATTCCACAAAAAAGGTTTGTATATCCAGGCGAGATGGTGTTAAATACTTCAGCAGGAGCTAAATTACTGTGGAGAGAGTGGCCATTTGTATTCAGTTACAAATCAATGAAGCGTGTTTGGAGGAGAACGTGGTAAAAAAAATGTCATCGTAATCATCACCATCATGCAGCCAGATTACAAGCACACATCTCTCTGTGTCCTGGCCCCAGTCTGAAGTGTTGGTAATATTTCACATGAAGTTGATGACACACATTCACTGGAATGTGCAAGCATGAATTCTCGCCGAGTGTGTAGCTTAAAAAAAACCTCACCAGCGCTGTTTTGTAAACACAGGATTTTGAACTCGACATTGGCCAGTTTCGAAGATTACCATTGGACAGTAATGACGGTAGTGGTTTAGCTTTGAGATTGGACCTGGTTTGATGCATAAAGAACATTCCCAACCCTCTGGATCCGGTGGGCTGGTGCTCCGACTGTTCATTTCTTGTAATCATTTCTTTTCCTTTGTCTGAAATCTTTTGATTGTTTTCGCCTTGACATTTATATGTTCCAATATAGGATATTTGTCATTACTGGATGAATCATGTACGGGAGTTTCATCAGTGACTGAAACTGCTTGACTAAAACTGCAAATTGTAGATAACGTCAGATTTCTTTTGGCTCTGTGAAACTGTAAGCCCTTCATGTACTCACACCTAATTTTAATATCAATACGAATCTGATGAATATTATAATTGCACATTTGGGGCCTATCCAGTCATATTCTTATACAGCCCACATAAAATAAATAAATAAATAAATAACTAATTAAAATAAACCCATACTGTTACAATAGACACCCAGGGATTGTGCAGAGAACAGAGTAATGGTTACCCATTTTACTCATTGACTCAATATTTACGGCAGCAATTACTAAAAATTGTAGGTTATTTCATCGCACTAGGATTATATGCACCAGGAAGGGATGGTAATGAGAGAAACACAGTGCAACATGTCGTGAGCAGATAAGGGCAGATTTTGACACTCTTGATGGGGATTAATTGCGCAGAGAGCTATATTTATACATAACACCTAAGTAACTGGCTTTTTAATTCCATTACTATTTCAGAGTACCTCTCTCCTCTGGAACAACAGAAGGGATGGCGCCAC
>JAOXYF010000001.1:18873895-18898186 GCA_028565775.1 Sternarchorhynchus goeldii | reverse complement strand
ATTACTGTGCGGGGGCGGGGTTTACACGGGGGCGGGGTTTACCCTGGGGACGGGAGGCGGGGTTTACCCTGCGGCCGGGGGGGGGGGTTTACCCTGGGGACGGGAGGCGGGGTTTACACGGGGGCGGGGTTTAGCCTGAGCCACGCATTATCCAACAGATCAGAATCATTTCAGTGACCACTAGGAAGAAAAGCCAAATTAACCCAAACGTTTTAGGTGGAGCCCTGCTAGTTTTCAGGCCAGGCATGTTCGAAAGGAGGGGGAGGGGGTGGGGGGGAGAGAAACCACCTTCCATGATTGCATAATTCCATTAAGGACTGGAATGAATTGATTTGCCACAGGCCTCTAGTTTCATTAACGGCGCACAGAGTCTGAATTTCGGTTCTTGTAGGGGCCCAATCCTTTTTGCGCTCTGTCTGTTACCAGGTGCCTTTATGCTCAGGGGTCAAGGGTCGCGAGCGGCCGGGCATCGCTCCGGCTCCGGGAGCAGCGCTCGGCTTTAAAGTGTGGGCACATGCTCTTCTTGAAAGAAACTGCTTTTTCAATTACTCTGCCAGCAGCAAATAATCGCAGGCAGCATAGCCCAGGCTACCATCTAAATGTCAGCTAAAGAGAGCCTGCACTGTGGTTAAACCACCCGGAGAAAATGCACCAACCCCAACAGCACTGTGGGAGAGTGTGGCACTGTGGGAAGGTTTTTTTTTTTTCTTTTCTCCCCTCTCTCTTTCTCTCTTCTCTTCTCTTCTCAATTTTTCTTTCACGCTTCCCTCTGGGCATGGACTTTATCTATAAGCATTATATCTGTCTGTTCAGGCTTTCTCATGGTAGACAAACCCTGGAAACCAATACAGGATTATTTTTTTAGGTCTCTCTGGGTGGCTCGTAAATGAATAACTGTATTAGCGCATCTTCTGCACACACATCCCCTTTGGTCCAAGGTTTTTTTGATGGATGGACACTCCCACACAAAATCGTTTGAAACTCTTTTAGCCTAATGAGTAAATTTGAAAGTCGACAACAGTGATTAATGAAACACGCGTGAGGAAACGTGCGCTGCTTGTTTCGAGAAACGATGTAACTGAAACCATCGTGTTTTGCAGCTGCTCACAAGAGGACATATAATAAAACTCGTTTAGTTTCTATTCACGTAGGAAATTCCCTGTTGGGCAAGGCTGCCAAACAGAGCGTACTCTTCACTGCAGGAAGGAGCTCTTTATGTGCACGCGCGGTGGTAAACATTCGTTCTACTGAGTTTTAACAACATCTTCAGCGAGAGGCCTTTCAGTGACCCGTGGTGCTGGTCAGCCAAGCCGGCCAGAGTTAAAATGGCCGTCTGCACCTCTTCATTTCCCCTCGCCGATTGTTGACGTTGGACGCGGGACATTAATGAACTTGGTGGCATCACTGTCGCTGCGCTCGGATCCATCTCGGTCTCCGCCGCGCTCGAGCCGAAAGCCCTCCCTGCTGCCGCGACGCTCCTTCTGGACCAGGTTTCTCCAGCCCCTTTATGTTTTACCCCCCCTAAATAAACAAGGACAGGAGTAATGAATCTCTCCTCCCACCCCCACCACTCCAAAACCCATATGGAAGCATTTTGTATTTGCCAGACACTTCCTTCAAGAGATGTGGAGCGTGGACTTTCAAAGGTGGGTGGTTTGGGGAGGAGGGGGGGTGGTGGTGATGATGGTGGTGGTGATGGAGGTGATGTTGGTGGTGATGGAGGTGGTGGTGATGGTGGTGGTGATGGAGGTGATGATGGAGGTGATGGTGGTGATGATGGAGGTGATGGTGATGGAGGTGGTGGTGGTGGTGGTGGTGATGGAGGTGGTGGTGATGGTGGTGATGATGGAGGTGGTGGTGATGGTGGTGGTGATGGTGGTGATGGAGGTGGTGGTGATGGTGGTGATGATGGAGGTGATGGAGGTGGTGATGGTGATGGAGGTGGTGGTGATGATGGAGGTGATGGAGGTGGTGGTGGTGGTGATGGTGATGGTGGTGATGGAGGTGATGGTGATGGTGGTGATGGTGATGGTGGTGGTGGGGGTGGGGGTGGGGGAGGTCGGCCAGGACGACTGACTCATGGCAGCGGACAAAAAAGCAAGAGCGAGAACCTATCTGTCTGGAGCGAGATGAGACTCCGCCCACCATCCTCCACGCCTACTGTCCAGGCCCCTAAAATGGGAATCGAGGGATGGCTTTGAAAACGATATTGCGTCTGCTTGGGCAATGCAGCCAAAATCAATATCCCCCCCACGGCGGGGACCAGACCTGCGGCCCGTCCGGCGGGTGCCCCGGCGGGCCAGAGGCCCGTTTTCAGACGCTGCCTTTTGCTCACGAGCCACAGTCAATCTGCCGCGACCCTGGTGGCCTGCCCTGCTCCGCACAGCTGCAGGCTGATATCACCACCCAGTGTAATTTGTCGCCGGCAGAGACAAACCTGGGAGTCCTGGTGGGGACAGCCTCAAGATGGCGCTCGGGGAGTCGGTGGGGGGGGGGTTTCGTGCTGCACTCTATGCATTTAAAGTCGTCTGGGCAGTGAAATTGGGGCTGCGGAGAGACGGAGGAACGTGTGACTCCATACACCTGCGCTCGGTCAGTGGAACGCACATGGGGGGGGGGGGAGGTTTGGGTATTGGCTCTGTTTCGTTACAGAATCACAGGAAGTAACAGTGCTATATCTGACCCCCCCAGGAAACTCTGCTCCTGGGAGTTTGTTCACCACCACGCTCACTACCATCTTCTTAAAAGCATGAGTTACTGGTAAAGCCCAGTCAGTTCAGAGTGCTGAAACATACAGAAGCAGTGTGTGATGATCAGGCTTTGGGGTGCAGACTGGGAGAGCAGCAGGACAATGACAGGACAATGACAGGACCTGGACACACTTCCCGAACAGACGGCACGACCTGCTCTCAACTAACTAAACAGACTGGACGACCTGCACACACTTTACTGAAGAGACAGGAGGACGTACACACACTTACGGTACAGACAGAAGGTCCTGCACACACTTCTCGTACAGGGGGGGGGCATGCGTGCACACACTCACCGTAGAGATGGGAGGAGCCTGCTGTGTTTTCCCAGCTGGTGTTTTGCTAGGAGAGCCACATTTTGCCGTGTCAGTGTCCAGACTGCATGCTGAGACTCCGATAAGGTTTCCAGAAGGGTTTATTCAGCTTAAAGATAGCCCAGTCTAGTCAGATAGTCTAGTCTTAAGCCAGTTCTCTGTTAGTGGGAGTTCTTTCAAATTTTATTTTGGTCTATTCTAAACTATTCTGAATTTTTGTGCAGAAAAGCATAATCTATGACAAAGCCATTATAAGTACCCTTGGTACCCTGTCCGTGAAAAATACCTGTAGAGCCGATTTAACATTTCTCTTGGGCAATGGATAATCTACCAGCATTACTTGCATGGTATGAATACAGATAGAAAGTTTGCCTTATTTCCTAAAGGGAGAAACACCAAAGAAATGTTCCTACCCAGTGGTCAAGTCTGCAGGACTTCTTTTTTTATTAAAAAACTCTGCATTCGTGTTGTGCAATGAATTGCCTGATTTTCCACGCAGGGAATGAGAGGCACATCTGCACGGCTCTGAAATATGTGATCAGAATGACGTCAAAACGCCTACGGCCCGTCGAGATCCGCTCGTTGAAATCTACCTGACCCAACGTGTCCCCTGATCCTGTTCAGTACTGCGTGTCCAAGTGCACTATGTTCAGATACGGTGTGACATTTATTTGGCAGTGCTCAGTGTCCAGGGGCTTTGAATGCGCTGGGTCGACTGCCAGCACGGGTAGAAAACACTTAAACATGTTGGCCGAAAGTCGCCTTTGCGTAGCTTGGGCGGGATCGAAAGCCTCGAGCTAATTTGCTACCAAGAGTACGGACAGTGGTCGTCCTGTGCATGCTGTGGACCGGGATGAACGCAAAGACATGCCTGCGCCACCCCATGACCCATTTCACACCAGAGGTCTAGCTGCTAATGGCCAGTAGGGGGCAGCAGGTAGCCGTGCTGACTGACTCCCCCACAACGAGATGAGGGGAGGTATTTTTTTAAATATTTTTTTTTCCCCTCCTGTATTTTTGCACTTACACTGCTCATTTGGGAATGGCATTTTCTTCATCACAGTATCGTGGAGATCAGCAATTATGCTGAAGCAGTGAAACCTTTTTTGGCTGGAAGTTTCTCTTCTTTTTTTTCCCCACCCTTTCCTTAATTTTTAATATATGCTCTTGAAGTCAACCTGTTATAGATGCCCTAGTTGTTGTGGTTAGACAGAAGACTATTAAAAGGATACATTCTTTTTTTTACAGGATACATTTCCTTTGTTTTCTCTCTCTCACGTGAGCAGGCAGTCATAGTCCTTACTGTGGGATTATTAGAGTAGCACAGTACAGGTATAGAGGATTAGCTCCAAATTATTTTTATAGCCTGCAGTTTCCATAGATACAGGTTAGAATGCATGTTGTTAATGTTCATGCCTGGATTTTAGCCAACAGAAATCATTAGCATAGGGAAATATAAAAAAATATTGATTTATCATTCATAATTCTGAGTTAAGGTATTGATTGAAAATCTGGATGCCTTCCAGATTAACAATATATTCTTAAACTCTGGGCAGGAGCAGAAATGACATCATGCCAGCATAATGAAATAAAGTCAATTTGGTTCAAGACGGACATCGAGTTGCTTCCGCATTTTAACACGGCCTTAAACGGTTACCAAGATCGTCTTTAGACTAACAGAAGTCTGGATTTTGTTGCAGGTTTGGACTGCCTCGCATGGACGTGGACAGACCATGCGCTTTCTGGCAAAACCATTGTAGTTTGTTGAGTGTTTGTTTATTTGGGCGAACTTGGTCTTCACAGGAAGATGGTAGTTTTACTCTTTCCTATCTGTGTGATGCAGATTAGCAGCATTGTTCATCATGAATGGACCCCAGACACACATACTTGTCAAAAGACTGTTGAAAATGCAAATGAGATCACGTACACATTATAGGCGCTGAATGCATTTATAAATATAGATCTCTGAATATAAATATTTAATTGCTGTTTGGAGATGTTAATGAATAGAAGGGGGCTAGAAGCTACTCAAACCCTAGCAAACACATTGCTTGCGGTGTACTGTATCTACAGAAGGATGTGTGAATAGCTATAGAAACCCTAGCGCATTCACAGATGAGCTGTGACGGCTCAGCATGTTGTATTCCTCTGTTAAACAGATCGTGGCGGTTGCCACTGGATCTAAGCTTGGGCCCAGTGGAGGAATGGAGAGGAGCATGGTGGAGACTCCCAGAACTGCATGTGTTTCTGAAAAATGGTTGATATGTCTGCATGACTTGGTTTAGTTGATTTATTTATGTTTTGTTTTCGTTTAATTAGTGTTAGAAATGTCCCGTTCTCCTGTTGCGCATGTCATTTAGTTTTACCTTTCTATATTTCTCTGGTTCCGTTCAGGTCTCTTTATTGTTGTTGCTGTGTGAGAACCCCACTGTTTAATGAAGTCCGTCCAACAGAAATGGTCGATCAACGTTTGTTTGTTTGTTTGTTTGTTTGTATGTTTTGTTTTTTTGTTTTTTTTTGCCAGTGCCGATACTTGGAGAGGAGGGAGGCCAATGGCCAACATCTAATGCCAATCTCATAAAATTCAACAATTTAATATTAACAAGACACAAAATTGCTGAACTTAAAAGAACATCAACCCTGTTGTCTCTGCTTGCCTGCAGTGCACTTGTTTAAAGTAAAAAGTGTATCAACTAAATAAAAAAACGGGTTAAAAGATATAAAAAAAACATTTACTTTGAATTCCAACTCTGTGTCTACAGGTAATTAAAATAATAAACTCTGTAAAAAACGAATAACAAACAACAACAAACACATAATTATCTCAAACACATTCAGTTGCTCCTTTTTTTGCAGACTATCTTACTTATCATTTCATGTTTGCTCTTATGCAGGATGTATGCTAGGATGATGCTGCAATTTCCTTCTGGATCTATGCAGTGTTATCTTATTTTAATCAGAGGATGGCTACTCTAGTTCTTCTTCCACACTGATGCTACATTGGTGTCAGAAGTGGGATGTGGCCACTGAGCTTGAAGAACTTGAGCAGCGCATCACCGAACTCACAGGTGGACACCAAAGAAGACCAAACGTGCAGGAGTACGTGGCAATGTGCTTGATTTCTGCGGGACAGGTCCACCCAGCCAAGAGTGAGGCAGCTGACTGTGGAACGTGGGAGAGGAGAGCAACGTGATAGATGTGCCCAAATAGTGCCCAGCTGGTGCCAAGCAAGAAAGAGGTGCTGCTGGAAGCCGCCACCACGGCACATCTACTCTTGGCACTGGAAGAACAAGCATCCACAAATGTTGGTGGATCCTCTGCTGGAACAGCACGATGATTTAATGGCCTTGACCACGGCCCGATAGCAAAGTATTCGACCAGTGCCAGCAGCGTTATCAATAAGCCAACTGCTGCTAGAGAGACAGAAGCTAAGGAGAGTGGATACGCATGTTGACAGCAGAAATAAACCTAATGGTTCGGTGGGCATACACTGTGAAGCTGTACAGGGCAAAATTAATGCTGGAACACCATCTGAATGTGCTGCGGCTGGAGGAACAGAGGCAGGACATGTAGAGGAGGAGCCAGAAACGGATCACTACTCTTATCGACACTGGCTTGTCGGTGTTGCTAAAACTGGGCGTGCACATTCACACCTAGAATGGCACACCTGAAGGCTGGGAAGTGACAACAGTCCAAATCAAGTCCGTCACTGGCAGTTGACTGAACATGAGAGAGAGGTAGTTGCTTTTGGTCATGGTGGGGGTTCTAAGATGAGTGCCTAAATCCAAACTTGCTTGGGATTTCCTTGGGATGGCAGGGACATGCTTGACCTCAGAAAGCAGACACTGGACTTAAAGAGGAGAAACATCCTTTGGCAGTTTGCAGCAGAGGCAGAGAGTCTTGGCTCCATAACAGTGTGGACCTTGTTTTCCATGGAGGAAGCCACCAGTGCTGGAGGAGCTGAAAATGCAGCATCAGTACTAGTTAGTGGATTCCCAATGGCTGTGGGCAGTGCACATGAGCAGCACCATTGGGCATGGAGGGCAGTAGGGGCATCTTCTGCACCACTGTAGTGACCTTCTCAGTGTTCACTTAGAAAGTCCGTACACAGAACAGCTCAGTGCAGCACAGCATCAATGCTGGTGGTGCAGCCCTAACGTTGCTCCACCCCCATCGGCTTCGGTTGGCTAAGAGACGGCAGAGCAGAAATTGAGGGAGGTGGCAGCTGTAGGAATCATCAAGTCCCTGTGTGGCACCAGTGGGCCTGGCAAAGAAAAAGGGTAATGGTTACCACTTCTGCATGGACGCACATACACACTCCCACATACTGGTGACATCTTGGATCGGCTCACCGGCTCCACGTGGTTCAGTTCTCTGGATCTGTTGATTTGATCAGGGCAAATAGCACTTGTTCTGGACGATAAAGAGCTGGGTGCAGGACTGTGGCTGTTCACGGTGATGGCATTCTGGCTTTGTAATGCAATGGCCAGGTTTGAGTGTTTGATGGAGAGATTAGTCACAGGTGGCTCCAAAGATGGTTGCATCATCTGCCTAGATGATGTACTGGTCATTGTGCCCAACTTTGATGACACACTCACACGCCTGGAGGAGGCCATCAGAAATCTCTGGCTGTATCTGAAAAAGCGAAACCTCCTTCAGCAATGCGAGAGCTTCCTCGTGAGAACGGAATTAGACACAAGTAAAGTGGACAAGGTAGCCCACGCTGTGGAGTGTGAGCGAGCTGCAGAGGTTCTTGGGTAAGGCCATCAAGATTGCTGATGGCATTTGGAAATGCTGGCATTCCCAAGGGCAGGCGTAGAGTTTGTCGTGGACACAGTCACCAGTGATGAGGCCAATGGCAGCACCCTTTCTCAGGTAAAGAACTGTAAGAGTTGTTGCATAATACAGCCAGCACGTAACCATTGTATGACAAGGAGAGTGCTTTTGGCTGTCCTGGTGGCGCTACACCATTTCTGCCCTCTGTTTGTCCTGCGTACGGATCATGCTTCACTGGCTTGACTCATGCAGTTCAGAGAGCCCAGCAATCAGTTCACTCATGGCTCATGGCTGTGCATGAGAACCGCTTCACTATGTGACACTAGTGCTACATGACTATTCGGCAACGCCAATGCCCTGTCTGTCGGTGCTGCACAGTTTGAGGACGGCTGTGCTGGGCATGGTGTATAGACTGGCCGACCTGAGGCACTTCAGCTGGGGCAAGACTCTGAAGCAGTTGTGATGGAGATTCTGCTGGCTGGGCTGCAGCATGGATGTGGGGCTGTGACCAGTGCGTGGCAAAGAAGAGACCACTTCAGTTGGCTGTACTCCTCGCTTCAGTCTCTCCGTCATGTCACACCAATGGAAAAGGTTATCGTGGATGTTCTGGGCCCCGTTCCCACCACTGACCAGGGACCACTATGTCTTCATGGCCATGGACCCCAGGCATTTGTAGCCCCTGGACCAGAGTGTGTCCTCAGTATCACAGCAGCTGCTGGAGGAGGTTCTTCTGCCAGTTTTGGGTGGCGCAGGAGCTCCATAGCAACCGGAACTGCGACGTGGAGTTATGGTCATGGGAGAGTTTTGCAACTGGTGAGGCAACTGGCTGGTCTGCAACTGGCTGAGCACTGTGAAACGTTTCAACCAGACTCTCATCAGTAACTTCACTGTCGTTACTGCGTAAACATCAGTATGTCTGGGCCTGGCATGTCACAGCACTGTGCAGGACTCCACCAGGTTCACTCCAGCTCTTTTGATGTTCAGATGCTATAATACTTCTCATTTTCGAATAAATTGGCCTCCACATTTTTTCCAAAAAATTGAGATTACTTCAGTGTATGTTGTAACTAGCTTCAGGTACAGCTGATGTCACTGGGCTGCACTTCAAAGAAAACTGCTGTCTGATTTACATTTGGAAGGAGGGGAGAGCACAGGAAGAAGTGGCCATTGGGAATGAAGGAGACAAACAGTCAATAGTTTGTTGAATTTTCCAGAACAAAAAAAGTGATCCCCCCTCCCATTCATGGCAATGTTTGTTAAACCGCCCAGTGTTGAATGGAAGGACTCACAGAACTGGACGCACAGGTGCTGGACCACTTAACCTTGTTCCTCTGGTGCTTCAGAGATTATTCTTGAATGTCTTGGATGAAGTTTTATACCAGAACTTGTCTTCTGTCTTTATAGTTTATAGTGTCTGATTTTAGTTGTATAATTACAGAGCCCAGTGACAGTACTGTGGGTCTTTAGTTTTCTTAACACTAATAATTATTGAAGAAAAAAACTAAACAAATTATTTTAATGTTTGTGCTAATGATGGGTGTAGTCTAGTATTGATCCAGTGAACATACACAAAGAGAACTGAGCATCAGATGTGTTCTTGAAGACCTTCAATTAAATAAATAATTAATTAATTAAAAAATGCAGTGTTGTCATTTCCAGAAAATGAATGCACCATTTATTTTCCCCAACCCATAACATTTGCTTCCTTTGAAGAATAGACTTGTAATTATTCTATCAGCATGACAAATAAAAAATATCCTCCAATCCTGCCTCAGTTCAATTAATCCGTGCTTTATTTCCTGTCTGTGTATCTGTAAGCATGAACAATAGTCAACCATGCGGTAAATTCATTGATGTTCTCGTCTAGTTTACGATTGAACATTATGTAAATGTTCATTTTCTTTTATATAATTCAATGTCGGAGTAGTTTACATAGTCACAGGCCCGTTTGTCGATGCGGGCAGGTGGAAAGGTTGTACGATGTGTCACCACCTGAACGCGTGCGACCTTTACCGCTCAGAATAAAGCGCTGTGTTTGCCGAGTCCGTCCGAGCCTGGGGCAGCAGTATCAAATCGCGAGAGGTCTCGATGTTGCATTCATACCGCGGTCCAGATTAGACACCGTGGCAGGACCGACTTGTGCGCTGTGCTCCGGCGTTTTTGAGCGGACGAGCTGAACGAGCTGCGCGCGTGGTGGGGGGAGGAGGGGGGTGCGTTTACAAGGTGTTTTCAGTTATGTAATGACGAACTGTTGTTTTGCTTGCAGCAGACATATGGGTGCGACTAAAACCAATACATTTGGCATCACTGCGAGTGTAGGTTGATACTCCTATGTTTAGGTTCTAAATACTGACGATTGTCAGATTGCCTGGTACGCAGCAAACAATGCGATTTTTTTGTGGTTTGTATATGGGAAGAGGCATCTGTAATAGTATTTACTGTATCGCCTGATTTGGTACATTACTGCATCTTTATAATAATCTATATTTAAAATAAACACTGCGATGAAGGATCACCCTTGTTATGATGTTTGTGAATGAAATAACAAATGCCTTTATAGGCTTTACGGAGATGTGTCAGACAACATGCTACAGTGTGGTTAATGATAACAACACAACACATTTCTTCTACAAGTTTTGGACGTGTGTAATGCAGGGAGGTAAACATGCCGTTTGCAGTGTGCAGCGCAATAACACGCCAGAGGTTCTGTCGTGTTTCTCGTAGCCTTAGTGTTCATGTTGACACTTTAGTGAAGGCTTGTGCATGTCTTGTCCATTAGTACCATAACAAATTCTACATGTTCAAAGTACATGCCAGTAAGCTATGTTTTGTAATACAGTCTGTTATATACTCGGCCATTTAAATGAATGCAAAAAAAAAAAACCGATCCGGTTCAAAAGTTACCTGGACTCTCGGCGTGTGATTTTGCACGAAGGTTGATGACCGCGTTCGCTGGTTTAGTTATTTATTTATTTACTTATATTTGGACATGATGACATGGGACAGCAATGGCCAAGGAAAACCTTCTGGATTATAACGAGCTCAAAAAAAAGAAGCTTCCCTGTTCTGTCCCAGGTAGTGTGGTGCACACGTGGTCTGATGGTCACATCACTTACTCACACGCCCATCACTGACGCCTTCCTGTTAGCATTAGCTTAGCGTCGCTTTTCTGGCAATACCTATAATAGAATAATAATAACACTCTACCAAGCAGTTTTCTCTCTTGGATATAAGGACAAATACAGTGTGCATTATTTTAATCTTATTTGATTTTGTGATGCAGGCCCATAAGATTCCATAAGATCTAAATACCAGCAGAAGTAATTAGTACACGATGTTTTATTATTTTAATACCCAACACAGTTGGTGTATTGCAGAAGGGAAGGCTTGAGTCATTTGAAGATGTTCTAACAATAAAAACCCAGCATCGCTGGTATCAAACTCGCTCATACACCACATACCCTGATCTTGACAACAGTTTCACATAAAACTATCGCTTCTTACTAGTCTCACATATATGCTGCTTTCCTTCAGCTTTCTCTGAATCCATGAACAGGAATGGGAGAGAGTCGGCAGTTCCGAGGGGTTTTGGAAAGGCATGGCCATCGCTCTCTGGCTGAATGGTGAAGCCTGGACGTCTGATTCCACAGACGTTCGTCTCGTGCCTCCTCCCTGCCTGTCCCTGTTGACGGATGGCACGTCGTCGTCCCCCCCCACCACCACCACCACTCCACCACCCCCTCCCGTTCTGACTCTTCCAGAAGCATTAACACACACACTGTAAGGTGCATTAACACACACACACACACACTGTAAGGTGCATTAACACACACACACACACTGTAAGGTGCATTAACACACACACACTGTAAGGTGCATTAACACACACACACACACACACACACACTGTAAGGTGCATTGCATCCTCAGCATACACCATTACCAAACCCATGCATTTCTAACATGCTGGTTGTTGCTTTTCATGAGAGATAATTTACTAACAGGCAGGGAACAAGCAGCAAATCCCATCAGAGCATGAACAAATAGACTTTCAGATCTAAGGGACTTTTGCCGGACTGTAACACCTGCTGTGACCATCATGTTTTAAAAAAGCAATAAAAAGCCCAGTTTAGATTCGTTTACCTGATCGAATCACTCCTGTTACCAGCTGAGGTAAATGTTCTGCCGTTATATCTAAGCTCCCACAAAGGCAATTTTAAACAAATATTGAAAATGCTGTCTTGTGTAACTTGTCTGGAACTCATGTAGCCCTAAAACTAACCCCTCCCTCCCCCCCTGCCCTCCATAAAACCAGCCTTAAAACTATACCCTCAACCTTAAACTGTACTGAACGTTTACACTAATTCAACTAATCTAAGAAGAAAAGTGAAACCAATAGCTAGCACTGCAAAACAGGGAGAATCTGTACTGTTTTCTGTGTATATATGTTATACTTCTTTAATGTGAAATAACTACTGTTTTATGTTTTCTGTGCTCTCAAGTTAGAATTTGGCGGAGATTGAGGTGTTTTCCCAGAAGGCTTTGCCACTCCGAGATCCCCTTCGCTCTTACTTAATTTACTCCACTGTTTAGACGCGGCAGATGGCTCACCATAAACATCCAGGCATTTCCTGTAGACTGATTTTTTACTGCTCTCTTGCTCAACTCAGTAGGCACAACCGGCAGACTTGGATTAAAAAAATGACTACACAGTTGTTGTCCTCCTCCACCCTTCCCCCCCCTCACCATATATTCACCATATATCAGTAACATTTGGAGCCTCGGTTATCTAATCCAGCCCTTTGCAGAGAACATTACCTTTTTTATGTCCTAGTGTTAAACTGTATAAAATACCCTTAAGGCTACATCCGATCACACTGGTGATGATAAGAACTAACGGAGTGTATCAATTGCTCATGAGCTCCCATTCGCCACCAAATAAGGAGAGGCAGTGGGATGTGGATCTTCAAGCCGGCAGCACTTTCCCAAATGAAGACTCGGTCGTCGTCCACAACCCCCCCCGCGCCTCCCCAATCAGTTTCCAGATATTTCTCCTCACCCTTTGCGGTATCTCTCTTGCCATTTAGCTGGCTAACAGACAGTTCTGCAGCTGAACCTATTGAGGGAGGGGGAGAATTCTATAACTCCTGCCTTCAGCGTGGTAATGGAGAACTGAAGAGGCAGGGGAGGAGGACACCACTCAGCCAAAGCTGTCTCCTCCTGCCACCAGCGCCGAACCACATGTATCGGTCCTTCCCGTTCCGCTCGGCTGTCTGCCGGCTTTGTCTGTCTCCCTTGTTTTTAATGCATTATTTTAAATGGGAAAAACACACACACACACACACAAAACACACACGAACTGATGTTTTTTGTTTAAACAAATATATTAATTTTGCCTTCCTGCCAAGTGCAGGCTGAGAAGACTTTAACCACGGTGAGGAGATTCTAACAGACTGACAAGAAGCTTTGTGAGAG
Organism: Sternarchorhynchus goeldii; assembly: GCA_028565775.1. NCBI lineage: Eukaryota > Metazoa > Chordata > Actinopteri > Gymnotiformes > Apteronotidae > Sternarchorhynchus > Sternarchorhynchus goeldii. The sequence goes on along the minus strand of JAOXYF010000001.1, from coordinate 18,884,871 downwards.
CATCCAATCATTATTTATGACACAGTCCAAGGAACTGACCATCATGTTCCTCCACTGAGCTGCTGTCAGAAACCTTCCTTCCTTTAGTCCAGTTCTTGTCAGACTTGTAACGATGCTCAGAAAAAAAAAAATGTAATTACAGCCACACACACCCCCCCCCCCCGCACATTTAACTAAAAGATACGTTGTGCCGTTGACTCGATCTGAATATAAAAAGCAATTCCCTCTTTTTACTTTAGCCCTAAAGCGAGGCCCTAAATTGGCAACTAATCCAGCAAAGAGACTAGACAGGATCAGTTCGGTCCGCAGAATGACCCCCTGGGCCAAGAACATTGCTCTCATCAGTGCCATAATTGTACCTACACCGTGGTCTATTAATGGGAATGGATTGGTGTTTGCCTGAAAAAGATTGGGGGTCTAGCATCACCTGTTCAGTGATCTTATCAGGCATGAAATGAAAAATCCACTCATTCCAGAATTAAATGCATCAAATGACCCCCCCCCCCCCCCCCTTTCACACAGCACATACTTATACACACACACACACACACACTGCCCCTCTGGAATTAGACTTCACAGGCTCATGTATTCAGGCGGAGCAACTAAGTTAGGAGTGGAAGGAGTTTTTGGAAGATGACCTGTTAGTGCTCAGCGATTTAACCTTCCTAAAATCTCGTCTGACATCTGACCTTGCAAATCTTCAGCTGCTACGTCAGACAGCAAATATGTACAAGATACGGAAAAACCTACTTAATTAGACATCGTCAGTCCCGTTTATTCATCTTTTTACTCCCCCTTTATTTATGTATTTATTTATTTTTACAAAAAAAAAGTAGAAAAGATGTTAAAGTTATTGGTGTGACTTCTAATGGATGCAGCACAGAGTCTGTGCTTCTTCACTGACATTCAGATGTAACTGGCGTTTGCCTAACCAGTAATTTTACTGTCTGCTGCCTTGGCGAAGATGAAGGAAAGGACTGGAGGCTGGCGTGTTGGCACCCGAGCTTAGTGTGAACGTGTTCTTCTGATCCAACTAATGACATGAGGAGTGAGTTCTGTGTGGCTGTGTGACTAAGAGCAGCAAAGATGTCTTCCACTGTGATCTATCAATCAACAGGACAAGAACAGCTCTTATCTGCAGATACTCAGTTAAGGCTATGACATAAAATTCAGAGGTTAAGAGGTTCCCCTGCTGTTTTTAAATAGACTGAGTTAGTCATAATTCATCTCTGATTTGGAACAAACCGCAGAAACCTACTCTTTTTTTTGTCACTTTCACTTATACCAGGTTCCACTTTGGTTCCCTGAGTGCCACGGATGCAGTTCTCTAGAGAACATCTTCCTGAAGCCGTCTTCATCTCTGTCTGGTGGACGATAGTTTTAAACATCAAACAGTAAATTATGCTTCATGGAAGATAATGCTGCAAAAGAAGAGAGTTTGGCATAATCTCAGAGTGTTTTCAGAGAGTATTTTCCACAGATGCGTATATTATTTAGGAATCTTTAGACTGATGACATGAAATAAATGGAAAACGGCAAAGCGGTTTAGGTAATGTTGCCAAAGTAATGTGTCTCAAGAGGGCTCTGAAATTCATCATTTGCCCAGACTCATGTCTAAAAGCTCCAACAGTGTAAGTCAGAATTTGGCAGCGCTAACCCAATTAATTCCTTAACCCTCTGAACAATTAAAGAGAGCAGAATATTCATTTTAATGAGTGATATTCTGTCTTGCATGGGCAAGCATATAGATGAACATCTCCACAAGTCCAACTCAGTCATCTCACAAAAGTTTGTCATCCAAATTCCAAACAAACAAATGAACAAAAAGGGTATAACCTAAGATTAACAAAAAGGGTATAACCTAAGCAAACAATGTTGTAATCGCTGGTTCTGAAAAGATGGGCCCGCCCACATCTGACTACAAAACAAGTGGGGAGGGAAAGTACCTTCACACATTGCAGAACTCCACGTGTTGCGTGGTTTCACCACACTGCTGTATGATTCAGACAGCAAACAAAATTTGTTGCTATGGTAAAAACCTATCCTAATTCTTGGTCTCCCGTATGAGTTTGAAGTTTTCAAGAGTACAAATGCTTTAATATTTATAACTAGATTTATGTTTAATAGATGATTTGGGTCACTTTCTTTCTCTTTGAATGATAAAATACCAAAAAAAATACTAGTCTGAAGAACATTTTGCTATTTACTTCATTCTCATTTAAGGCTCGCCAAAGATGAAATAGTTAAAGAACAGTGTATTGGTCAAAATGCAGAGACCAAAGCATTTCGGAATTATCGATCAGAACCTACATTGTACCCTTGTGAGAAGTCTTGCCGTTACAGTAAATTACTTGACTTTGAAATGCACGCGCGAGACCAAAACACTGTTATGTGGTATATGTGTGTTGTTTTTAAGTATTAAAAAAAACATATCTTCTAAACCCATCCTCTAAATCCTGAAGCTCGTGTAATACCGTGTTGTCGATGTGCTGTCGGCTACTGTCGGCTCGGGGTTGCTTCCTTCTCAGCTCCCTGAATCCATGTCTCCAGCAGAGTGGTTTGATGGGCTGCTCTCCTCAGAAGCCCCTCGCATTAAGAGGCTGTGCTAAAGCACACTCCCCTGTTCAGTATCTCTCCCTGGAGATCGGCGTTTCCCAGGGCTCGTTACCGATTCAGTCGGCCACAGGCTTTTGCCTCTCCAGGCTTGGCCATAAACTAGGCTGTGGGGGAAAATAGGAGCAAATATTAGTATGTATGAAGTGTGTAAATGAAGACATGGTGGCAAGTGCATATTGCTAACGTAAGGGACTTTGGAGGGATTTCTCCATGCTCCGGTCCACTTGAGCCGCATATTGTACCCTCATCAATAAATTATATATTAATGCTTTCTTCTTCTATGCTAATCCCAGGCCAAAAGCCGCATTCTCAATCTGCAGGTGCTAGGCAGTGTTTTGAAGGCTGGACATGCATGAAAACAAATGGAAATGCCATTTTCGAAGTGTTACAGGAAGCTCTGATTTGTCTTTTATTTTCTCCTGAAGCAGCGTCACAACTGTGCTGTTTTGTTCCAAAACGGTCAGATCAGAGATCTCCAAATATACGGCTGCCTTGAAGGCTTTTGTAACGATACCGGATGACATCAGACATGATCAGCAAAGAGTCCTCGTGTAAAGATTATGCAAAAGATGAAGTTTGTGTAAGTTTTAGTCGCACATGCTGTGGTGTGGTATACAGAACATGCCATTATCACACAGCTGTCAACACACTCAGAAGTAGTATTAGCTACATTTGAGTACCTGCAGAGCAAACCAGCATTAATCACCGTAGAGAACAACTTTACAAAATATGAATCGGCGAAGACCGCATGGGGCCCAAACAGCCAAGCGCTTCAAAGAAAAAAAGATGCGGAACCCAATCAAGCCGAGGGCCGCGTCAAGACCCGCTCAGGAACGCGTAGAAACACCTCGTCGTTCGGCGGCGAGGCTGTGATCCATCTCCCGCTTGTTAAAATAAAACTTGAGTGGTGAATTACAGTTATGGGACTATAGCAAAAGGGCCGGGCATGATATCACGGGTTTGGCGCTGTCCGCGGCAAAGCGCCTGTGGGGATTAATAAACTGAAGAAAACGCCCAGTGTTAAACGCGAAGCGCCCAAGCTGCAGCACAGGACAGGGAATAAATCGACAGACTGTTCATTTGTTCACAGCGTTACAGTGGTCAGGAAGGTAAGGATCCTCATATCCATGTGTGGTTACAGATATCACCTCATATATCCATATTTAAAACCAATACTGTAGGTCATGGAGAATACGCTCATAATGAAGGCTTTTCTTTTTTTCCCTCTCCTTTGGTACGTTTCACTGAAAGATATATTAATGTGGCAGTTTAATTAGGCAGGCCTACCAAGGTATTGATTATTCACTAGCCTGGGGTAAAGTTTTCCTTTTTCCTCTAGTCATTTATTGATCTCTCTGTGGTAAAGATTGACAGTCATGGTGCCTGAATATCAAGTGCCCTATCATTAGAAAGGCAGACTGTTGTATATTCTCTCATCAGACCAGTGCGCCTTTTCCCTGCCAGCCGAATCCGAACACCCCGCCCATGTTTATCTGCCGGGTCCCTTTGGGTGTTATTGATGGCAGGGATGCTGTTCCTGCTCTTCCCTTGCTGGAAATGATGTATTAGATGTTGTCCGTTTCACTCCAAGATGTCACACGTTATTCTCCAGGTTCACTGGAACGTCAGTCACTGGAGAACGGTGCAGGACAGGACTGCGCTCAGCTTTTTTGACATCCTTTTGGATTTTGCTTTTTTTTGGATTGTTCGTAATTAAGGTCGCCGCGTGGAAATTTGGGGGCAGATTTATTTTTTAACAAATGAATAAATAATGCAGTGAACATGTATTCCGTAACGAAAGAAAGAATGACCGTGAAACATTTCGATGTGTAAACCAATCATTTGTTTCATGAATATGAAAATGGTGCCCCCACCAGGAAAATCTATTCAGGCAAAACGTCAGATTCTTATTGCTTTGTTTTGCTCTTTACGTTCTGGAAACCAAAAAACAAAAAGGAGAAGAGAAAAAAAAAAATGAATGATTTTAATGCTGCTTCACGAGGTGCAAATTATAGAGAAGATATGCCTCAAAAAGTGCATCAGACCCTCATTACGTTTTACTCGCTTCTGTATATGCAGAGCTTCTCATTTATTTTTCATTTTAAAACAGCCACACGGCCTCAGCAGTTGCTATTAGGCCATTAGCTTCATCTCATTAGCTGTGCAAAACTTGGCGCCTTTATTTCTCTACCCTCTCAACAACCATTTAAAATGTGGCGGATTCAAAGGTTACGTGGCACTCCACGCTAAGATGGCTGCCGTGAACATTCAGAATGTGAAGATCATGGAATATTTGCTTTGTCTGGCCCGAATGTTTTTGGCTGGCTGATCTAACAGATGAGTTTTAAAGGGAGAAAGGCCATTAGCGTGGCTGACACACACAATGGCTTTGTGTACTATGTATCCTACTGAGGCCCCTGTGCCCTGAACTGCAATATGCTTCTCCAGCATTAACTGTCCATTGTTGGCCAAACTGTGAGAAAAAAAAAATGATCTGCTCCAGATCAGTATAGAGGTATGTGCCCCTTGTATGTCTCTTAGGGGTGTGTATTCACGTAAATTGTTATTTGCTGGCAGAAGATTATGGATTATAGATTATTATCCATTAATGTTGATATGTAAAAACTGGTCTGAATAAATAGGCATCACCTAGTCCATATTTATTTGAGTGGAATTCTAAACACAGGTTCCTGACAGGGCCACTCAAGTAAAGTGCACCGCTGAGCTGTTGTAGTGCTTTTTATATGGTTAAAAAAACACTTAAATCAGGGAACTGGGGGGGGAAAAAAAAGTAATTTACTTTGCTTTTTCTTTGATTCCACTGGGTTAATGAAAAAGCTAAAGCACCGTCCTTTACATCGCACCTTCAGAGTAGTCTTGTTTCTACATACCTTCCCTTTGCAATCTTGCAGAAATGCAGAAAATTAACTGTCAGGGTTTTTTCATTGTTTTTTTGAGACTTTGTTTTCTAGAGATTTGGTGTCACCTCGAAATGTTTACTTCAAAATGTCTTCTCTCCTTCAGCCTGGATCATTGGAATGGACGACTGCCAATATAAGCTGCCTTTTTCTCTCACGGAAGAAAAGAGGTTGTGAGCTTTCCTTTCTAGGGGAAACTAGGAATGTTTCAATCGAACAACTCTGTACCAATGATAGTGCAAGTATTTCACAAGATTGCAAGATTGGCCTGAAATTTTTATTTATTTGAATACACTGTTGTGCAAATATGTGTGGGAACAGAAGTTCAGCAAGTTTTGTTCTGGTTTAAAACCTTAATACATTACCAGTGTTCAGTGGTTGGTCATATTGATTTTTATTTAATTTAGTTTTGTGTTGGTGCTGACTACGTTATTTGCGATGAACTTCATCATATTTCTTCAAGCAGTAAAATAGGATATTGGGTAAAGGTCATCAATTAGTCACCTAATATTTACATTTGTTTAAATGCCTTTGGTTTAGAAGAACTGCAGTAGAATTCTTTTCATTTTGAAGCTCATTAATGGTAATGTTTATAATATACACTTTGTTTATTCACCCTTTGGCTGTCCATAATCCAGGACCTGACTGCATATAAATTACATTAAAAGAAAAGAAAAACACTGTGTGCACATGCATAAAGGATGTGGATTTAACCACACCAGCGAGGCATTTCACACATCGCTGTTTCTCACTTACGTGGATAAGTTAAGACAAGTATCAGTTTTGGTTATGAAAGTCCCTTAGCTGTCCTACATTTGAACAATCTTGGCTTTGAAGTGCACGTTATCTCACTAACATGGATATCTCACTTCCCGAAATGTCTTCCAGCCAACTGCTATTCTAATGAAAATAAGGGAGGTGCTCAGAATATGTAAATCTACCGGCAGGAAAATCACAGCAGGGAAATCCCAAACAAAAAAAATTGTTTTCCTTATTGAATTACTTTCAGATATACCCTTGCAGTTCTAACTGAACACAATTTTAAAAAAAAACTCCATACTGTAATGAACAAACGAGAGCTTCATATCTACAGCACTCTAGAGACTTTAATGCCAGTTCACCTTGATGGCCACTAGCATCTAGCACTCAGCAGGACAACATGATGGCCATTGACCTATGTCTCAACGCAGAAGAGACGTTGTGGCATATGAAATACATGTTAGAGACCTACCTGTTCTTCTCATCCTTAACCTACACGGCACATACATGGAGTACATCTTGGTAATGACTATCAGAAGGCAGGCTGGAACAGAAATGTCCATTGCTTTTCGAGGCTCTGGTATTTTTAGTCCTTCAAGAACTCACCAAAAGAAACTCACTTTTACATGTCATGCTGAGAGACAGCTTGGGTCTTTACAGGGATGCCGCCTGTGTGCACACTGGAGAGTGAAGATTAACACCAGGCACAGCATGAGCACCCTCTTCTGGAACCGTCGACAATCAATAGATCATATAAAAAAAAATTTTTTTCTCTCATCCCTAATACCCAGAGAGCTAGGGACCAATACAGATGTCCATTGCAGAAGTGGAGTAATGTATGCTGAAGATCATTTGAGGATGTACAATTGTTTTTAAGTATATAGATACACTATTTACAAACTATAGAAATGTACTGTATTTGGAAGTCTCTAAATTTGATTTATAGTGCAGGCAATATTTATTCTTAACGCTTTTTACTAACATGTAGAAACAGCACTATTATGTGTAAATTTCGAACAGCGCGTGAGTTATCTAACAGATTCTTGAAGTGGCCAAATAGCTGCCGTCCAAATGTGGGCATGTCAGGAACAGAAATAGCAATTTTTTTGTGTCTGTCAAGAGGAACAGTGTCAAAAAACATGACGGTATATGCCAAACAAGGCAAAACTGCCTGAGGAAAAGAGGAAGAGTGGTTGCGGGTTGAAGCTCGCTGACAGGAATGGTGCAGAATGGCTCTAAAACAAGAGAGCTGCTAAAGACAAAGTGCGCGACGGTCTCGGAAATGACCACCCGGCTCCATTTGCACCTCCTTAAGCGGCCTTTCCTCAGGATGGTGGGATATTACTTTAGCGCTGCAATTTATGACGCGGCTGCCATTTGGGAAAAGACTTGAATCCAAACCGTCAAAAAGTGTAACCTGGTGAAATAAAGAAGAAAAAGACAAATCCTTGAGCTTAAATCAGCAGAAGGAAGTACTGAGGTCTGATGAACCATCTCTCTTTTTTTGTTTCCTTCCTCCCCTTTTTGTGTGTGAAGAAAGCCGCGTTCATCTTCTTGGCTCCAGCGTGGCAGCCTCTCTATAGGGGCCTGTTCTTGGTGCATGCAGTGGAACAGCTAAAATTAATATGCAAGCTTTTTTCAGCGTCCTTCAGTGACACCTATGTCTCCGTGGCCTCCTCCAAACCTCACTTCTATAATACACACCTACTTCCCATTCCACAATCAATGAACTTCATGGAGATGATATCTTCAGAGACTTGGCGAGACTTTTACTATTGACCTTTTCGGCAAAGCTACATGCTTTATGCTATTCAGAGTGTGATATTCTTTTGATTCTAACTACATACCATCAGTATTGGTATTATGGTATTTGCAACCCTGATAATGCAAATGCTAGCCAAGACCCTGAATGGATGGTGTCAGCACAGGTTAATATCCTCTTGCAGTCAAATCCCTGCAATTATAATGGCTTCTGGTAGTTCCATGTTTTAGGCCTGCATTTTACTTCTGCCCGTGACACTGACATAGGGTCCTTCATAAATGTTTTATGCCATACATGAATCAGTCAAACCTTAAGGGTTGTGCTTTGCTTCGACTTGGATATTTTTTAATGCTAAACCATGTAGTTTAGACCCTCTTGGTTCTGAGTTCACCCGGGAAGGGCGTCTATCAGCCAACATTACAGCTCATCAAATGCAGCCTATTTTGTGCCATTTCCAGCGAGATGTGCTGCAGCCATCTGAAATACCACGTCCTCTTTTTTTGCAATAAAACATTAATGGCTTCAGTTTTTACAGTAAAAGCATCAAAGCCAGAGCCACTGGAATTTTAGATCAGGTTTTGAAAATATGAATATATAGGACCCGCACGACGAAATGGATACCAATTTTATGTCTTTGAGCAACACAAATCCAAGAAGTGGAAGGTCAGAGAAACGTAACTTGGGGCTATGACACAAGTATTAAAGGGTTTATGGTATTTCTCTGGATCGCTCGCTCGATTTCCATGACTGCTAGCTTTTTAGCTGTGAGCGAATCCAAAAGGTCAAGCTAACAAGCGTGAAATGCAATGTCTGATTCAGAGGCTGAGTGATGAAGGCGGGGGGCACCTCTGAACCTCAACCTGGCAGTGGACAAATGGCGAATGGCTGATGGATAAAATCTGATGTAAGGTTCCTGGCAGCACTGTTGGGGTGGAGGAGGACTCGTCGTCGGCGGCTTGCTCCATGTTCATGGACTTCTGCTCCGTGTCCCTCGGCCTCCGCCACGTCCTGCCGAACGCTGGGTCCCGTAACCTCTTGCGGCCCCGCGCTCCGAGCGTCTGGGCCCGTGTGTCCCGAGGCCGCGTCCGGTGCCTGGTAATGTGCCGCTAGTGGACAGCGTGCAGCGATCAGAGGTGAATCTTGCAGTGGCAGGGCAGCCATGTTGTCAGCATCCGTGCTCTGGTGCTGTGTCAGTGCTGATGCCTCGAATGGGCCTGGTAAGGCATTACAGTATATGCGGAGGTTACGCTAATAATGTTGTCACTTACAGACATCCGACTTCCTGGTTAACAGTGAAATTAGGAATGCGATCAAAGGTACTACACAATCTCAGTAACATTCAGGTTTAATTTCCTTTATTTTTTTTTAATTCATTTCCTGACGTTCAAGACTTCAGTTAAAAGCCATTCACAGGTCATGTTTACTGTGTCATGTTAAGCTTTTAACATGAGGTATTATTATCAATAATAGCAGTAGTTTCAGGTTTCAAGCCCATATGTAGTTTTGTATAATATTTAATAAAATTCACTACTTTATGGAATCACTGTCATAATATCATACTCTATCAACAGATATGAATTTGTAAGTTCTCCAGCTCTGTATTACATATTAACACCAGATTAATATGTACTATTTCTAACCGATGGTACAGAAAAGGACCTGGGGCTCCACTGTCGTAGACAAATTCACTTAAAGACCGAACAGGTCCATTGCTTAACGGGGAGTATGAACACAGCACTATGACCTTTGAAACCCAGCACGCATCTCCATCATTGAAATTACAGAAGAAACAGTGAATATGCTCTCCTTTTGTATGCTCCACCTTGGTGTGGAAGCTGTGCTCCTGAAGCAACGTGCCTGGATTATATAGTACTATGTTATTTCAGCGCCCATTATCCATCCTACCTAACCATCATCATTATCGTGTGTGTGTGTGTGTGTGTGTGTGTGTGTGTGTATATATATAAAAGAGAGAATAAAAGGAGGGAAAAATCACACAGGAAGCTCCTCAAGTTCCACACACTCATCACCAGTTACACAGCCATTTCTTGGGCAGAATTTACATAGCACCAGAGTACACGACAGTCAGCTGAACTGTCATGGCTGCCACTGGATCTCATGCTGTCACTCTGTCATTGTCAGAACAGGCTGGCTTTTCTATTCTTTTTTCTCCCCTTCTTCTCCTGGATAGACACCTCTCCATAATGTGCCAGCAAAGGTTCTGCTCAGCTGCGCTCTCTGCCTCTCTTTACATAATGGATGTTGCTCCCTTGGACTGCTGGTTTCAATTACTTTCTCTGCAGAGCTGGGTATATTCCCAAACGGGCAAAGCCAAAGTCGAACCCGGCAGCCAATATTGCAGCAATTCGGCTGCGACATGCATTGACCTGTGTGCTGTTTTTGATAGTCTGTCAGTCCCGTGCTTCAGAATGGCATAGTATCAGTGCTAAGAGGTGTCGGGACTACACAGGCTCTGGTGTTCCTTCGGCTGATAGCCAAGGTGTTATGGGAATGATAAGGTATTTGTGACTTTGAGAATTGCTATTTCCACATTCAGATTTACTCATTATAGGTTGCGGTGCCTTTGTGTTTTACGCCGATGGTTGGAATATCTGCTGAACTGTCTCTCCTTGAGCAAACTTCGGCAAACTTTCCAGCGCGGAAGTGAGTGGAGGAGTGGAGTGCTTCCCCCTGCCAAGCACAAGAACGTTCCCTCCCGGCTGAGGGACCCACTTAGCAGTTAAGACATGCACTGAGGCCTGCGCTTCACCTTTTAAGTCTTTGAAAGTCACCTCAGATGTCAGGTGCGTTCGCCATGGTGAAATGTAAAGGAGACAGGTAGTCTCTGTTTGAAAGGTGTGGGATGAGAACAGGCCAGGCCTGTGGCTCCTCCCCCCCCCCCCCAACTTCATGTGGATCTC
>JAOXYF010000001.1:18841687-18857085 GCA_028565775.1 Sternarchorhynchus goeldii | reverse complement strand
GGGGGGGGCTCGTCGCAGTGCAGTGGGCGGGGCTGACTGAGCACATGAGCCGGGGGGGACAGATTTGTGTAACATGCAGTCATGAAGGCTCCAGGTCCTCCACCTTGGCTGTAATTTATCATGGTTTGTTGAGGGATTTTAAGCCAGAGAGGGGCGGCGTGATTAATGCCTCTGACGCGCCTGCTCATGAACTATCATCGTTTGAATTCTTAAAGACTCCACTCGCCGGTTTATTTGTTTTTAATGATCTGAACTTTCTAGAAATTAGTGCAGAAAGTGGATGTGAACTGAACGGATTTGGATCACAAATGGTCTTTTAATTTTCTCCTCAGCGAATCTAAACCAAGAGAAAAAAATTCCTTTCTTCTCTCCTTTTCTTTGTGCTGTGTACTGGGGAGGCAGAGCCTTGCTTTATAATAACTGTTTTAGCTCTGTGTTTCTTGCTGTTTATTTATATATTTATTTGTATGTACACACACACACACACACACACACACACACGTTTTACATGGGTTTCTAGAGGTTTATAGGTGATGCCTGTGTTTTCCTGTTCTTATTCTTCGGACTTTAATTCCACCTTTGCCTTGCTGAAAAGCAGATATTACCATAATCAATAGTTCTGATTGGAATATGATCCTCAGAGACGGATAGCTTGCGTCCAATTAAAGGGGGAGCTGTGGAGTCTGGGTAATGAGGCGGCTCTTCTCCTGCACTTTGATAATTGCTGCGCCATCCCTCAGAGAGATGTTGGAGAATCGACTGCTGCAGGCCTCCATCTTCTCCTCACAGCTGTTTGGCCAATTCAGGTTAAGTGTTTTTTTTTTGTTTTTTTCTTCTGGAAGGGACAACAGCACCGTCCTGTGTCCGTTTATGTAGTTCTGCCTTTATCTCCTGGGCCGTTAGACCATGGTTGTCCTGGTCTTTAAAGAAAAGGTGTGTTACACTGTAGCATCTGATTCGATTTGTTTTAGAAGTACTCTTACCATTTAAGAAGAAGTTTCACATTGCATTGTTATATTCACTCACGGGTGCAAGCATTGTGTGTGCGTCGGAACTGCAGTAGCTATAGTAATGTGTGTGAGGTAATACTGCAGTAGCTTTAGTAATGTGTGTGTGAGTACTGCAGTAGCTTTAGTAATGTGTGTGTGTTGGTACTGCAGTAGCTATAGTAATGTGCATGAGGTAATACTGCAGTAGCTTTAGTAATGTGTGTGTGTTGGTACTGCAGTAGTTATAGATATGTATGTGCATTGTTTTTGCAGTAGCTATAGTAATGTGTGTGAGTACTGCAGTATCTGTAGTAATGTGTGTGAGTTAGTACTGCAGTATCTGTAGTAATGTGTGTGAGTTAGTACTGCAGTAGCTATAGTAATGTGTGTGAGTACTGCAGTATCTGTAGTAATGTGTATGAGTTAGTACTGCAGTAGCTATAGTAATGTGTGTGAGTACTGCAGTATCTGTAGTAATGTGTGTGAGTTAGTACTGCAGTAGCTATAGTAATGTTTGCGAGTACTGCAGTAACTATAGTAATGTGTATTGGTACTATAGTAACTACAGTAATGTGTGTGATGTAGTACTGCAGTAACTATAGTAATAGAAACTATAGTCTGTGTTATGATGTTGTCTGAGGTGTGCAGGCTTCATGGCACCTGTATGATTGAGGCATGTGTGAGGACCATCTTGTATTCTTTGTATTCATGTGTGAGGAGCATCTTGTATTCTTTGCAGAGGTTTAAATTAAGCGCTTTCATTCCTGAGGTTAATCTTTTGATAAGTCAGTAATTCAGGCTCTCTTTCTCCAGGAGACCTTCCATTCCTACCCGCAGCTCTTTATTTAATTTGACCTCTAATATAACTGCATATGCACGGCAATTTTATTGCGCCTAAATGTCACACATGCACATGCGGGAGCGTGCACACTTCCACACAAACGCGAGCACACGTGCACACACACACACACACACACACACACACACACACACACACACACACACACACACACACACAGAATATCCAGCCCTTGCAAACACTGTGCAATATCCTCTCCTGTCCCCTCCTATTTCCAAGCCTTTGTACAACATGCATTTCTATTACTGGTGAGTTTCTCCCAGATACCTGGGGAATAGTGTCTGAATTAAACTCGATTCCCACACCCTGCCCACCCCACCACCACCACCAGCTGAAATGGAGTAATTAGTGTTAGGCTCAGATGTGTTTATTTGGGCGGGTGTGCTGCCCGGGAGGCGGTGGAGGGGCACGTCACCGGCGTGCAGCAGGAGCAGTAGTAGCACCATGGAGTCGGTAGATGGCTGTAGGAAAGTGCTGGAAGAAAGGACTGTGTGTTAGCAGGAGGCAGGAGGCAGGAGGACTGGAGCCAGGAGGCCCTGGATGTGGCACACGCTGCTTTTATCTCCAGCATATTCACTCAGGAGGAAGGTGGCAGGGGTTGGGGGCGGTTGGAGAAAGGAAAAAAAACAAAAAAAACCAAACAACGAAAACAGTCCATCAGGTGCAAGTTCTGCATAAACTCTATTCCTCTATACCTCTTTTTCATCCCCTTCAATTTTTGTTTCATTTTTCTTCTGTTTCCTCTCGCATGCATCCTCTTCCTCGCTCCGAGTCGCCCCCTCCCTCTTCCTACCTGAATCGTGCCAACAGGATGATTCTCGTTTGGTCCTGTGTCTCTGTTCCGACTGTCCTTCTGGACAGAAGAGTGGAACCTTGTGATTCCTCTCCCATGTTCTCCACCAAACGTTCCCTCCGGCTTTTCCCTGTCGTGCCTGAGGAATTCGGTGAGCAGGTTGTACTGAAGGAAAAAGCCCTTTGGTTGTCCAGACCCCCCTATCGGAACGTCCGCTCGTCCCTCGTCGTCTCTCCTCCGTATGCCAGCTTCTGCTGCACCGTTTTTTCCGAGCGGCATGTGGGTGCTCGCGTGTGTGAGTAAGTGTATGTCGGAAAAACCTCCCCCATCACCCCACCCCTCACCCTCCACCTCCTCTCTCTCTCTCTCTCTCTCTCTCTCTCCCTCTCTCTCTCTCTCCCCTTTTCTGTTTCTCTCTCTCCCCCCTTTTCCTCTCACTCTCTCTCTCTCTCTCTCTCTCTCTCTCTCTCTCTCCCGCTCTTTCTCTCATACAATCTCTCTCTCTCTCTCTCTCTCTCTCTTTGAGAGCACACTTTTACTGGACTTCCTTTCTGCACGGATCTTCTCATTAAACAGATACGTCAAGAATTGTTGCCTAAGCAAGGATTGCCTGTGAAAGAATAAGAGAAGAGCTTGAGGAACAGGAGAGACAGAGAAAGGGAGAGCAAAAAAGGACAGGAAAAAACGAACAGCAAGGCTGCTAGAAGCATCTTTACTCCGGTGAAGATAGAGCTGCTTCCTCTGGGTGTCATCGTAATAAGCATTTTATACTGATAGATATAAATTATAGAAAAGAGCTGGTGAGAAGGGAAAAGGGATTCACTCTGGTTTCTTTAGCTCAGTTCTAGAACTTGCCAAACTAAGGAGACCCCTGTATTGCTGTCAACAAGAGCACCTGGCCCCTCGCTCAAGATGATGATGTATTTGTGGGTATGTAACATCTGTCTTCATCACTTGTCAGGATACTGTGTACGCATGGTCTACCTGTGCTGTGCGTGTCTGTGCGTGAGTATGTGTGCAGTCCTGTACAGTACGTTGTTATTGTGTGTGTGTGTGTGTATGTATCTGCAATTACTGGTGTGTGTGTGTGTGTGTGTGTGTGTTTCCGTGTTATCGAGTCTTCGAGCCGTGCATCTAGTAAGCGGAACACGTCTCTGCTGCCGTGTGTAGGTGGGAGTTTTACAGGTGAGGAGCTGTGGAGAGTGCGGGGTTGTCACTGGGTTGTAATAACGAATTTAACGGCGTGGATTTGCAGGGCACACATTTGCGCGCGTTACTTTAAGTTTCCCTCTCGCTTTGCCGCGTTTCAGAATGAAGAGTAATCTGTGAATGAGGGCTCTCTGCCTGGGCTGGAGTCTGAAGACCTTCTCATTTACAAACACACACACACACACACATCTAAACGGCTGCGTCACGAGCGCTTCATGCCTCCCTGTCGTTCCGGCGGTGTACCCGTCCTCGTCGGGCTCGGAGGCTGAAGCACGCAGATTCATAACTGCGGGGTTAAGACACAGGAAGTGTCTTTGGAGAGCTCGGGGCGAACCCACATCACCCCCTCTTTATCCCTCAACGCACCTGCCATTATTCCTCCGGATCGGCCCTGGCTGGGGAAAATTCCCCGCGCTTAATTACCCGCGTGGTAAATTTAAAGCACCCGCCCGACTCCTCCACAGTGCTGGTTTATCAGGAAATTAATCTCCTTTTAATCGGTCTTAATCTGATGGGCAGTTTAAATGACGTGTGCTCACTAACGAAAGAAAGAAGTAAAAAAAAGATATCGGAGAGAATTGTCCTTCGTATAGTACTTAAGTGTCCAGGGGAGGGGTGTTTCCTCTACGGAAACCTGGGCAGACATAAATTAAGCTTTTAACTTAAATAATGTACTTGTATCTGCAATAGCACTGATAACCTGGGTGTTAACAAAAGCTCCTTTACCACAGAAAGGCAGTACACCTTTCCAGGAGTACACTACTACTGTCTGCCTTCACTGCATTGTATCATATCTGGATTAAGGGAATAATTACTCAAGTCAGTCAATGGATAGTGCAGGCCATATGAACACAGAAAGACTGTGTGTGTGTGTGTGTGTGTGTGTGTTGTGACATATTTTCCTGTTTTCAAAGGTTTCGGGTGCAGTATCTTCAGTGCTAATGGAGCCTGAGTTGTTAACTTTTCTCTGTTAAGATGAAATGACTTGAGCTTGTTTATATTTAGCGTGGATGTGTTTTAAAGGAATGAAGATGAATCATTATCACCTGTGGAATTAGTGATCTATCGCTCGAGTTCAGCCTTTGCTCTCGCAGTGTGTGACGAGACCTAAAGGTCTTAAGAGAACTGAGAATAGGTGGTATAAGAAGGATCGAATATAGCGTGATGTCTAATGTGTGAATACGTTATATACATGGTTCGGTGGAACTCGACTGACTGCTGTCTTTACACACACAAGAGAATCTCCGATTGCCTATTAGTGTAACTACAGTGAGCAAAATTTCTTATATTAAGAGAATGAATATTGAATGTTTAATTGGAACACAGATGGTCTTGAAGGAATATACACTGCAGAACGAGTCGTGGTAGAAATTTCCCTGGAGGGGCTCATACCACTCTTCAGGAAAAAAAAAGCACGTACTGTTCATCAACTCTTCTTTTGCCTTTGCATCTGGATTGGTTTGAGTGGAACGGTGTCCTGAGACGTCCTGCAAATTGACATGTTCTAATCAAGTGATAAATGACGCCTGTTCCTTTTTTAATAAAGCTATCTTTTATACATCTAAATAAACGCACGTCATTTTAACTGGACGCACCGAATTTGCTTAAATAATGGAAGGGATGCTCAAATCCTTGTTAGGAGGAGAGCATGCTATGTTTAACATCACAGCAAATAATATTCTGTGTGGGCATGTGAGAGTTTAGATCAGCTTCCACCATTGTGCTGAGGGCATTAAGTGGGAATTATGGGTAATGCTCGGGGCTTGACGCTTTGCTCGGCTATGATGTTTCTGCTGAGAGCCTCATTCGTGCCTCAAACCTCGGCTAGTTTGGCCTCCACGTCTGTGGACTTGTGGCAGTAGGTATCAGTAGGTCGGGGCTTAAGTTCTCCCTGTTACGGCTCCTCGGAGATCTCCGCTGCTTCGGGCGTTTGAATTAACCACACATCATGACCGGCGTTAAGTCCACGTCGCTGAGTGCCGAGCCGTAGTGGCGTGGATAACCCTGGCATTCCCAGGGTTCCTGGCATGCACCCGCAGGCCTCACCGACAGCAGCCTCCTTCCCGTTCAGAAAAAAGTGCTGTGTTGGTTTTTTTGTGGGTTTTTTTTTTTTCTTTCTTTCTTGCTTTGCTCCTGTGTCAGTTGGAGCTGGTCCAGGTGGGCTTTGGACGGCGAACGAATCGATGCGGCAGAGGAGCCATCCAAGCGACCGCGCCGTGGGTCCGGAGGGGGCCGGGGTTGCGTGCCCCCACCAGCCTCCCTCCCACCGCCCCCCCCCCCCTTACCGTTGGCCCCCGCCGCTTTCAAAACTGCTGTGGAGGCACCTCCTGCTGCCGTGTCAGGCTTGGCTTCCGATAGGTGCTATGAAAGCAGTTTATTCGATTGATTGATAAAGGTCGCTCTCGGTTATGTGTGGGATTTGTGGGTTGACGGGGAGCGCAGGATGCAGCGGGGGGCGGGGGGGGGCGCTGTGTTTACTCACGCGTGTCCCTGGTGGGTCGAACCCGGGTCTCACGCTGGTCCGTCGCCCTAAAATCTGGACACACGGCATTCGGTGAGTGTTTTTCATTTTTCGTTTTAACGCACTGTTAACATCTTTTTCCATTCACACAGCAAGATCCAAATTCTCAAAGCAGGCTGGAGCACAAGCGCCTCACACCTTGTTTGGATCTGGTCAGCAGAAGCCAGTCGTCATCATCATCATCATCATCATCATCATCATCAGTCTTTGAAGAGATTTCTTTCATCATATCATAAGCAGTATCTCATCTGAACGTCCAGCACAGTGGATGTTGATTGTAGGAATCTGTCCTTCTGGATGGCTAGGGTTAAGTTTCTTCAAATCATGCTCCTGTTAAAATGCGAATGAGAGAAAGGGGCCCATGGAAACTCAGACATTCATAATGCATCTTATACGAAGGCTTCGGCTTTGAGCATGGTATCTCCTGCCTCAGAGTGTGCGGTAGTGCTTTCTGGCTGTGTGGTGGGTGAACAAGCACAGCCTGGTTCGAGTTACCCTCAGGTAAGCCCTGACGCCATTATCGGCACCTGAGCTGTGGAGATCTGCTCAGACTGTACATCACAATCCCAACACAATCTATCACACACGCTTGCAGGAGGACTTGCAGTTTCATCCTCCGTGTTCAGTCTTTAACGCCAGTCAGGCTGAGCAGGCATAAACTCTTTAATCTACGGCTCGGGCTGGCCGTGAAAGGTATTAATGGTAATAGTGGGACCAGCGAGGCAGCAGCGCACAGATTTCCAAATTGCCCCTCGGATGGAGCTTTCCAGCGTATGACAAATCAATGCATAGCATTTTCATAACAAATGGGTTTGGCATTTGGAATGCCAGTCCACCAGTGCCGTGGGTTGCTGACCTGTGACAAGGGGCTACTGTATTTCATTATGTGGAGCCGAGCTGAACCCACTCCTCCTGCGGGTTCTCGGTTCCTGCCCCTCCTACCCTGACACACCCCGACACACCCCACCCTTCCAGCATGGTACCCGCTGGTTGTGGAAGGAGGAAGGGGCGAGTCCCTCTCCTCTAGGAGATCCTGTTCGGTTCCACCTCATCTTGAACCAACCACTCCACCATGGTTGACACAGAGGCTGCCCTTGCCCCACCTACCCCTCCACCCCCCACTACTGCCCCCTGCCCAATTGTCAGCCATTCACTTTCATAGCACTTGCACAGAGTGCAGCCCTACTGGTTACTGCATGGCACAGAGTGGCACTTTTTGGTTCATGTCACAGAGGGTGCGCGATGGTGTTTGTCTTAATGGCAGACCTGAGTTTGTCAGGGTCCAAACTGCTGTGAGAATGCTCTTGAGTTACCCTCTTCAGAGATCAGGACTTTACTGTTCCCTACTGGGCACTGAAGACTCTTAACAGTATAGATATTCATCACTGACTTTCATCTTTCCAGATTTATAACTATTTTTTTTTTTGCCATTATGCAGTTCTGTCATGAATAGTGAGATGATGTGCACATCCCATTTGAAGGCGCTATGAGGATATTAGCATTTTAGCATTTGCAGCCTGCAGAGCGTTTTCCTCTGTCTAAAAACACTAAAGCCCCCGTCTTGTGAATTTAATGCTTATATCATCATGAGCCTCTTTTGTTCCTCTACTGTTGTTATTTGTTTGCTACAGCGAAAAACGGTAAAGATGAAAAGAATGAAGGAAAGAAAAAAACCGATTTAGGCATTTGGACTGGATCATTTGCGCTCAAAGATTCGCTTGTGTTCCGTTCCACTCCGGTACGCCGAACGCCGACCCAAACGGCCGCCGCTGTAATGAAATTTGTTGCTGCAGATAAAACCAAGGAGCAAAGATACTGCAAGCCCCTCCATAAACAGCCTTTATTATATCAGTATATTCATCACCATAAAAGAATTGAGCCCATCCACGTAGGGCGCAGAGCTTTGCACCACCCCCCCCACCCACACACACACACACACACCTTCCCTCCCACCCTCCCATTCTGTTTATTGAGCCTATAAAAGCCTGTATACCAGAAGCGTCACATACCACAGAGAAGGGAGGAAATCACTTTAGCGGCCGTCCGGGTTGGGCGCGCCGCGTTAAGAGCGCTAGGCTGGGAAAACACCTTCGCCATAACAATTGGAGCCCCCAGTGCACTTGGACACCCCGGTAAAGGCCTGGATGAAACCAGAGATTATTGTCATTTTGAGACAGATCAATGAAGCTTTGCTAATAATTCACTGCAGGGGAACCTCTGGGAACCTGGCATTTATCTGCAAATATCAGCGGCGGGCAGTCCAATTGCGGTCCAATTGCCGGACTCTCGCCTGTGGTGACTGTGCCAGTTCGGTGGGCTGTTTATTATTGAATGCTTCCCTCCGTCTGGGAAGAATAGAGGGCGGGGTCATGCAGATCGTTACTCGCCCCTGGCAACGGGCACGTGGCGTTTGAACGGACATCAGGACGCTGTAATGCTCAGAGTTCGCCAGGCGGGATCCAGAAGCCTGGAAACACTGGGACTTCTTGTTAGAGGAACGTCACAGGGGTTTGAGCATTTGTTTGTTTGTGTGAAAAGTGTCGTCGAGAGGCTTCTGGTACGATTTTGAGACGCTGTTGAATCTGTTCATGACTGATAGGAGCGGGCGGTAAAAACACAAATAAAGCAACTGTTCAGAAAAAAAAATGAGCGTTTGTCGTTCATAATTCGCTCTTTCCATCTTGGAGCATACATTCTGTAGTTTTTAATTTAATTGCTGATATTCCCTGAATCCCCAAAGAATATAAAGGATTAATCATCTAGTTCATTTCAACCGGCGATATGGCCCTGAAGTGAATTGCAGTTTTGCCAGTTTAACCCTGTCTGCCCCTGAATGTGACAAGATTAACATTTTCAATTAGCAGCACGTAATTGGTCCATGCGCTCAGCAACCTGCTTGTGCCCTTCCAGGGTTGCAGGGGGCGTCTCACTGGGGTGCTGTCCATGTAGCCCCGCCTCCTATTTGGTCTCTATGAACTCGCCCCCCTCCTCCAAGCTCCACCCCCAAGCGCACCATTTGGTAATCCATTAGCGGCTTTCCAGGCTGGCTCCCTTCCTGCATTCTGTCTGCAGAATCCTCCTCACAGCTGGCTGCGTGAGTGAGGACGCACACAAGCAGATCGGGATGTGGGGGGGTTTGGGGACCACATGTTAAACGTCGGTGGGAAAGTGAGCACTTCTCCCATTTCTCCCGCCACGGCATCTTCACATTGATAAGGCAGAGTGGTATCTGTGAGCTCTGGCTGCCTGACGTTTTGTGTGTGTGTGTGTGTGTGTGTGTGTGTGTGTGTGTGTGTGTGTGTGTGGGTGGGTAAATGGGCAGATATTGATTTCATCAGATCATTCTGTTGCAGAGGAGACATATATGCGCTATGTGGCGAGAGTGAGAGGGATAACACCCCACGGCTCGATTGGCGGTGTACAGATACTCTGGATGGGCCCCAGTGCTTTGTGGGAGCCTCCGACAGAAGGACAGAAGGCCCCATGAATATGGAGCCCGGCAAACACAGAGCAGGGTGTACTTTTGGAGATACGTTGCTGATTTCCCAGCGTAGCGTATTTCCCAGTGTCTCCTACTCTGGGTGTGATCTGACCAGATAGCATGTCTTGCTCTGGGTAGGATCAGACCAGACACTGGAGCAGATGCATGGAGTACTTGGCACTGGCTCTCTACCTTCCTGCTGTGTGCGATGTCCAGACGAGCAGCTGCCTCCTTCGGCCGCCCGGCAGGATCCGCGGCCTGTTCCTTCCCCCTGGCTCTCTGAGCAGCTCCGGCGAGAGAGAACACTGCGACACAAGTGGTGTTTATTTTTCCCCAGCAGGCTACAGTCTCTATCCTTTATTGATGAGAGATTCTGTTTGACACTTTGGAGCAAGAAAATAGGCCCAAAAACGATTGTCCTGCCTTTGTGATTCATTGCATTGCACCAACCTAATGCGTATCTCTACGCCTATCTGGAAGGGAAAAAAACCCAACAAAAAAACGTTTTTTTTTTCCCCCCGACCGCATGTTTACTCGAAGTGTGTGACATTTGCCTTCATTATTACACCTTCGCAGGGTTGCTGGTTCACAGACCGTCATTCCTTGCTAAAAAAACGAGGAGCGCTAATGTTATTCATAAGTCTGGGAGTTTGGAGAAACTGTTAGGTTTGCAGTGTTTGTGTCGAGGTCATGGGGTCATGTTGCGTGACGTCAGAAGCACGTGGAGATACGTTATCGTTGGTTTTGGTGTCAGAGCTGGGGTGCGTAGCGTAGACAAAAGAATAGCTGAAGTCAACTAGCTGATCAAAAGTGACAAGCAGGCGTGTGATTGTCATTTGTGCATCGGTCTGCCGCTGATTTCTTTGGATGTCACAAGGATATTTAAATTAAAAGCTGTGAAAAAGTAACCACGGTAGGCATGAGCAACGGGAGGTGAGGGTGGGAGCTGGGAGGTGAGAGTGGGAGGTCTGTACTCTCATTAAGGCTATGTGCCTGCTGAAGCTGGCCAGTCTACATGCCCTGGAATGAGATTGACATGAGGCACGAAGAAACATCAGGGAAGAGCAGGTGAAGGAACGCTGCTGAGTCGAAGAAACCTCCCTCTTCAACCGCACAGTCCAGGGTCATGCAGGGTCTCGCGTGACAGCACCAGGTTTGGGAAATACTCCTTAATTATGGGAATCTTTGTGTTTTCACTGAGGTTCAAGAGAAACTGAGGTTCAAGAGAAACCTGTCAAACACCTCGTCAAGCGGGCGTAATTTGCGAGCTGTGATGTCGGCTAGCTCTGCTGGTGGGCGTCTCCCCCGTCGCGAAGAATGTCAGCGATACAAGCTCTCAGACGAGCCCTCTGTGACGGGATTCGCTCAGTGAAGGTGAGCGTTCAGACGCGGGCCTGCCCGGGCGACCCTCAAAACTGACAGGAATTCCTATAGACTCAGTCCAGTGACCCTCCACCATTTCGTCGCCTGAGCATAACGACGTGGATAATAATCGCTCGCGCTCCTTTCGTTTGTGACGCTACACCAGCTCCGTCCAGAAATAACTTTTCGGCCTCGTTAATGCGTGGACGGAACGCCTCGACCCCCTGAGCCACCAGCTCCTCGGAGTGTGTTCACAGAACCTCCATGATGTACTCTGAACACCATGTGTGTTGAGCTAAATGTAATTTGTATTATGACTGCATTAGCTTCTATGGTTAAGGTAATCATACAGTGCTAATAAATCATCACCACTTCACTTAGCAATTAGAGGAGAGGGGGGTCTATTAAGCACCTGGGGGCACTGAAGTAATTAATGTGCAGACGTACTAATGGGGGGGGGGGGGGGAAATCATACAAAAACACACAAAGGTTGATGGTGCAATTTAGCTATTAAAACCTAAGGTAGGAATATGGTCTAATAGTAAGCAGAAAAAATATGATGACAGGTTGTGTGCTATGAACAAAGCTCAAAGTGGCCAAGCACACACAATGTGACTCACAGACTCTCTCTCTCTCTCCTCTCTTTCTGTCTCTCTTCTTCTCTGTCTCTCTCTGCTTCTCTCCGTCTCTCCTTCTCTCAGCTAGTTCCGACAGTCCTTATTCCCAAACCCCTACAACACACACACACACGAGTCCACAAACGCACACACACAACCCAAACACACAGGCGCACGCACAACCCAAACACACACGCACACACACACTGCATTTGCTAAGGGAATCTTTGAAACAATAGGGAACATCATTAGCACACTGGAAAGCCTAGTGCAGCCTGAACAGGTGATGGGGGTGAGAGCGTCGTGTCAAATACTCCAAGCGGAGAAGCCGAAGGCCGCAGGGAACGCTCCTCCACCTCTATCGACGCGCTGTAAAAAAAGCCTTCGCCCGGGGAGTGAGCCGGCAACGCGGTCCACAGCTAACCGCAAGCCCTCCGCCATGAGGCCTGCGTGTTAACGGCCTGTTTACGACAACAAACCGCCTCTCGGAACGTAGCGCCCGTCTGCACTTTCACCGCTACGCCCTTCTAATCTCTCCCCAGTTTACTGTTGCTATTGTTTCAATTTTATTGTTATTATTATTACCGTTCCAGTATCATAACATAAGCATTTTAAAAAAAAAGGAAAAGATAAACTGAAACACTGTCAAATGACCCCTCGTGGAAGGGGTTTTTTTTTTTTTTACATTTTATTTCCTGGTACTCCGAGTCACGTGATGGCCTCCGGCTTGATTTCTCCGCGAGCGCGTTCATGAGTCCAAACAATGGGGTTGGTTCACTCCGTGGCTGCTCGCGCCGCGCTGGCACAGAGCAACGTCACCCTAATGATCGTTTGATCCGTCTGGCCCTGCGGCTCTTGCGGGGGCCCATGATGATAATGTGTTGTGTCACAGAGCAGGTGGACTGTGTGTCGAGGTAAACAGTTAATTCATTGTTAGAGTGAGATCTACAGGAAAGGAGTAATATATACAGTATGTTCTGCCTTGAATTATTTAGTAGGGAGCTGTCCACCTCCAGCGTTAGTCCTGTCAGATTTTCGCCTTCAATCCAGCTTGTTGACAGCAGTGTTTCATAATATTCCTATTTACCCTGAACATACACCATAGCATTAAGGAGACTTAACACTGGTATATTTGTATAACAGTAAAGGTTCCCCTAGTGGTGAATGGATTTGGAGTGTAAGAATGGTGATTTTGAAAGGTAAATTTTACCTTGATTGTCTTGTT
This sequence comes from Sternarchorhynchus goeldii, assembly GCA_028565775.1. Lineage (NCBI taxonomy): Eukaryota > Metazoa > Chordata > Actinopteri > Gymnotiformes > Apteronotidae > Sternarchorhynchus > Sternarchorhynchus goeldii. Next base: position 18,844,029 of record JAOXYF010000001.1, on the reverse strand, counting down.
CGCTGAGGGAGGCAGTGTGGATCACATGCCTTGATTCTGGGTGGAGTGAGTGTGCCCTGCCCTGGGTGGAGTGAGTGTGCCTTCTGCTGCCACATCATTGTCGTTTAAAGACTCGATTGTCTGAGATGAAATACCAGAAATGCTGTGTGACTATGAATACATTTTTCCTTGGAAATGGACAGGGGTATTAATCAGAATTATGGGAACAGTGGAAAGGCATAGAATATAATTCTGATCCATAAAGATGAGGTGACATTTTTACTCCCAGTCTCATAATTTATTAAGGAAATGTTAAATTTGACATAATCGAGTCTATTATATGAATAATACTAAATAAATTATTATATCAATAGCTAATAGTCTGTGCTTATATCATTTTTATTGCTATGCTTATTACATAAATTAAAGAACGAATTATTTTTAAAGGACCCATTTTTATTTTTGAGGTCTGGGTGATCCTCATGATCAAGTTATGAATATATTTTTTCTCTCTTTCCTCTAGATCAAACAAGGCCGTTCCACATGTGTGCTGTATCTCCCATAAAAACCCAACGAGTGCTTGTGAGCTAACCTCATGAACGCAACCTGGAAGTAAATTTGGTCTGCAACCCTTTATTTATTTATTTAGTTTAAGAGGGGAGAGATAAGAGAGGTACAGGACCTCAGCATGCCCTAGAGGTAGTGCACAGTGCCCTAAAGGTAACATTCAGTGCGCTAAAAATTAAGTGTCTGATGCTAAAGGCGCTGCAACGTGTCCTAAAACGTCTGTGCTGTGAGATATGGGATATGTACAGTGACTTAAATGTTGAGTACTGGTCTCTAAATGCTATGTGCAATCCCTTAAAGGTTCAGTAGAATGCCCTAAAGGCTACACACAGTGCCCTAAAGGCTATACACAGTGCCCTAAAAGTTAAGTTCAATGTGATGAAGGCTACATACAGTGTTCTGAAGGTTAAATGCAGTGCACTAAATTCCACGTACAGTGGCCAGACTAACTCTTTAGACTAAACATCCGGAGACACAGATATGGGATTTAGTTTTTTTTCGTGTTTTGGTTTTTGTTCACTATTATTGCATATACACAAAACCAGTAAGATGAAAAGAAAGAATTTATGGAATCAGCAGTCGTGGAGATGCTTACAGGATGAGTTGATGTACGTCTTAAATCAGCACAGAACTCCGGTGCAAGAGGAACCTTGACATCAAGACTTAATTTGCATGTGCTGGTTGTAGAAGCCATTTCATTAGCTTTGCCAGAGATGTACATATTTACACATTTGGCACACTGGAACATTTTCAATCTGCAGTGTGACTGTTGTTTCTATTTTAAACTGCATTTAAAAAAGTTGTGTGTGTATGTTTGTGTGTGTGTGTGTGTACGTGTGCCTGGGAGGGAGGGAGGGAGGGAGAGAGAGAGAATGAATATATATTTCCCTCTTTCTAGGGACCATATGATTTGAAAGCACAGAAATTTTGACAATGTGGAACACTGTGTTGGACCCATGAGGGGAAAAAACATTTATTTATTTTACATGAATTTTTAAAAAATAAAAACAAGCAAATAAACAACCAAAAAAAACCCTACTAACTACTGAGGCTAAAGTTAGAATTAGGTAATATTTAGGTAATAGAATAGGGCAATATTTAGCTACAGATAATACACAAGATAATATACGCATCATGACGCGCACATGCTGTAAGTGTGTGTGTGTGTGTGTGTGTACGCTTGTGTGTGTGTATGCATGCTGCAGGCATGTGTTGGTGTGGATTCTTAAGGGTCTCTGGACTGTGTGACTGTTAGAGACCACGTGTGACTGTGGGAGACCACGTGTGACTGTTAGAGACCACGTGTGACTGTGTGTATTTACGCATGCTGTTTGCGTAACTGCTGTAATATCTCAGAGGTACTGAGAGGTGGGTGACGTGGAGGCCTGTTTTGTGTGACAGTGTCAATTAATTGTACTATGAATTACAGCAGTCCACTTTTGAACACAGGTCACAGTTTGCACCTCTGATCTTGTCAGACACAGAGACTCAATTCCATTAAGACCGACCGCCACACAAGAGTAGCGAACAAAGGTTTAAATCCATTTAACTTCTCAGTTCTATTTTAGAAACTGCAATTCCCACTCTGTCACGAGCCAAGCAGAATGACAGAAAACACTGCCTATCTGAATTAAAGATAATGAATGATCATTCCATGGCTACGAGCAATAGCCTGTGATGATCTTCCACATTCTCTCAGCCCTATTTCTTGTCCTTTTTTCTAAGCGAGAACATTGTGTCATTTATAATTCCCCCGGGTAGAGTGGAACTATTAATACAGAAGGGCGGAGGGGGGG
>JAOXYF010000001.1:18809911-18822138 GCA_028565775.1 Sternarchorhynchus goeldii | reverse complement strand
GAAGGGGGCGAGGCGCGGCGAGGGGGAGGCGTGCGGCACTCTGCTCCTGCTCTTGTCCTCACCTGAGCGCACTCTCCCAAACATACTCCCACTCAAAGCTGACACGGATAAATAAACAAATAAATATGTAAACAAGAAGGTGATGCCGGGCCAGTTAGGAGGAGGCTTCTCTGGCTTCGCGAGGCCGAGGAGGAACAGGTGCGGACCTCGGCAGGCGTCCGTAACCCTGGGTCTCTCTGCAGCGTGCACCGCATGATTGGTTCTCTCGCCAGCAATGAGCGAGTGCGCAGGATGGCAGCGGAGGAGGGGCTGGTAGCACGGCACCGCCCCCCAAGCAAGGGCCCGCCTCCAAAAACGGCCCCACACGAGCTGGGGTGGGGCGGAGAGGCCTGGTTTAGTGCCGCATGTGTGCATGGTTGCAGTTTTCTGGGTTTTTTTATGTTTATCTATATAGAGTTGAGAATAAAAACGAAATAGAAAAAAAGAAGCTGAACAGCTTCCTATATTAGGGTGCTTATCAAAGTCTGTTTCTTTTTAGCATTGAAAAAATACTAATTATCTGGTATTTACTCAGATGAGATTACCTGCTCGGGGAGAGAGGGAAGGCACTGGTATCTACGCATGGAGAGTGAGGCTCAGCGAGAGTGGATGACTTTAAATGCTAGATCTGATAACGGTGAATAAATTGATTTTGGCTCAGTGGATAGTCATAAAGAACTTTATCTGATGTGCATAATCCCGGTGTGCACCCTTTCATTCCCGGGCAGCCACTGTGCATGTGCCGCGGGGTGGGGGTTGTGGGGGTGGGGGTAGGGGAGCCCAGCTTCTCGACGAGGTAGCAATCGAGTTCCACTTCGTCAGTGTGTGCAGATGCTTTATGACGTCCCCCGGTGGAGGAGATTCATGGCAACCTTGGGAGGGAGCACCGTCGGCTCGTACCCGGCCTCACTGGTTTGCATTCAGCCAGCAAATTTGCATGATGAATCCCGGGTCATTAATATCGCATTTGATGAGGAAGGGCCAGACTTTGGCGGGGCAGACCTTTTCCAGCCACTCCGGAGAGCAGAGCGGCAGACTCTCGAGGCGCCTCGCCTCAGAGGCAGGCTGTTCTGCATAAGAGTCATTGTAAGTCGTTTGGGGAAAATTCTCACAAAAGTCTAATGGTGCAACACTGCCTTCACTACTACCCCCCCCCACACCACCCGCTGAACTGCGTGCTTGTGTGTCTGTGTGTGTGTGTCCGTGTGAGTGTTTGTGTGTGTGTGTGTGTGTGTGTATGTGTGTGTATCTCAGAGCAGGCACACAAGCTTGTGTGGAGTAGCTTCCCACACAGTACTGATCAAACCGCAGGGCTCTGAGAAAAGATGTCTCTGGGATGGGGACGTTCAACAACCATTACAAATCTTCGGTTTGTATAAACCAGCCCAGCCAAGACTCATCAGCAGTCTTTTTTATTTATTTGTTCAGTACATGACCTTTTCAAGGAAGAAGTTTGCAGTATAAAGCAGCAAATTAAGTATCTGTCCCTAGAGCATAGAGTAGTACTTGGCAGACTACGGTTGCCATTCTGTAGGTGATCTCTATACAATAAAACAAACTGCTCCAAAGACCAAAATATTCATTGCACTGTCCTCTCATGTGACCTTAAAGCAGTTTATTGACTCTTCTCTTCAGAGTCTTCGTTTTGCGTAGGAACCCACCGAGGTCTGTTCTGTTAGCGCTGCTCAGTTAGCGTTTGCCCCGGAGACGAGTGGATCTCTCTGCAGCCACTTGATTCATTAGAGGCGGCGTGGAGTGGGGCGGCAGCAGCCGGGGCTCCTCCGGGGCCCTAATGGAACCAAGATCCACTCGCGGACATGGACGAGGCCGTGCTGAGGCGCTACAGTGGGCTCTCGGCTGCCCCGGTGTAATGCGCTTTGATTGGAAGTTCTTGAGGAGGGGCCGTAACGCGCGCACACCTCCTGTTCGCACGAGGGCCACGCGAAGCCTCCCAATTTGCGTAGGAGGCGAGTGCACTCAGGCCGCAGTTAACGCCCATTAGTGTCCGCGAGTCGCAAAGGCACAGTCGACAGTCTCGAGGTCCTTTTAGCTGAGCTTAAAGATTTGCTAAGGTGCTAACGGGAGGCTAATGGACGGAGGTCATCACAGACCAATCCATACCATTTCATGCGTTGTGTAACTTTAGTCCTTCTCTGGCAAGGTAAGCGGTTTTTTTTTTTTTGGTCAGAACAGTCATTCTGACAGACAGAAAGGTGTTATAGAGTTTGTGGACCGCTGTCAGTTGCTGGGGCCACTAGCAGGGTTGTTTATGAGTTCACACTTTCGAGCGGGATGCTATCTGGTCACCAGGCCTGCTCTGAGAGTACTGGTGGACGTGCTCGTGTGTTTGCTCCGAGCCCCCTTCAGTCAGGGGAGCTTCCACACATTTGGACTCGCAACAACAAGTCAGTTTTCCTCAGGCGACGAAGCCCGTTAAACACACTCGAGTGACAACGTGGCAGATCCCTCGATCTCGTCCAACTGCTTCTACCGCTGCCAGCACTGGGGTGATAACAGCCATACAGTACCGTTGACATTTTCCACTAGGGAAAATATAGTAAACTACTAACATATATTCTTAAGTAGTCTTTCAAAAATATATATAGTGGGGATTGGCTGTAGGGAGTTCCTACAGATGCTAAAAAATATATTTAGATTTAATACCTTCAAAATCTGCTTGAATTTTAAAGAGTTTTAAACCATCGCCGCTTTCCAAGCATATGAATTTGACAGTTGTTTCAAACTTGGAGATCTCACATTAGGGTGGACAAAATGGTTGCACTGTTGTCAGTAATGTTGTCGGCGGTAGAGCCTGACTTTAATTACATCTTCAACTCTAACCTCCGCTACTGCCAAAACGGCCACAGACTCGAAAAAAAAAAAAAATAACAACTGAACTCATGGTTTCACACTAAGCTTGCGCTAAATTGCTTGAAACCTGTAGTGCCTGGATTGAACATGCTGGTGATCGTACCTCCTTAAAATCAACCTTTTCTAAGATCAACCTTTTCTAAGAGTCACCAGATATAATTACATACGACCAGCTAAAGGCTCTGTCTGCGAAGATATGCTCTTTTTACTTGAAAAGCAGGCTTTCTCCACGGCGTCCCCACAACACGACCAGTCTTCTCATCGGCAGCGTCTGCCTGAGACCTAGGGATAATCTTTACATCAGATAAATTACTACAACTTCAACAATAACAACAACAACAAAGAAAACAAGCTTTGTTGTATAGGTCTGGAAAATTATCTGACTGTCAGCAGCTAACGTGTCTGGATCATTATCAGATGCTCTGACTGTCAGCAGCTAACATCTGGATCATTATCAGACGCTCCGACTGTCAGTAGCTAACATGTATGGATAATTATCAGACACTCTGACTGTTAGTAGCTAACATGTATGGATAATTATCAGACACTCTGACTGTTAGTAGCTAGCAAGGAACCCAAGGGCGTCTGATCTGAAATGTAAAGGAATGTTCACGGATAGGCAATATGGCTGATAATTAGTATGGCCCTCCCTCCCTCTCTGGACGTCTACCGTGGGCCGCATGTCTAACCCCTGTCTCTTCATTTACACGCAGGCGTCTCGCTCCTGGGGAAATTATTCTACACTTGCTATTTGCATTTTTTTTCCCCCCCTGTTCGTGGTTCGCGGCTCGATGTGCCTTCCTGAATGCTGTGAACGACTGTTCTCCCCAATGACAGGAGCGCACACTCATCTTCCACTTGCAGTGACTGGTTAGCAGAGAGCGAAAGATGTGTGCTGGCAGAGCAGAAAGCAGTATGATTTGAATTTAAAACTGTATTTTAGTGCAGAGGATAGTGTTTGGGATTAGCCAATGTGGTAAAGGGCAAAAAAACAATAACAGTAAAAACCCAGCGATTTGGCTCATCTTTAATGTGAAAATTACAATCACGTGATGTGGGGGATAACTGTGGTAGAGGCAGCCCTTCCGGTCCAGTCAGCGTGGCTGGTGCTGCGTTTCCGTGTAGAGTGGAGTCGTGATGGGAGTTTGAAGAGTGAGGCAGTGCTGATTCCATCGTTTCTCACCTCCTCCACACACCTGCACGGTAGCTCAGGCAGCTGATGGCTTGGCAGCGCCATCGATCGGGGATGCCATCGATTCCTACAATTTTTCCTCCACCTTTTATTGCTCCTGCTAAAGAGTCCGTATCAAAAACGAACCAGTCTAAGGGAGATGGTGGGGTGGTGGGGGAGGTGGTAGACCCCAAAAGTGAGCCTGCTGTCCTGGGTCCTCTCGTCTCCCCCTGGGGGGGCCTTCTGGATCCAGCATCCCATCCCTCCACCTGAGCACTATGGGACTCTTGGGTAATAAGTTACTCTCCAGCAAGAAGCCCTGCTACTGCTGCATTTAGGGCAATAATTGGAATTTTTATGGTTGAGAAAGCAAACACTTTTAATACAGGCAAAAGCCTTCATGCAGTCCAAGTGGAAGACAGTGGGAAATCAAAAAGATGGATCACCCTAATCTGTGTATTGACATCTCTCATGGTCGAACAAATGGTGCAGTTGAGCTATATTCGCATGTATTGATTCTTGGCCTGCTTAACATTCATGCCCTTGCTCCTGGAGGTTGACCACAGGGCAGGGGCTTCACACAACAGCGCAGGCCATCGTGAGCAATCCCCTTTCCCCAAAGCCCCGAGCAGCTCAGCCAGGCCCCAGAAGCAGAAGAACTTATGAACAGGCGCTGGGAGGTAAAAGCGATGGAAGCTTTTTCGGCATGCTTTTTTAACAATGACAAATATCTCCTGCGACACATTTCTCAGTGCAACATTACCTCAGCGTTGCCGCTCACTCCTGGAATTTTTGCAGTTCCTGTCGATAGTGGCGAAGATCATGCCAGTTACGTTGGAAGAAACCAAATGCATGTTAGGATGCGAAAGGAGAGCCAAGTGCTTTTTTGAGCCAACTTCCTCTTCCAAAAGCTTCGAAACTAAAAAAGAACATTCTCTATTTTCATATCTCCCTTTTTTTCCACTTTTAGAAAATATAAAACATTATGAAGATACTTATTATTTTGAAAAATGAACCACACAGTTGACCAGCTGTACTTGTGTTTCTCCTTTGACATCAAGAACAACATATTCTGTCTAGATTTCCTTTGTTGTGGAGTTAAATGATGCTCATATTAGCATAAGTATCACACTCCATAAAACATCTGTGGTAGGTGATGTATATCAGTCCTTCATTAGCTTTATGCTATACTCCTCTATGACTGTGGGATTGTCGCATACAGTTTATTCTTCCTAGTTGTACAGTCGACCCTCTGTATTAATAATTTAATAAGACATTACAGTTCAAAATACTTATGGACTAACAGACAAATAAATGAGTCTCTACCTCACAGAAAATCAGTCTGTCTTTTGTAAATAAATGCAGTAGGGCTATTTATGGGGGTCGGTTGCAGAATAATCAAAGTTTGAATTTTTAATATTATTCGTGTTTGTAATCCTTTTGAAGCCAGTAGGAGTAGTGCTAATTGCTAAAAATAATCCCCCATCGCCATGTTATTAGAGCATTGTGACTACTTAACAGATTAAATCAATAATCAATTCAAGGCTCTCATGTTTAATGGTGATATGAGCAAAGTGGAGTGAGTCAGAGAGTCACAAGAGGCACAAGGACCTGATTAAGAGCAACTGTAAACACAGCGAGAGAGAGAGAGGGGGGGGGTGGAGCTTTAAAGTCTGACTCTGGCTCTCCCCCACTTGACTTGTGTTGTTCTTGTGGCTGTTCCTCGGGTCTCACAGGCAGTTACTAATGGCCATCCACTCTGCTGATGGTGCAAAATGCAAATGCACTTACTGGAGCTTTTAATGGCTGCCTGAACGAGGAGCACCTTATTATGCCTTTCTGTTTAGCCAAGTGGGCTCAGATGCAAGGAAATGGAGCAGCGTGCTTTTTAAAAGCAAATGAAATATCACAGTGCCAGGTAATGGGTAATGGTACATCACTCCTTATCAGTCAAAGGAGAAGATCACGCTGGGCCTGTGTACTTTCTGACACCGTGTCAAGACGGCTCACTTCCGTCTCTGCTTGGTTATCTAATTGGATGGAGTATTTGCTTCTTCTGAAGTGCAGTCTTGGCTCAGAAGGAACGTTCGTTAGGTTCTTGCTCTTCAGGTTCAAAGTCGCGGTTCAAAAGGCCCTGTAACTGTACTCTGCTGGATTTTTCGTTCCCCGAATTCCTCGTTTGCGACCGTTAACGCCAAGCGAGGCCTCTGTGAGGTCCATCGGTCGGTCGATAAAGTAGAGCGCCCTGCCCCGCCCACCGAGGCGGGTGGCGGTGCGCGTCGGCAGCGGCTCTGATCGCAACCCGCCGTGCGGCTGCGGCGAGCGGCGGAGAACTGGGTCAGCCGGCACCACCTTCCACATTAATCAGGGCCCCACCGTCATTGACCTGGATGGGGGAAAATGCTAGCATCACCAGAAAAGATGACTGACTGTTACAGATTCAGCGCCTGCTAATGAGTCTTTGTTATTCCTGCTCCGTTTAAGTCAGCGCCCTGGTGTTTCGCTAAACGCAGCCTCTTTCCCGTTCTCCGGGCGCCTCCCGTCCGGTTCCTCTCCCCGTCAGAACCGCCGTCCACCGATCTTCAGCCCTCGTTTGGCAGACGGACTGAGAGCGAGGTGCAGCCGGTTCCAGATGCCTCTGTGTAATAAGTAATTAGAGCCAAATAGCACCAAGCATGCTATGTTAATAGAGGCTGAAATTGCCTTTGAAGGTCCTCATAAGTCCTCCTTATAGATGAAGTGGCTGCAATGGAAAAATAACAGCATTGAGAAGAAAATGGGTGAATGGAATCAGGTTTAATGGACTCAGGAGCTCACTGAGAATTAAATAACCATTGATTTGTTGGAATGTTCCGGTTATTACCAAACACCACTACATGCACATCACTGAGGCAAAGACTATTGATGGAGAGGGCTTTTTTAGAGAAGTGGGGGAGGTGTGGGTGGTGGGGAGGGGGGGTGTATATTGCATTAACCCTCCTGGGAACGTGATCGCTCTTGATGGCCCAGCTTCAATTTTTGTCAATTGTGCAGATTAGATGTGGGCGGATCCTTAACCGTTCCCGAATCGCAAGAGGTTCCAGAGTGGAAAGAAGAAGAAGAAGGGGAAAAAACGAAAGATTGAATGAAAGAAAAGAATTATGGTTCTGTCAAATTACCTGTGGCTGCCTTCACTAAATGTTATCGCATGCTTATGGAAAAGAAAAAAAACCGCATATCTTACAGAGGTCATCAAAATGTGCTGAGAGGACGCATTAGTATTATATACCTCCTCTCACTCACTGGGAAAAAATGACCATGAAATGGCATCTGCAGAAGAAAATTCCAGCGTAGAGATTATAGATTAGCAGTAGATAGATAGTCTTCATGAACCCATTATCTCTACCACTGAGGTGCTGCATGGGCTGGATTAGCAGTGATACAGGAATTTTAAACTCCAAATCTTCCACCATACTGAGGAGGCATTAAAAATGTGCTCTGTTGCTGAAGAAAAAAAACTAACAAATGTTAGTCTAGACTGTGATCCTCTGTAATCAAGAGCTAAAGATGTAGCCTTGAGAAACAATGGACGAGTGGCTGGGGATTCTGTCTTTCCTTCTCAGCATTTGCTAAAAGCGACGTGACTTCTCCTTAGATGGAATGAAGGCAGCTAACTTGGTGAAAATCATGTTGTCTTGGTTGTTTCATTTTTTTTTCTTCTTCACAGTTTGGTGCAAAGGTGTGTAATTCGTTTAAGGGACTGATGACTTCCATTTTGAAATGCAGTCAGAGCACAGATTTGAACTATGAATGCTATCTAAACTTTGAAGCCAGTGTATGTTTCTTCTGCATTTTTGCTGTGAACTTCACAAATGCAAAATTCTCCGAACTGCATGACGCCACCCAAACTTTTCAAAACTCAAAATTACGTCAAACTCCCCCTCAAACAGAATGAAACCTACTTTAATCTCCTCCATAGATCTCACCAGATATGCCACAAACTATTAATAGTTTTCCCCAGGTTCTCTTCCTACTACTCTGGAAATTTATTTCTTGGCATAAGTTGACTTGTAATGTTTGAACTTTGATATGAGATCGGTGCTGTGATATTTCTGCTCCTAGCAAACCCTGAGAGGGATCTGGGGTGGAGATGTGCTGTGAGAGGCTTCTAGCCAGGTAGTCGAGGTTTTTTCTGGGCCTGTGAGCCACGTAGCCAGGAACTTGGGAGGCCATTAGGAGCCATGGCCTCCTCTCTTGCACAACAGAGACTCGGCTATGAGGGCCCGGGGCTCAGGGAGCGGGGCCCCTCCCTCTCGTCTACGGCTACCCAACTCGGCTTCTGAGAGCCTGGGCTACCCCGTCACAGGAGGGTAGGGGGCTAGCTAGGTCGGGTAGCTTTTTAGAGACTGCAATGAGACAAGCGGGTTCTGATGCTTCTTCTGCATGTTATGGCATGAGGTTCACTGGGGGTCCTTGTGTGGGTGGTAAAGCTTTTGGCTCTCCAGTCCGGTATGGAGGATTTACAGTGAGACGCCGGGAGTGTGGAGGCATGAGGGGGATGCAGGAACAAGAGCATGCGGCATGGGGAGTGGAGAGGGGGCGTGGTGAGGAGGAGAAGGGGGCGTGGCTGGGGTTGGGGGGGGGGGTTGCGGCTGGTCTGCACAGACGACAGGTCCAGATGGAGAAGGACTGCGAGTGTCACTGGCAGGGGCACAACAGGGGAGGGGCCACAGAGGGGCCGCCGCTCCTTCTGCCGCTGAGCCCGGCTTACACACACCCACACCACCCCACGTACGGCCCCTACCTGACTCCAGATCAGCTAACTCTCCTCTGCTGTTTTTATTTAATTAGTATTTAAAAAAAAATACCTTCCTTTTTAACAAAGCACAGACTTACACACATTGCTTTTTCACTGCCTGTGAATTAACAACACGGGCTGAACTATATAATTATGTGCATTGCCTTGCACTTATGAGTGGCTTTGCTAAATAAATGCGTCGTGAAACGCTAGCAGTTCTGATATTTATAGCATTACGGCTAATCATATTTAGCGCACCGTGGAAGCCCTCTGTATTTCCATGAATATTATTTCTGCAGTAACGAGTAATTCTTTGCTCTGCCATGCACTCCTTCCCCTCTCATGTTCACCTGTGAAGCTCGTGCACAAAATCCTGTCCCCCCCCCTCCACCCTGTAGGGGCCCCTCTCTGGGCACCGCGGACCTGGAGAGCACTGGAAGTAAGACAGATGCTTCCCTGCGATACTCCCTCCAGCACGTTCATCCCTCATCATGCTATTAATTCATCTGCGCGGATGGGCACGCCGGTCACCGAACCGCGTGGATGAATATTAATGACGTTTTTGATAACTCCCTACGTTCGCTTTTCCCGGTAACTCGTTACGTGGTTCCAGCTGATTAGAATGAATCATTTACATAATTAACATATGGTTCTAGCATTGACTTTAATATGCTGATTATCCCGGTACTTTCTTTTCATTTTCCTTTTCGTTTTTTTTGTTCCGAAGTCAGTGGAATCGAGAGGGAGGCGCGTGTTTGAAGCGACGAGCGGTGGGGGTTGGGTGGGGGTGGGTGGGGCGCTTCGTTCCTCCACGGACTGGGAGACATCTGGCACAAACCCAGAGAGAAGGACTTTTTTCCACAGGGCTCTCAGCACCTCGTCTCCGCAGGCTTTCGCCTCCGCGTTTATCCGGGCTCGGCCGACGAGGCCCCGCCCTCCCCCTCTGTGGGCTGAGACTGCCGCTTGGCGTAGGTCCTCCGCCCGCGGTTCCCCACCCGCCCGGGCTCGGGTCTTTCCCGGCGCCGCGGGTTTGTAGCAGCGGCTCTTCTAAGCCCGTGCGTCCCGGGCCTGGCTGGCGCTCTTTGATGCGGACCGGCGGAGCCCGGCTAATGTTTGCACGATAAAGGCGAGTCTCAACTTTTCCCACTTTGGGAGTAATTTGGGAGCACTTCTCAGCATGGGCGGAGCCAGTGACAGCACTTCACACTGAGCTGAAGACGGACTGCTGGGAATTCTCTCCTCAGCTTTCAAACATATCCCTCCCCTGCTGAAAGTGCTGGAACAGTCTACTGCTTTCTCTCTCTTCTTGGTATTATTCTTTCTCTCCCCCTCTCTCCCTTCCTCTCTCTCTCTCTCTCTCTCTCTCTCTCTCTCTCTCTCTCTCTCTCTCTCTGTCTATCTATCTATCTGTCTATCTCTCCCTCTATATCTTCCTCTGCCTTGTAGTTATAGCAATATGCTGCTCCCCTTATCAGGTCATTGAAATCATTAAATTTAATCTTAATCATTTAAATTGAATTCAGATGCGGTTTGAACAGGCGGCCATGACAGCGCACACGCGAGCTTTACGTTGTTCTTTTTTTTTTAATCTTTTGCTTTTTTTTGCCGTTTTCCTCCCTCTGTTGTGAAGATGGGAGCCACGCTGCTGTGAGTGTGACACTTCCGGATGCGCGCGCGTGTGCCTGTGTGTGTGTGTGTGTGTGTGTGTGTGTGTGTGTGTGTGTGTGATTCTGCCCAAATGTCGAGATGCCGATGCGGCGGTGACCCACTTGGCAGTTTGGCGTCACACGAGTCCCCGCCCTCGCCGCACGAGCTCCGCGGTCGTCCCGCCAGGCGTCCCGTCCGGCGGGCGGGGCCCCGCGTCCCGCCCGAGGCCTCGGGACGGCCTCCCCTCCGCTCCGCCGGCGCAGAGCGTCCCTGGCCCGCCGCCGGATTCCCTTATCTCAGCTCTTTTTTTTCATTTTACGATCGTTATTGTCTATCTTGCGACGATGATTAGAATCCAGCAGTGGACGGAAATGGCGGTGTTGTCAGTAGTCCTCCGTTACGCAACTGTTCTGAGCAGATGCATCTAACGAGAGACTGTTGACCTCCTCTTTCCCTCGGTGGTAAGTAGGCTAGCTAAAAACAAATATCAGGACTTGGGCACAGTACAGATAAGAGGCCTGACACAGAAATGTCATTTTCGCCCGTTCCTGCTCCTCCAGACGCCCAGTCTCTCCATGCTGAATAAGTAACAGCTTAAGAGAAAAACAAAAAAAATTTTTAAAAAACACAACAAAAAATAAAGTTTATTCTTGGATCTCTTGTTTTGAGTGATCACAAATGCTCACAATGGATTAGCCTTGTTTTGAGTTGTTTTCTGGGGCAAAACCGCTTCTCTCCCTGTGTGCTGCGTTTTTACAGGATGAGGGATGAGAGAGGAGAGAGAGAGCGGCGATGGGGGAGAGGTGAGGCGTGCGCAGGACAGTCTTGCGTGCACGCGGGAAGTCACGCAAGACATATCCGTGGATGCACTCACACGGGGGTTATGGTGCCCTGAAGCCCATAACCGGCAGGCGTCTTTCACGTGACGCTGATTCACACGTGCAGGGGAGCCTCCGTGAGACTCTGCCCCCCCCCCCCAGTCTGCAGAGTGACATCTCCATCCGCTGACCTCACCTGGACCCATGTTTGGCCCTAAGCCAAATAAAGGTCAATGGTGACAACCATTGGTGTGTGTGTGTGTGTGTGTGTGTGTGTGTGTGTGTGTGTGTGTGTGTGTGTGTGTGTGTGTGTTTTTTTGCTCCCGGCTCCGTCTGCCCCGTTTTCAAACCGATCTAATCAGGTTTAAACACGTGTATGTTGCCAACATGATGAATTGTGTTCAGTGATGTTGTGCATCTTTAATATGCCCCCAAATTAGCAGTGCTAGCAGATGCTTGCTAGTCCTACAACCAGACATAGTTCACCCTCAGAATTACCATTTATTTATCCAACCTTGATTAGAGAGCCTGCCCCACCTCATTCCTGATTTCTGCAAATTGCTTCAGGGAGCGTGTTTAAATATGGAATAATATGAGATAATTTAATAACACGGCAAAAAAAAATAAATAAATAAAATATTTCTTGAAAAAAAGCAGCTCGTCAGTGGTTAAGCAGAGGAACATGTCCTGAATCCCTAAGTTGCTGTAATGTGTGTGGAGTTGTGTTACACCATCTATCATTAATCTTGTTTAACTGGTTGGAGAGGCGAGGAGAGGCATGCAGGCTAATCTCTAAAATTCACACACTTCAGACCCATGAATACTGATGAACTTCTGTTAGGAGCAACAGTCAGTAAGAAGCCAGGCTGTCAGTACAAGCATCTCCATCTTGGGGAGTGTGTGT
>JAOXYF010000001.1:18765503-18777423 GCA_028565775.1 Sternarchorhynchus goeldii | reverse complement strand
TGGTATGGTACGTATGATGTCATTGCTGTCCTGTTCTGGTATGGTACGTATGATGTCATTGCTGTCCTGTTCTGGTACGTATGATGTCATTGCTGTCCTGTTCTGGTATGGTACGTATGATGTCATTGCTGTCCTGTTCTGGTATGGTACGTATGATGTCATTGCTGTCCTGTTCTGGTATGGACACCAGCGCCTTTTCTACACTTCGGTTATGTGCTGAAATATATCAGACTTTCCAAAACTGCCCAAGGGAGTGAAGCTCCGGTACTCTGGGAACTGTAGGACAAAAAAAAAACAAAAAAACAACATCGCCCAACACCATTAAACCACACAATGGTTACCCATGAGGCTGTTCTGCCCTTTCAAATGCTGTGTTCAGCACATTGTCATAGTATATGCAGTCAGATAAGAAAGACAAAACACCATAGGAGAAATCCAGTATAAAGATAATATTGACCGGACGTATGGTATCCCGACTTCATCTGAGCGCGCTCAGACGGAAGGACTGATGGGGACGGGGGCGGGGCTGGGGCCGGGGGAGGCCGAGGCAAGCGGTCTACCATTTTTTCTGCCTGTTCCGGACTCCGTCTGAGATAACGAGGTGGTCCGGGTAGGAGAAATCATTGCGGCGCGAGTGACAAAGAGTGGCGCGAGTGGCAAAGAGTGGCGCGAGTGGTGCGCTTCCTCCACGTTCCTGGCCGGGGTTAGCTCCCAGCAGAAAGACGTGCCTTGCAAAGGTCTCGCGCTGTTTCCCCCCTCCCCCTCGCATCTCCACCATAGCAGAGCCCAAAAGCACCTGAAAGCGGAAGGCAGCGGGCTCCACAGCGCTCCTGGTGGTCCAAACCGGCACACTCCTCGGCCGGATCGAGAGCAGTCGGCAGGGGCCAGAAAATTGTAGTTGTGAACTCTCAGCCCCGGTAAACATAACATTTCAAGTTGGATGTCTACAGAGATTTCTGTCATACTCAATGTTGCCAGATGCCATTTTCCAATCGCACGGTTTGGTCGTGTGGCTTTAAAATAGACAGACTTCCGTGGAGCGAGAGAGGAGAGTTTCTTCCCAGTGTGCGAATGACTGGACGGGCGTTTGATTACGTGTGAGGGTCCGTGGGGGCGGTGGGAGGAGCTGATGGAGGTCACCACGCTCCACTCAGTCCAGATCTGTTTTTAATTCAAGTGAAACTCCTTGTTGATGCGTTTTGGAGGAGATCCAGGTACCACCCCATGGCCTGCAAATCAGCTGGTGCTCGATGAGGGCATATAAAAGGTGGGGCCTGGGTAGAGGCAGGGCCTGGTTAGAGGCAGGGCCTGGGCAGAGGCAGAGCCTGGGTAGAGGCAGGGCCTGGGTAAAGACAGGGTGTGACGCTTGTGATGGAAAATTGGGAAAGGTGGCAGGCAGAAGAGCGGAGGGGCGTAGGTCACGTGACTGCAGGAGGTGGGCGGGGCTCTGACTGTGGGTGGCGCACGATTTGAGATGTTTAATTAGAGGCGGTGCGTGACAGGAGGGTGGCCCAGCGCAGGGCCGGGGGAGGACGTGGCTGATCCTCTTCGGGAGAGTCTCTCTCCCCCCGCGCCGACGTGATTGATGAACTGATTCCACTTCACGTCTTCATTTGCATGGAGCACACCAGGCCAACCACAATGCGCGGGCGAGAGAGAGAGAGAGAGAGAGAGAGAAAGAGAGAGAGACAAAGAGAGGGGGAGGGAAAACAAGAGAGAGGGAGGGAGAAGAGAAGATAGAGAGGGAGAGAGGCAGTGAGCGAAAGAAGGACAAAAAGAGGCAGTAGGTACAAAGAGAAAATGAGAGTGGGGAGAGAGAGAGAGAGAGAGAGAGAGAGAGAGAGGCATCAGATTGGAGTTGGTCTGCTAATGCCAGTTAATATGATAATGTAGAAGAAAGGAGGGTGTGCTGCTTCTTGGCCTCTGCACAGACCTTAACCATTAACTCCCACACAGGCCTGCGTCTCACACACACACACACACACACACACACACAAAATCGTAGCAGCAATACATGCACACACGAACACGTGCGTACTAATATAGAAATCCTCACACATTCTCACAGAAGCACATACACAGAGATATCAAAAAACAAAAGGAAATAAACGTTTATAACTTTTATTTACTCAAGGAAGCACAAGCACACACACACACACACACACACACACACACACTCGTTTCCTCTCCCTCTCCTCACTCTAGAACCTTCTGCAAGGAAGACAGCTTGCTTGTCTACATGGTAATTTCTGTCTACAGTGCTAAAGTGCATTAACGCACGTGTTGAGGTTCGGGTATTTTGAAAGGTCGCCCCCTAGTGGTCCACTGGGTGGGTCACGTTCGAAATAGCTCGCTAGCACTCTGAAGAGAGCAAGTTCATTTCGAGCTTTCTGCCACCGATCTCTCGACCGAACGGGGAAAGCCCGCGGCAGAAATACGCTCTGCGCGTTCGTTAGTGCGGTAGCCAGCTGGAGAGATAATCACACAGTGCTGGAGAGAAGCCAGGGGGCTTGGTGGTGTGTGGGGGGGGGGGGTTCGGGGCATATGCCACAAACAGGCTGAAATAATGAGCACGTGCAGGGGACCTGGGGCCCGGGGCCTGCGGTGCTGAGGCGGCGCAGCTCTCCGCTGGCGTCACCGGGGGGCGCTGGGGGAGCAATTTGCCCTCTATGCCGAGACATCGGAGCGACCATAGCGGCACCCCGCGGATCTGGACGCGAGCCAGCTCACCGCTTACAGCACGGGTCTCGCCGGCGGGCAGCTCGCTCCCGCACACACGTGGGCACAGGCGCACACGCTCACATGCACACTTTCACGCCAGCATTGAGCGAAGGGCGATCGAACGTCCGAGCGTCAGGAAGGAAAGGTCTCGAGCCAGCAGGAACTCGGGAAGACCTTGCCTCAGCCGATTTTCCTGGCCAGACTGGGCCTAGGATTTTTGCTGTGCAAATCTGTGCGTGTGTGTGTGTGTCTGTGTATGTATGTGAGAGAGAGAGAGAGTGTAAAGACATTCACTCTCCTCTACCTAATCTTCATCTTGCTTTCTTCCTCTCCCTCTCCTCTTAAAAGCTGTTATAGCTGAAACTGCTCCTAACCAGCGCGAGTGTGTGTGTGTGTGTGTGTGTGTGTGTGTGTATGTGTGTGTGTGTGCGTGCACTCTGGAGGAAGAGCGCGCGTGCAGTCAGAGCCAGAGAGCAAATCCTGGTTATGGAAGGGCGGTGCATCAGCGCGTGGGTGTGATGTACAACAGGGCCGAGAGGCGTGTGGCTTTACTAAATCACCTGCGATGGTTCCACTATCCAGCCCATCCGTCAGGGGTTCAGCGCTGCTGCGGCGAGAGACCGGCGAGAGACCGGCGCTCGCCTGCAGGTGCCCAGCCTCTCTCAGGGCCTTTTCCTTAACAGCCTTGTTTCTGCCTCTCTATCTGAATAAGCGAGTATTCCCGGGTATTCCGAGCGGAGCGCGCTCGGGTTTCCACGTGAAACAGCCTCCTGAAGTGCACGGCGAGTTCTTTAAAGCTGTAGGAGCAGCACGCCGTCCTGGTCTTTGGTGACCGGCCGTTTGCTGTCCTCCCCCCACCCCCCCCACCCCCGGACCGAGAGGAGCGAGGAGGCTCGAACGCTGCGGTGGGATTCCTCCGCAGCACACGAGTGCCGCCCCGCTCCAATCCGAAGTCAGAAATAAAACGACGCTGTTTTTCGTTCGCGCGCTTTCGGAACATCCGTCTGAAAAACGGACGTTTGTTGAAGCGGGGAGAGCGAGAGAGGCAGAGGGCAAAAAAAAGAGGGAGAGAGTTGGAAAGAGAGAGAGAGAGAGAGAGACAGAGAGACAGAGAGAGAGAGAGAGAGAGACAGAGAGAGAGAGACAGAGTTTGCAAAAGGGAGAGAGAGAGAGAGAAAACCGAGTGAGAGCACAAAAATTTGGGCGCATGGCATTTGCTAGCGTTAGCTCCCTCCTCCGATTCCAGCCCTGCCTTCCCTCCCACACACACACACACACACACACACACACACACACACACACACACACTCACTACACACATTGCCGAAAACACACCCTCATCCATAATTGATGCTCGCTTTGGGTCGATGCTGCAGGTCTTGGGACTACGGCTGCTTAGTTTATGGAGGATAAAAGAAGCAAGATGGTGAAACAGGTATTTTTTTTCCCTCTTATTTTGCTTACCAAGCGTCTTCCTGTAGTTTCTTTCTCTTTTTTTTTACCTCCTCGTATCCCTTTTGTGCTGTGGCTGCAGTCTAATGCGGTGTGTGTGTGTGTGTGTGTGTGTGTGTGTGTGTGTGAGGGAGAGAAAGAGTGAGCGAGAGGGTCTGAGAGCGCACGTGTGCGTGTGTGTGGGAGAGAGAGTGTGAGAAAAGGAGAGAGAGAGAGAGAGAGAGAGAGAGAGAGAGAGAGCATTGGAGAAAGAGGAAGCCCCCTTCTCTTTTCAGACTGTCTTATCAGCAGCTGGTCCGCTTTCTTCCCTGCCTGTGCTGCTCGCTCGCCCTCTCTCACCCTCGCTCGCCCCACTCCCTCCACCCCATCACCGTCTCCCTCTCCTCTCCCAGCCACTCTGCCGGCTCCGTTTCACGTTCGTCTCGGTGGCTGAAATTACAAATTTAGCAGCCAGTTGCAGTCATTTTCGCTGGGCCAGGCTACGCTGTTAGCCTCCACCCCCCCCCCCACCCCCGCCTCCCTGCAGCCGGCGTGGAGCTCAGGAGTGGAGGAGTGATTTTCGACTGCAAAAACGCTCCTCTATTCGCAGGACCTCGGGAGGGAGAGCTACGGTCATTCCAAGCACTGCGCTGCATGCCCAGCGTGGCAGGAAGGTTTCGTTTTGCGTTCAAATGTACCGTGCAGAGTTGAGTGGATTTGCGTACGTGTCCAGCTTTGTTCGATGCAGGTCGTCTTGTGTGACGTCGTCTCGTGTCGTTTTCGGATTAAAAAAAAAAACCCCAAGTATAAACAGCTTTTTATAAAAAGGTTTTTACGTTTACAGTACCATAGGGAAGAGAGTAGCACTACACCCCCCTCCTCCTCCCTTGGTGCAGGGTTATAATTGACTGCTGTCATGAGAAGCAGCTCGCCGTGTGTTTTATCGCTCCTCATCTGTTCTCAAAGCGTTTGCCTGCGGGCCAAGTGCCGGGGAGCAGTGAGTCTAGCACACTGCCACGTAAAACAGATTTCAGGGCCTCCAAATGTGGTTGTCATTAAGGGTGAAGGCCAGAGCGCACAGCCAAGCGGCGCTGCCTGATTTCTCTTCTCCCCGCCTCTGCCGGCCAGCAGCTGTTGTGGTGGAGGCCTCCACCCGCTCCGCCGGGGCCCGGTGGTGCACGGTCGCCGGCTCCTCACCGGAGCGTCCGCTTCCAGAGAAGCTCTGCTCCACCCGACTCCTTTCCTCCGTCATTCTTTCTGTTTCAGTCGCTTTTTTTCTCCCTCTTCCTTTCTGGGGTTTTTTTCATCAGTTTTTTTCCCCTTTTCCTTTCTTTCTTTTTTCCATTCTGCTTTTGTTCTTCTCTTTTTTGTTCATCTTGTTCTTATCATTTTTTGGGGTTTTTTGGGGGTTTTTTTTGGTCTTCACTCTTCCTTCCCTCCTCTTCGTGTGTTTGACACTCGTGCTTAAAGAGTTTCACACTTCCAGATCGAATGATAGCCTAATTATTATTGCGTGAAGCCTTGGTTTTTGAATCTGGGGAAGGTGCTGTGGAAAGTGCTGATGGTGTTAACAGCAAACAGTGGGTCGTGAGTAACATCTGCTTGGCGAGCAGCGGGAAGGTTTTATACACAGCCGTTTACAGAGTAGCACCTTGCTGGGCCTCTGGGACCTGCTACCCAACCAGGCACAAGCTTTTAGATGGGAATCATCTTGTTTTCTTATAAGCTATTTATTACTAGTGTGTACACTTTTCATGAGCAACTGCTGAAGAGAGGGATCTTACACACACCCAAACATGTCAGTGCTCGTGTGTATGTGTGTGTTTGTCAGGTGCAGGATGAAAATACTCCTCTTTCAAGGTTGAAAGATGCAAATGGTCAGACGATGATGTCACAGCTTGTAACCCCCCCCCCCCCACACACACACACACCCGCCCCTGCAGATTGATTTTTCTATGCAGTGTTTTACATTAAGTGCACTTTCAGGAGAAGTCATTTACTTTTTGCAGGAGCACAACAGAGCGGCTCACTACGAAACTGCATCTTGCGGATTTTTGTCAGGGTTTTTTTGTTGTTGTTGTTTAAAAGTAGCACTTCTTGCAAATGGATATCATATTGTATAGAAAATCATCCTACAGCAGTTCAGAACGGTGTCCCTGATTGGTATGCGCTGGGTTTTCAGTGCATTTATACGTTGCTTACGGTCGCAGGCTTGAGCAGAAAGTGACTTTTGTGCCGTGCTAATACAGATTTGTTTATTGACAGCGTGCACCCTAATGTTGAATCCTAACGTAGAACCCTAGTGTAGAACCCTAACGTAGAACCCTAGTGTAGAACCCTAATGTAGAACCCTAGTGTAGAACCCTCGTAGCCACGCTGCCTCGGCATGCAAAGTGCAAATCCGCTCGTGGAACCACCGTTGAGCTCAAGACGTTTCCGTGCCTAAGAGGACGATGGTGGTGCTGAGGCGGCCGGATCGAATAAAGAAGCTCGGCTCGACACTGAACGTGTACGGAACGTGTTTGTGTGTGTGTGTGTGTGTGTGTGTGTGTGTGTGCTTGTTCGTTATTTAGCACACTCTCGGTGGGATTCGATTCGAGGAACCCGGAATTCGAGACTGTTCAAGACTGTCGAGACTGTTCAGGACTGTCGAGACTGTCGAGACTGTTCAGGACTGTCAAGACTGTTCAAGACTGTCGAGACTGTTCAGGACTGTCAAGACTGTTCAAGACTGTCGAGACTGTTCAGGACTGTTCAGGACTGTCGAGACTGTTCAGAACTGTCGAGACTGTTCAAGACTGCTTCCTTAGCGGCTCATTAAACAGAGCCTGAACCGTTTCTGCTTCCCTTGTGTTCTATAAATTGAGTACGAGAACGGTCCAAAATCCCAAATGGACATATGCTGGGCTATTGGCAGTGGTTGCTTAATCTGTAAATCCATCTCTTGCCCCTGAGAATAGCAAAGACATCTTTCCTACCAAAAATTTGTCATCAAAGCACACACGAAGCAGCTGTCTCATGTTGCACATATGCTGTAGCAGATTAAATCATGGCACAACGCTTCACTCGAACTCCAGTGGGGCTCCACCTGCATTTTGAACTGCATCCTGCTTTAACCTCTCTCTCCCTCTCTCTCTCCCTCTCTCCCTCTCTCCCTCTCTCTCTCATTCCCTCTGTTCTGCTCTGCTGTGTAGGGTAATCAGGACACCCCAGCGCCCCCGGAACCTATGGCCCAGCCGTACCCCTCCGCCCAGTTCGCCCCGGCCCAAAACGGCATCCCAGCCGAGTACCCGGCCTCTCACCCGCACCCGGGCCCAGACTACCCTGGTCAAACCGCGGTGCCCGATCACCCCCTGAACATGTACCCTGCAACGCAGACACACAGCGAGCCCAGCGCAGACACCAGCATACAGACTGTCTCCGGAACCGCCACAGTAAGATCCTGGCAGAGGACACACACACACACACACACACACACACTCTATCTATCTTTCTTTACTTGCAACAACGTCTCCTTGTCTCTCGCTGTCTCGCTGTACATCTGTCTGTCTCTCTCTCTGTATGTCTAACTGTCTGCTTCTGTCTCTCTCTCTCTGTAGCTAGGGGTTTGGAATTGAGTCGCTCTTTCAGATCTTGCCTTTCAGTGCATCAGTGGCTCGTGTTGTTTGAATCATTCATATGTTTTAGGGCATCGCCTTTAATAATTGAATGGCTCGGTATTCTTTCGCTAACTGAAGTTCAAAGCCTTCCACAACTTTTGAGGGGAGGGAGGGGAGGTGCCCTTCAATATTTTTGGAATCATTTTCAGAGAATATCATCTAGAGTACGGCACAAGTTAACAGAGAGGTGAAAACTAGACCGACCTTTTTATAGCAGTTTTACTTTTTTGATGTTAGTTTTATTCATCAGGGTTTTTTTTCACGTCTTTTCCATAAAAAACATGTAACTTAAAACTAGATTATTAAATTTAATTCAGAGAGCACAGATAACCTCCAGTCCCATGTTTTTATAATGAAGGAAAGTGTTTTTTTTTTTTCTCAGTGTAGCAGGAGCCCAGATGTTTCTGCGTGCGCTAACTCCATGCTAACTCCATGCTAACTCCATGCTAACTCCATGCTAACTCCATGCTAACTCCATGCTCACCGTTATGTTTAGTGGTGAGGAGAAAGGGAGTGATGGCACATCTGGAAACGTCGTTGGCCCTCTGTCTCATTCCTCCCTCTCTCTATCTCATTCTCTACCTCGCTCTACCTCTTTCCTCTCAGCCTGTAATAGGGAGAAGGCCAAACTGTGCTGCTGTCCAAACTATGACCTCATCTGTCTCTATGTCATTTTTCCGCAGTTCTCTTTCTATCACCGAAAGGGGATTCTGACTTACTATGGCTGTGTGTGCGGCTGTATGAGGCGGTTGTGTGGTTGTTTGTGGCTATGTGCATGTGCATGTGTGTGTGGCTGTGTGAAGCTGTAAGTGGCTGGGTGTGTGGCTGTGTGAGGTTGTGTTCATGACTGTGTGTGGGGCTATGTGTCTGTGTGTCTGGCTGTGTGAAGTTGTGTGTGTCTATGCGGGGCTGTGTGTGTGTGGCTGTGTGAAGCTGTGAGTGTCTCTGTGGGGCTGTGTGTGTGTGGCTGTGTGAAGCTGTGAGTGTCTGTGTGGGGCTGTGTGTGTGTGGCTGTGTGTGTGTGTGGCTGTGTGAAGCTGTGAGTGTCTGTGTGTGTGGCTGTGTGTGTGTGGCAGGCCTGGAGGGGCACTGTACTGGGCTTCGGCCATCTCCGCTGCCCAGGCAGACCCAGAGGAATGTTTCCCGTGTGGGCCGCATCCTCTTCCTATGGGTGGGGCTTCAGCATCGGAAGGCCATAGTGAGTCTGAGGACAGCGGAAGTCGAATCACACAGTCGCTAGTTGTGCTCCATGCCAGAAGCAGACTTTTATTTTGAAATCCTCACTGTACTATAATGCTTCATCAGTACTGCTTGCTGATCCACTGAGGTGGTCGAACGTTTGCACCTGAGCAGCTGGATGGAGAGAGGGGAGAGAGAGACAGAAAGAAGATGGAGAGAGGGGAGAGAGAGACAGAAAGAAGATGGAGAGAGGGGAGAGAGAGACAGAAAGAAGGAGGCGGGGGGCAACTTCCTTTTGCTCTTTCAATTTGCCCATTTTTTGTTGTTGCTGGTATTGAACAGGATAAGCAGTGAAATCACATCCACGTGTTTCACTCTGAGCCCCATAAATGAGTCATTCAAGGCAAAGAACAATGTGAACAATGTATTGTTCTTTATTTATTATTCTTTATTTATTATAAAGATTTTTTTTTTTTTTGGGATTTGTTTATTTTCACATTTGAAACAGTCCTCTGTGAGCGGGGGAAAAAAACGCAACACAGATGGCATTATGAAGTGTCAGCTGTTTGCATGCTATATACACACAGACTGTATTTTAACTTGGCAGGCGGCCCAGGATTGTTTGAGAATAGGAAATATTCCTTTCTTTTTAACTAGGTTAAGTACCTCACTGTAGCTGGATTCGCCATCCTTGATGGGACCATTGTCTCCTCTGTTCAATATGACGTGGTTAAACTATATATTTGTTGGAAGTCTATCTTTGTTGTGTATCATCTTGCATGAACCCTGTAATTCGAAAGCCATGATTAAACAAAACAGGCTGATCAATTGCGAGCGATTTAATTAGGCCACGTTTTCGTTCACCTTTCGGCCTGCTGGGAAGTGTAGTGTTAAAGCCGACATCCGCCCTTGTGTGCCTGTTTGCAGTGTGGTTGTTCTGTCTTCGTCCAAGTCTGCCATATGTGTCCGTGTATTTTGCTTCAGCAGCTGTGTGTGTGTGTGTGTGTGTGTGTGTGTGTGTGTATGGATGTGTGTATCGCTGTTTGCCATTTAACGCCCAGTGTGAGATCAATGACTAGTAAACACTTTCAACTCCAGCATCCCCAATCACTCATTGACTAGTTCTCATAGGCGGAGGTGGGCTCCTCTCGGAGCAGCTGGTTTCATCTCACTGCTCCTCCCTCCCTCCCTCCCTCCCTCCCCCTTATGCCCCGCCACCGCTCTCCTCTGTCCAGACGCTTTTGCCCTGCTTGCCCACTCCGAGGATCAATCACGGTTCGACATGATTAGAAGAATGACTGTCCTGGTGTCGTGCGTTTCTATGGCGACTCCAGTCACGAACGCCGGCGTCGCTCCGGCGGTAGCATCACGCAGGTCCCTTCCCGCCTCCCTAGCTCCTGGCTGTCCTCCACCACACCCCCACCCCCACACCACCCCGTTTCGGACCCCCAGCCGCGTCATCCGCACAACCGATCGATCCGTCGATTTCGAAAATCAATTCATTGAACCGTCGCAGCCACCACGTGCTCGGAGTGTGAGATGACGTCTTCGGGGGGAGTCGTAGGTCGGAGGCGCTAGGCGCACGGGCTTAGGGGAGCACGCCTCCTTCCTCCCCGAGGTTTTATTGGAAAGCCCATAAAGCAGAGAGCGCATATTCCCAATTACGGCCCTGCGCTCGTCTCTTCTGGAGGGCTTGGCTGTGTCGTTAACGCTTGTCTCGCGTGGTCCAGGGGACGGGGCAATTTGGTGAACGTAATAAAGGCCGCACGCATCTCGTCACTTTTACATTTGGAGGTTTCCTCTGCTGCCTTGCCAGTTGATCTCCTTTGTTCCTGGAGCCGGGCGTTCAAGAGCAG
This sequence comes from Sternarchorhynchus goeldii, assembly GCA_028565775.1. NCBI lineage: Eukaryota > Metazoa > Chordata > Actinopteri > Gymnotiformes > Apteronotidae > Sternarchorhynchus > Sternarchorhynchus goeldii. The sequence goes on along the minus strand of JAOXYF010000001.1, from coordinate 18,766,577 downwards.
GCGTTCTTTTGTTTATGACTTGTAATAACATGCCACGGGATTTTCTTTCTTTTTTTTTTACCCCATTCCTTCATGTTTTGAAAGACCACCAGAGCAATTCTTAAATCCGTCTCTCTTTCCGTTGTTTAGCTGCTGTGATCATTAAGATGATGTGATATACATATTCAGATAGGCAATCTTTTTTTCTCTCCATTCGTTCCAGCATGGCTATATGAGTGGCACTGTTGTCAGAAAAGCACCACACACACACACACACACACACACACACACACACAGTTACAATTCCTCTACAGCTTGTTTTAATGCAGACATACACGCATGTGACAGAGATAGACAGCGCTGTGTTGGGAGAGGGTACCAGCTGGGTTAGGAGTGGGATAGCTAGGACGACTGTGGCCTTCTCTAAGTTTTTGAAAAATGTCTTGCGGTGCTGCTCTAAGCTCCAGACCCACGCTTGCTTCTCCTTATGATGAAGCAGTACTAACAAAAATAAACATATGCGTGTGTCTGCATGCACACACACACACACACACACACACACACACACACAAGAAGAGGAAAAAGGCAAGCTGCAAAAATTCTTTCTCCAGCTAATGCTTGCACACACAAACCACACACATTTACACACACACACACACACACACACACACATTCTCTCTCTCTCTCTCTTAAGGACTACCACACACACCCAGCGCAAGGTTAGGCCCTGTTTTTTGCTGGCATGAGTCCTGGCAAAAGGCAGATAGACTCAGGGAGCTGTGGCCAGCAGTCATGCGTGGCTCCAGAGAGAGGAGGAGGAGGAGGAGGAGGAGAAAAGGAAGAGAGAGAGAGAAAGAGGGAGAGAGAGAGAGGAAGATAGAAAGAGCGCAAGAGGGCGAAAGAAGGAAGCAGCCATGTCACTTTTCGCCCACAGCCTCCACAAAAGGCAGCAGTCTGCCTTGGTCTCAACCCCCCACACTCAGTGTGTGTGTGTGTGTGTGTGTGTGTATGAGTGTAAGTGTGTGTGTGAGTGTGTGTGTGTGTGTGTGTGTGTGTGTGTGTGTGTGTGTGTGTGTGTGTGTGTGTGTGAGTGTG
>JAOXYF010000001.1:18716847-18737814 GCA_028565775.1 Sternarchorhynchus goeldii | reverse complement strand
GGGCAGTGGGGGTGGAGCGAGGGGCAGAGCCCGGGGGCAGGGTTGGGGGGTGTCGCAGGCAGGTGTGGGCGGTCCAGTTCCCCACGGTGGGGGTCAAAGGTTGGCCTGAGGAAAGCCAGCGCACTGCGTTCCGAGTGATACAAAGACTGACACAACAGAGGAGGGAAACCACTGAAGCATTGATTAGTTCAGCTGTCTCATATCAGTCATTACTCCAAGCCAAAGGTTCCGTTCCTGGGGTGTTGTACGTGTTTGGAACTTTACATAGCGGCTCTTAGAAAAACTCCACAAAACTTCACTATAACAGTATTTTACTGTTTACCTATTATCTAGTCCATAGGTCAGGCCCTTACTAGTTTATGCCAACCAGAAGATGTTCTTTTTATATTACGGTACTTCCAGTATATTGATTGATCTATTTGCTGACTTTTATATTAAGGGAGAGATGAATAACTACAAAAAATTAATAAATAAAAAATAAAAAAACCGTAAAAAAACGGCGACGGTAGCGCTGTTTATATCTTTTATTTTCGTTCGTTCTGGTTTGTTTGGTTTTTGTTTTGTTTCGTTTCTTTGTTGGTGTTTTGTTTTATTTTTTTCCAAAAGTAAATAAAACTTATGATTTTATTTGTACCGGATGAAAGTGAAAAAATAATTATAACGATAAATAATAAACCAACAGTGTATTAAATTTGATCTGTTCAGTGGAAATGTTCTCTTATACAAAATACACAGCTGTGTAATGTTTTAGATTTAGTGTGGTAGGCCAACTGTTAGAGAAAAAGTGTCTCATTTTTATAGACTCATATTCAGATTTATATCAACACTTTATAAGTAATGCAATCATTATGTAGATATGATCATTAGTATTTTTGTCAACTGTACTATTTTGCACATGCAACCTGCAGTTTTTTCATCACCTCTCAGCTTGTGGGACATTACATTGTCTGTTTTTTTTTTGTTAAGCTTTGCTTTTCTTTCAGTTTTGATATCATTTTTAATGTGACATCCTTTGTAATGTTATTTTCTAGAAACACAGCCTTTACACTTTGAAACCGTTTGATTATCGAGAAACTGAGAAATATAGGTCTTGTGAAAAAGATATCTATATGTAAATATGAATAACGATAAATATGTCATTTACAAGTGCTACACAAACAAGCTGTCAAGGTGTCCTTGAAGAGCTGCAGCTTGGTTCTGCATTCGCAAAGAACTTCCCTTCATGTTGTTTACAAGTAAACCTACTTAGAGGTGTTTGTCACATATCTTTTTTTAAGAAAAAAGGTTTAAAAATACGTAAAATACCTTAAAAAAAAAACAGCAGCTTAAATTTATCCAGCTGCAAATATCCTCTTGTGTACTGTGTGTGTCCTCTCACACAACTGGGCAAAAATATCGTATCCACTGCTGTATCTCTGCTATACTTTCTGCTTCCAGTAGGTGTTGTGAAGAGGCCTTCTCCTTGTCATTGTATGTGCATGCACTATGATCCACATAACAGTAACCATCAATAAAGTTTCTCAAGATAAGGAGAATTTGTGGTGGCCTAGTTTTTTTCTTCTTTAATATTCTCATAAAGTGGTATATGTTGTTGAGTGGATCATGTTTCTCAGTGATGGAGTGCGCCGTTCCGTCTGATTTGATTTAGTCGAGTTAAATTGCGTTTAAAGGCACAAGGCAAAGGGGAAACGATCATCTCCGAGGAGCTCGAATAAAATTGATGCCTGTGGGCCCTGCACCGCTCATCCCTCAGGTTCCGACAGACCGTCTCCGCCGCGGCGGTGTGGAGGCGAGAAGAACGCCACAATCTGATAAGCAGAGCTTCCACACAAAGGTTATGAAACATATCTGCAGCCGGATAGAGCGTGAGAATGAGAAGGCTCATAAAAACAGCCGTTTGATGGGTGGGATGTGATTTCAGCGCATCTGAGTACTTAAACGCCTTTTCTGTGTGAATGAAATACAATCACTGCAGCGAAAGCTTGCGGATTTCCACAAACCTTAAGAATTTTTTTTGGGGGGGGGGGTACATCATTGGTATCTGCGTATTTCAGTGTCCTGTACGCCACATGAAGAAGAACAAGTCAAGGCTTCTGTGATCTCATCGAGCAAAACCGAGTCTTCAACCCACGGATATAAAGAAAGATCATCAAGCCCATATCATCAAGGTGTACTGGAACTTTATAAATTATGTGCACTACAGATAGTTCTAATTGAAGAAAAGATGGATTACCTCACATTCTTGATTTGATCAGCATAATTAGAAAAACTTAGCCAGCGGGTACATGGAAAGATAAGCAATATAAATGTTTAAATGTGATGAAGGAGCCACATTATGCTAGGTAATTACAACTCGTCTTTACAGAAATGGGTGATCAATAATTAACGTATCTTGGGTCACATGTCAGAGACAAAATTTAAAATTGGTTATTAATTTCATTACGTGGGTGGAGGGACTTTTTCCTCGTTCTCGCCGTGGGAGGAGTTAAAGCAGGTCAGATGTCCTTTAATTCAGTTTCTATCCTCTTTTTCTGTTTCTCATGCAGTACTTAATGCAACCCCACATCTCCCACAACCCCCCTGGCTCTCACAGACCTGTCAGTAATAACATGATATATGTTTCTGAATTAAATCAAGTATTAAATGAAGTAATTTCAGTCTCTTTGCTGTTTGATTCACTGAATGGAGCGGGATTGATTATCATGCAGATTGCGGAGAGCGTGTGGATTGGTTTCCTTCGCTGCTGGTCCAGCCGACGTTGATTTTTTGGTCGCCTCAAGCAACTCTGCACACTAACGCCACAGACGTGTCACAAGCCCTCACGTTTATTAAACCTCAAAAAACATTTCATTTCCCGAACAGTTCAGAGCCGGTTAGAGCCGGCTGTGGAGTGATGCGCTCTTCCCCGCTGGGTGGACCGCCCTAAACGCAAGGCGATGCTATCGCCGGATTTTAAATATGACTTAATGATCATGTGTGTGATGGCAAGGAAAACAAACCCAGGTTTGAAAACGTGACCGCTGTTCACGCTCACTCTGCCTCTTTCCCTCCCTCAGTGTATTGTTTACATTCACACAGACATTTTCATGCTTATCACCAGTATGGTTCTCAGTTCTCGCTGCCTTGCTTAAGTGCGCCTAGCACGTCTATCAGTGGTCTGCCTCTTTTAGCCAGTCTATTCTAGAGCTCACCAACCCTCGTCACCAGTTGGTGCAGTTTCGTGCAACATCACCTACCCCCCACCCCCCCCCACTTTTTCCCGAGGTGGTCGTGTCCAATAGGAGGTGCACATTAGGAATGAGAGAGTGTGCTGCTGGAGGGGGAGCAGAAAGGCAGGGGGCAGAAGCTAATCGCCTCTCCATCAGATCTGTTCTGCTCCACATGCTCCTGCTGTGTCTCTGATAATAGACACATTTCATCAGAGATTAGGCACCAGGCCTCTAAACACAGCTCTTAGTGGGGTTGGGGTGGGGGGGTGCACTTACACTTCTGCCAGCGCGACTGCTCCCCCCCCCTTTCCTTCACCCCCTGCTCGAGCCGCTGTGTGACTCATCAAGGCCTCAGTGCAAATGAGCAGGAGTCGTTGCAGCTCTGCGGCACGGGATCCTTGTTTGGGTTCGATCCCCAGCAATAATGAGGGCCCAGCGGAGTTCCCCCACCATGCATCCAGCGCCGCCGGCTCTGTTCGGCAGACGACCCGGATCTGGTCGTCGGCCACCTTCAAATCACTCTTATCGTCGTCGAAGTTCTACTTTTTTTTTCCTTTTTTTGTATCCATGCGTCAGAGAAGTCTTGAGATCTGGTGAGCATTCTGGGGACAAGCGAGGCCACGGTGCTGTCGTGCCGTGTTCCAGAGGGCAGAGCTCGAAGCGGAAATGCCACCCTCTGATTTGTGGAGGTGCTGATCTTTCCTACCCTTTCCGAAGACTGCGGCTTTAAGAAAAAACGCTAAGCTTTGCTGCAGCAGTCAAAGCCACTTTTGCCCGCCCCTGCTGCGTCTCTCATGGTTTAAGAGCTATTGTAATTGGAACGTATCTTAAAGAGCACCTGACCGAGAGGGATAATGTTACTCCCTTTAATAATCTCGTTACGGGAGAAACCTACCTGTGTTTAATGTATCGGCGGAGGAAATTAGAGAATAAATTAGGGCTAAATCATAATATTTGTGGGTGGATTTGCTAATGTTAGCCTATAGCTGTAATGGCAGAAATGAGATTATAATATCTGTACTCACTATTGAAGCAGCCTGATAATGTGACTACATTTGAAGAACCACCAATCAAGAGAGTCCAGTGGCATGTACTTTTGTCTTCTAAGTGCAGAACATGATATATCCATCATAACACGGCACATATAGAAAAGCTATGAACTGCATGAATCAACGAGGAAAAACATACTGCAGAGACATGATTTCATTCGCGCCATTATGTGCCATGTTAATAAGAAGCCAAGCGCGTTCACATGGGAACTGCGCGTTACTGTGAGCTTGAGCAAAACAGTGCTGTTTAATATACTAACTGCCATAAGGAGCTCGTGGTTGTCAAACAGAATTCCCCTCGGAGATCTGCGCTTTAGTGTTGTACTGCAGTATACATGGCGAACATTCCCCTCTCTGTTGTGAAGCTCCTTATGGAGGATGAAAGCTACATGGTAGTGTAAATGTTGTATGTATTCAGCAGACAAGATGGCAGTGAAAATGTTGTGTGGCGTTTGCCATATTGTGTAGATAAAATGTGAGACATTAAGTTTTAGTCTGTTCTCGTACAGCCTGGATTCAGGTTTGGGTTCTAGCTATGCCGTCTATGTCCCAGAAGACATGGCTGGGTAAAGTACACCATTCTTTGAGGTGCTTTTTCATGTTTCAGACTACTAAGTACTAAATTTCGACTTGCCAGCTCTCCAGAAGAAACCAGGAATCTGATTAGCAATGTCAAAGTGTCAGGTGAATAGAAGAGTATAATTGGAGTAGAATGTAAAGGGCACACCTACATTGACTAGTCCCTTCCTGTTAAGGGCATTGGCTGACACTATAATCACCACCCTCATTTGTTTCAGTTACAGGCACGTCCATTCAAAACTCACCAATTCAACTAACCCCATCTAACTGGCTGTATTTTCACACTGCTACAACTGTCACGTAATAAGGACACTGCATGACATCTGCTGCTGAAGTGGAAGGAATCTGTGAAAAATAAACAGGCTCAAAAAAGTCCAATCTGGTCACTAATTGAGAGGATGGTAAATGTGTCTCTTATATCCTGCCGTTATTTCTAAATCCGCATGATCACTGACCGAGACTCTTTCGTAGATGTAATTGGTCGCAGGAATATGCTGCTCAGAACCGCTGTGGTTTGATATTTTGTAGAAAACATTTTAATTCGTTCATGGGTCATTTTTCCCCCTCATTACCCCCCACTTTTACAGTTGGTACTGTCTTTGCAAGACACTTTCGGTGCTTGACTGTTTCATTTCGGTTTCATTCGTCTTTACAGTGGAGAGCAGATTGTTGTCACGCTCGAAGCTCATGTTGCACCGTTCTAACCACAGTTTGTTTTTCACTATACAACAGATCATAAGAGTATCTGCAGTAGCCACTTGCCACTCCGTGTGGCCTTAGTTTGTACAGTTTTTAGCACTAAGTGATGTGTGTTGCTGTAGCACTAGTCTATATGTTTAAGGTTGCTGGTTTTCAGGGATTTCCCAGGCATGCTCGCTTCCCTTCCCCCATGTCGAGGATTCTCCTTGGCCCTTGATGGGTAGGAAAACGCTTTCATTCTTGATATTTGACTGCCACCTGCTGGTTTAACAGAGCATATACAAGATTTATAGAGTATGTAAGAGTGTGCGGCTTATGGTTTCCTTGAATGAATTTTCATACTAACACATTTCTGGCTGTCACAGTGCTCACTCGTTGTTGAATTTTATGCACACCAGAACAACTGAGCGATAACAGGAAAGGAGAGAACCCTCAGTAGACGTTGAGATGTCCACAAAAGCTTTTGCTGTGGTGAGGTGCCGGCAACCTCGGCGGTCATGTCCTGTTAAGCAGTGTGGAGAGCGGCGTTCATTTAAAGGAGGAAAAGGTTCGGCTTTTTCCCGCCAGTTTCCCGGATCCTGTTCCACAGACCCGGTTCACGCGCAGCTTACATCTAGGTCGCCTCCGGTTTGACATGGAAAATGATCTGACATCTCTCTCTCACTTTCACACACACACTCACACCCACCACGTCCACCCATATGCTCGTCTTTAATATTTAATCCACCTCACAGCGCCAGTGACTTCACTGGATGAAAAACGGCGCCTCGTGTCTGCCTCCCCAGCCTCTCCGCTGTTCTCTACAATGTTTAATTACGCAGGAGATTTACGGGTGGAGGAGATGCTCTGTTTATTTTTGAGGTACTTGGTGTAACTGATGCCACTGTTAAGAGAAGACGCTTATATGGTATGGAAGACCATATAAGGCAATCGCCGGCACATATAAGAATGTTATGTCACACCTTTCTTGTATCAACCAAAATATAATTTTGCATACATTTGTTTTAACTAATAACAAACCATAAATCTTTCAGATATATAAATTATATAATTCCTGAATAGTTGTTAACCACTACTTTTCTTTAAAGATTTATGGATAATTGTAAACATATTAGAACGGAGTGAAAATGATTCAAATGTTCTAATTACGGCTGAACTTGAGCGTAATGGAGAAGTTTAATGGCTCAGTGATTAAAAGCTATTAGCTTTTGCATGAACTAATACTGTGCTTGGAATGCAGAACCCCTGCATTGAATTTTATAGTGCTTTTCCATAGCTCCATAACTCATTAACAAGCCTAAGCATATTTTAACTGAAAAGGTCTATTAATACCCCGAGTTATTTACTTTAGAGTATGGAATTTTGTTCAGTAGTTTTTGGCACAGAACCGTCCATATTGACATCTAAAGGATATGCGCGCATTTGAATAATAAGCGATGTATTTAATGAAGCAGAATAAAAATGAAAGTAACGTATTAAAGAAGCGTTAGGCATACATTGGTGGGTAGTAAAATGTAGCCGTAGTACAGTTCTTATTGTTAGCCTGCTCTACCAGACTGAGAGATGGGTTGGAAGGGGACTGGAAACAGGTCTGTGTAGGTGGTGGGTTCTCAGGAGAGGGACTGGAGGAACATAGACGTGATTGGATTGGCCGAGAGGTGTGTGATGATCAGTATCTGGGATTGACTCGCGTGAGGGCGTGGTCTCTGTGTGGTCGGGTCATGACAAAAACCTCCTCCTCTCCGTAAAGAATGGAGCACTTCCTGTGAGATCACTTCAGTTTCCTCAAATCATCCTATGAAAGTTTTCTGCCTCTGCAGTTTCTGCTAAACACAGTATTTTCTTTGGACTTCAAAACATAAAGGGGTCGATGCCTGCACTGGTCTTCTTCACTCCTGTTTTCCATTCATCTCATCTCCTATATAAATAAACGTGTATTTATTTACATTGGAAGAGTGTCAACAATTGTGCTTTTTAAGAAACTGTAATATTATTGTTACTTCCTGCTGCTTTAATCTTAGTCAGTGTGTTTCTGTAAACAGGTTTCTTTAAACCCTTTTCTTTTCGCAAAATACAAAAATGAGTTTCCAGAGTGTTTTAGACACACATATGTGGAACTCTGGAGTAAAACTCTAAATTATTGCACTAATTCTTTCTCTATCAAATGACGCAGAAGGATCAACACTTTGCTAAAGCCTCAATTAAAAAAAACGAATTCCTTTCCGCATATTTAACTAAAGCAAATAAGCTTTTATCTCTTAGTGCATCTGCTGTTCTCCACTGTTGTTAAGGTTGCAACTAAGAAAATGGTTCTGGTTGTTTGATTTGCAATGCAGTTGAGGTTGAGGGCTTAAGACGCGCATTTTTATAGTTATAGAATTACAGTATTAGATGGGTATTTTTGTTCCATTTCGTTTGATTGCTCAGTAATAATGACTGCACCTCCCTTTGAATATAACTAGCCGATCTAGCCAATCTCTCACATACATTAATGGCTAAGTTAAGAGGCTCTATCCTCCTGTCCACTCTGATGATCTTAAAACTCATCAGGTCAAGAATCACAAAATGCATTTCTTAGAAAAAAAATGAAATAACTTTCAGGCATTATAAAAAAGGACAACTTTTGACTGTTGTTTTTATTGATATACTAACAAAAATATTCGGAATGTAGTATTCATGCTAATATAATTTAAAAAACAATAGCTAATTAATGTGTGTAACTACTTAAAAAATCAAGTGAATATAATGTTTTCATCACTAATACAATAAGAGTGAAAGGGTCTTTGACTGATTAATGTCTCTACATAAAAATCCATTAGAGAAAACATTTGCTAAATTGACTCACTTCCTGGCATGAGAGCATGTTTTCCTGGACATAAGAAGACGGTAATCTTTAAAGTAATTCTTTGAGTAGGCCAATTCTGTAGATGGTCTGGGTGCTCCATTTGTCTGGAACATTCTAAGTTTGGGTGAAAGGAACATAAAAATATATATATATTTTGAGGCACTGTCAATCCATTCTTTCTTTTTCTCTCCTTTTTTCTCTCTCTCTTCCTCTCTCTTTCTCCTTTTCTCTCTCTCTCTCCTCTCTCTCTCCTTTTCTCTCTCTCTCTCTCTCTCTCTCTCTCTCTCTCTCTCTCTCTCTCCCTCCCTCTTTTCTCTCTCTCATTATTATCTCAGGTCATAACAAGTTATGGTTATAGGAGACCAGCTTAGCAATTCTGAGGTACCCAAAGGCACAACAGGCTGCGTTAGTACCATCTACGACTTCGACCGAGCACAGACAAACGAACAATGTTCATACGTTCCAAACGGAGGAGACTGCAGCTTCTCGTGAAAATGGCATGAGTGTTGTTATTATTTAGAGATCTCTGTTCCAGTTATCACTGTAACAGTGATTTTATGATCATCATCCAGGAGGCAAAACACACTGCTCCTGACACATCTCGTGAGGGGGGTTATTATAATCACCCAATAAGATACTATTAATGAGTTGGAGCACATGATCAGAAAAAATATCTCTGAAGGCTGTGAGCAAGCATGTCTGCTCTAATGGTGACCAGCCTGTTTTCAGTGGTACATCTTCTATTATTTCTAGTTTTAGTCATGATGTTTTTGAAAGTATGTTTGAAATTGTTTGGTCAGTTGTTTGGCTGAGCAGAGAAGAGGAACTGAATGCAGGTTGAATGTAAAAGGTTTCATATATTTGATCACAGGACAATCCAAGAGCAGAAGCCTGATTTCACTTTTTTTTTTTCTAAACAAGGGAGTATTATAAATATATCCGTCAAATGATACCAGTCTCCCTGTAAAAACCAAATAAAAACCCTTAAAAAGAACAACATATTGAGTTATAAACAACATAGTTTGTTATAAAGTGTAATGAGTACCAGCAAGCACAAAGCTGGTAGAATACAGCATGAACTGTGGAAGAAGTATTTTTTAAAAAAGTGAATGTAAACTCTATACAGAGGCTATTAGGTTGTGGGCTCTGCTCCTGGACCCACCACAGGGAAGGGTGTCTCGGCTGATCTGGACACAGCTGCTGGTGTCATGGAATACAGTAGTGCCTGATCATCTATTGACCTCTTGGTTATCACTTGGTTCTCCTGATAATGAGAAACAGGAAATTGGTATTTGAAGGTGCCATGACATTTGATATCTTCTTTAATTTAATTTCTTAATATCTTAATATATATTAAAGACTCTTTTTTTCCCCTTTTCTTGGTTATAAGGGACTGGGTTCCTGCACTGGCCTTACTGCAGTGTATCCTGTCTATCAGAGCAGGACTGATGGAAATGTGTTGCCTATGATCTGGTGTTGCATCAGAGCTCAGAGTCGAGAAGGTTATGACCCCATAGTGAGTCTGGGGAAACCGGAGTCAATAACAGGCTTCCTGAACGAGAATGTGAAGCAGGAAATAGGAGAAAACACATACACACACAGTAAGATCAACACAGTTGAATATGTTTTAGTAGCCCCAGTTAACTATTTACATAATATATAACAATATACAAGTGGTGTTTAAAATAATAAGTGATAGATTTGTTTAGGTATAGGTAAGAGAACTCTATGTTGGACTATGGGTGGCACTAAAGAAATGAAACAAACAAACTAATGAAATGTTAGGCTCCTTAGTCTTCCCCACAAACCATTACCTGCTGTATCTAGGCACTGAGTTAGCGACGTGATGGGAAATGTGTGAACGAACTCCTGCTGCCTGATCTTAACGCAGGTCGACAGTTGAAATGGTGTCTGTGTATGGTGGTGCTCCCTCTTTTGCTTCTCTGTCTGCCAGCATTTAAATTAAAAAGATCCACACGTCCTTTCTACTCCTGGGGATGTGCCCACATCTGACTCATGCTCACATACACGTTTGCCTCTTGCCTCACTTGCTGTTGCTCTCTCTCTCTCTCTCTCTCTCTCTCTCTCTCTCTCTCTCTCTCTCTCTCTCTCTCTCTCTCTCTCTCTCTCTCTCCCCTTTTGTTAAACGTCCAGGCACTTCCTTCCAGGACTCAGCGAGCGGAATGGCCATACGCAACTCACACTGAATTGTCAGAGGATCCATGAAAGGGTGATCGCTGAAGTCTGCGCGCACCAACAAAACCAGAAGCTTTTCGAGAGAAGCTTCTAAACGGAGGCATCGTCCTCCCACAGAGGAGAGTGCTGAGTGGGCAGGCACCCACCCACAGAGAGGCCCCTGGAGAGGTAACTGTTCAAACCACTCCGCCTGCCTCCACCACTTTTGCTTTCACACACATGCTCCCTCCTCAAAATCTCCTGAGGTGGGAATGCGATGGTGTGCTTTGACCAGCACTACCAATTACTGTACTGTGCCTGACTCCAGCTCTGCTGCCCTCTCACCACCACCCCCTTCCTGCTCTCATCTGGTACGAATGTTTCAGTAAGGTGTCGAGAAAGGCCCTTGTCTCCCTCCCCCTCCCTCCCCCAAATCTTTCATCATGTCACACAGAAGTTTTAGCCTGTGTCAGGTCAAGGAAACAAGTTACAGATGCACAACACCTGACACGACCCATTTCAGATTCCAGAGGACACTCAGAGGAAACTCAGAGGGCAACTGGAGGTGAATGCTTCAGGGGCAGTGATTAAACCTGTTGGGTAAAAAACAAAGCTTCTTTCAACAAAACTAGAGACTGTTTGGATCTGTAAAAGAACAGTTCGACTGTCACGAGCCCTGCCATCAACTAGACGGTGTGAAACTGAGGTATTAGGGTAGACATTTGAGTTTATTTAAGCATTAACTTCACTTTTTCTACCCTTTCTTGTCACACACACCATTTAAAGTGGATTCAGCCTTTTTTCAGTACACAAAATAATGTAAAAGCACAAGATTTTAGGAACACATGCAAATATATCAATAACAAAACACTGAAATATTGCTTCTGTGCATTTTGCAGCACTTCATCTTACCATGCAGAGTGACTCGAGAGAAGCCACTCCTGTGTAAAAGGCATGTGACAGTGTGCATGGGCTTAATCAACACGCTACTCTGAGAGTACAAGAGACTGGTGTTCTGTGGTCTGACAGGAGTGGAAATAAACCCACGGTCTGAGTGGCAAAAGCAATAAGTAGAGAAAACAGGGTCCCACGACTCAGTCGACTCCTCGCCTAGGAGTGTTTCACAGCAGGCAAGGCTGATTTCAGCAGCAAGAACCTGTACACAATGGAGCCAAAATCAGAGGTCGCTGGATAAAACAAACAAACAAACAAACAATAGCCGTAACGATCTGCCCCAGTGTACACTCAAAGCAGAGTGAAGATTCACCATTCAGCATTGAGTAACAGAAGCACGTAGCCTGGGGTATCTGTGTGAGGGGCTTCCCCACAGTCTCGGAAAGTTCTAGAATGTAGTGTGTTATAAAACAATGCAAGTCAAAGTGAAGGGATCTGAATGCTGAGCTAAAATGATGCTTTTCTAGATTAACCCCTAGATGGCAGCCTTACACTGTTATTACCTTAAAAACTTAGTGGGCTCCTCATTTCCAAAGATCGCTTTAGCCATAAGCAGTCATTCAGGCTGGCACTTTTCTTTCTAAGTAAAGGTGATATTACTGGCTTAAGCTAACAAATATTTGTACATTCAACCAGATATTTTATGAATTATTAAGCACATTATAGCACATACCAAAATATGGTATTTTTATTATTCGGTGGTTATTCTAAAAGGTAATGGCTGAGGTGGCAGTGGCTGAGGTGGCAGTGGCTGAGGTGGCAGAGGCTGAGGTGGCAATGGCTGAGGTGGCAGAGGCTGTGTGGCAGAGGCTGAGGTGGCAGTGGCTGATGTGGCAGTGGCTGAGGTGGCAGAGGCTGAGGTGGCAGTGGCTGAGGTGGCAGAGGCTGAGGTGGCAGTGGCTGAGGTGGCAGAGGCTGTGTGGCAGTGGCTGAGGTGGCAGTGGCTGAGGTGGCAGTGGCTGAGGTGGCAGAGGCTGAGGTGGCAATGGCTGAGGTGGCAATGGCTGAGGTGGCAGTGGCTGAGGTGGCAGTGGCTAGAACTTTGGACTCTCAGTCTGAAGGTTCAATATGGGTTTGGTAAGTTAGCCACTGTTGGGCCCTTGAGCAAGGCCCTTAACCTTCTCAGGCTCCAGGGGCACCTTACAATGGCTGACCCTGTGCTCTGACCCCAGCTCATAAAGAAGCAGAGATATGCATGCGTTGTACTGTACACGTGTGTATGTATAATGACCAAAATACAGGCAATCCATCTAGCCTAAACCTTTACATGCACTTATATCTTAGTATTAATGGTTTTGTTACCAACTTAAAGTTGTTAAGACTTTTAAAACCACACAATCAGTATCTTAGTGTTTATCAGGTCATATGAGGAGAAATCTTGTCACTGGTCAAACCTGTAAACCTTTATCAGTGTCTGGGAACAGAAGTATACATGTATTGAGTTGTACTTGCAGCTATATTGGATTATGAGGTTTGGGTAAAAATAGTCCATATGCCATTTAAACATTTTGATGTTAATAATTTGCTTTGCTCAGTCAAATGACATTTGAGGGGTAAACCAGTGAGTGAACGTGAGATACAGGACAAAAGTGCCTTTTCTTTTAGGTGACGTATCAAACATGTTACATTTTACATGCAGTACTACCCCCTGCACTGACCTTTATTTTGGCCTATCATATAATTTTGTTTCTCACTGAACAAAAAAAGTGAGAATGCATTTCTCGCATTCATTGCATAATTTAACCAAAACGCCATTATTCCAATGGCAATAACTTATTCACAAAGCAAGGTCAATATATTGATGAAATTCAAATATATAAGTTTAGACTGCTGCTGTTTAAGTATAGCCATGGTTTTAGTTTATTTGCTATTTTAGTCCATTTAAACAAGAACTCATAAATCTAAGACATACGTATGTAAACTGTAATAAAGAAGACTCAACTGAATCAGAAACCTGATCACCAGAACTGTTCATAGCCATTTAAACTAAGTAAAAACATTCTAAAACAGTTAGGAATACAAAGTCATATGGTTGGAAGCAGTTCACCAAATCCTGTGAACTGTTTCTCCAGCCCAGGTGAACCCCAGATGGCTGGACTCTGTCATTCTCACACAATCACTGACTAAATGGGTTTCACTGTGTGAAGTGTTTGAAATGTAATTTATGTCCCATTATTTAAAGAATTGAAAAGTGATGGTAAATGTATGGTCTTTGAATGCTGAACACCTCTGGTTTTTCATTCAGTCTTGGCGGCTCTGAACTGATAACCCAGTCTCACTCTTGTTTGTGAACTGACCTGCATTTGTTTCTCAGATAAATGATGGACACCCTCTATTTGCCCATAGGTCCGACATACAGTGGTAGTTCACCGTGTAGCTCATGTTCTGGTAAGTGTGTGCCAGTGGATTTGTGGGCTCATTGAACCTCTTTGTAGTCTGACTTGTAAATCCTGGCACTTCTGCCACCAAATCAACAAAACCCAGGCAACACACGTGATGTATTTGCATAAAAGTCATTCTGCTGTGACGTTCTTTTAAAAACAGGGTGTAGGTGGATCACATGTGGCAAATACTGTAGTTCAATCAGTATTTTATTACTGGGATTGATTGCAGCCCTGGTTCTCATTCGGGTCCTAGAGCCTTGAAGAAATAGCTGCGCTTAATGACTGCAGCAGAAACGGGCCAGTGCTTTTTCAGGCGCAAGAAAAGATATGAAAGGCGTGTTGTTCATTTTTTGGAGGGAGAAAGAGGAACGGAACAGGTGAAGGTGAAAGACAACAGGGTATGATCAGGGCTGAGAAGAGACCAAAACACATGTTTGAAAGCAAGAGCAGTGAGCTGGGGAGGTTTGCCTTCACGCCTTCAGGAACAACTTCATTATCGCAGGCCGAATGTAAGCCAGAGGCAAAGAAGCAGTGACAAGTTCACTGAATGTGGAACCAGATTATTTGTCTTGATCTTACTCCGATAATCACTCACGCTTGGTGGACGCGCAAACTTAGCTTCTGGACCTCATTGAGGGGCGCACACACATATTTTGCTGCCATTTGGAATATGAACATTAAAATAACAGACAGAGATTACAGACTGCTAATTAAATATAGAGATTCTGAAGTATTTATAATTGTCACTGAACATCGATAGAGACTCATGCAGGCAGGTGGAGAGAAGGCGAAAACACAGGTAGACTTACAGCCATATGTGATGGCTGTCTACATTACATCACAGGGTTAAAACAATGTCCAGACATACAAATCACCATGACTTGATAGGCCACTCTGAAATTAAGCAGTTATTTATCATATATTTATATAGATAGACATATTTATCTTGACCGATATGTTATAACTAGCTGTCTCGGGAAAGCTTCCCTACAATAATATTAGGAGCCTAGATTCACAGCAGAGGGTGTGTTCTGTCTGGACAGGTGTTCAGTGAAATTAGTCACTGTAATAACATGAGGTAATGATGCAAGTTAATAATGCAATGCAATAGCAGTATAATAACACAATGTAATAACCTTTGGTAATAACACAATTTAATAACTTAAGGTAATAACACAACACAATATAATAACCTTATTAACCTGTAATAACACTGTAATATGTTCAAATATCGTGGTAATAACAATGTATTAGTGTAGTAACAATGCCTTATGTAGTTCTTTTGCGAGCACATTATTTGTTCAATTTAGAAAACTCAAACGTTTTGGTCTTCTAACTTCTACTAATGGTTAAAGAGATTACCCATATATTAATGGAAAAATGGTATCATGGAGTCCAATAACTTAGTCCAGGTCTCACTATTCTTTGTACTCCTGTTTGTTTCGATACATTCCTTTGTTCAGGTGTTTAGTTCATTTGGGTATTCTCTTATGTTTGTCTTCCCAATATGCCAAGCTTGTTCAAATTCAAGTTTATTTATAAAGCACTTTTTACAGCACATCACACAAAGCAGCTTTACATTTGTATGGGTAAACATCCTAATGAACAAGCCAAGGGCAACAGTGGCGAGAGAAGTTCCCAGGCAGGGTAGGAAGGAACCTTGGGAGGACCAAGACTCAAAAGGGAACCCATCCTCCATTGGGTGGCCCAATTTATAACCTTATTTTATAATCCAATCAGGCCCTTCAATCCAGGTACTACAGTTGGTCTGTTGTTGGTGACCAGTCTCCGACAGCACTGGCTCGTCCCCTTTCATTTTTCCAGTTCTAGTGTTTTTCCTGTATTCCTCTTGGTCCAGCTGCCCATTCTTTGGGTCTCCATTTATTAGCTTTGGCCTTGTAGATGTTCGGTATTATTGTCCTAGTTGCTTTCATGTGTTGTGTTCTAGTCTGTTTATCTAACCTTGTTTATCTTCTACCTTGTGTTTCCTGTCTTTCTCCGTGCATTTGTATCTAAGCTGTTCATCTCTGCACGTGTGTTTGTCTAGCACACATCAAGTTTTACAAATAAAATAAATACTGTAAAATCATGAGAATGTAGATCTACAGTAAAATATCTAATCATTTATGTAACCAATTTTGATTGATATTATAGAAGGATTCTAAATCTCCATTCGAAATATTCAAATGGGGTTTCATATTTTCTAAAGCAGTTACTATTTGAACGTTTTGCATACCGCACGATTTCTGACCTCTGATTACAATCAGATGCATAGTTAAAGAATGTATACCTGTAAATGGGTGTTGCTAGCACGATAGTACTTCTTGCTCCAAGGCAGTAAAAGGAATATTCATACGGTGCTACTGAGCATGTTGAAGCTGCCCATGGGTTAAATTTAGACATTGTGACTGAAATTGCCAGCTTTTAATCTACTGCTGTGAAAAAAAATCACTTTGCTGGAGGTAATATTCACATCTCTGGAATGGATTTGCATTCTTCATTCAGAAACAACACCAGTAATTGACTAGTGTGGACTTTTCTTTGTGGCCAGCAGAAGTGATAATTGATGTTTGGATATACATTTAATCATTGTTTCATGTGTGTTGGGTCAAAGAAGGGTCAGTGTGGGACCATGTGTGTGGCAGGGTGCCATTTTTAATGAATCCTGAGGATATAAAGTACGAGAGTGAGAAATGGCACCGTAGAAGGTATGACACTGCAGGCCCTGCTGAAAATAAGGAGGGTACGTTCTAAGACATGGAGCACACCTCTACTCAGCCTGCTTCTTTTTGTACCGTTGATAGCTTCTATTTCACCTCTGATTCATTTGCTTGGAGGAGAGGGTGGGGGAATAGTTTTCTTTTGGCTTCCATTCAGAAGGCTGGGTATATTCTCCAAGCAAGGCATCATACTTTTGGTTGATGAGTTTTCTTCATTTTAGGCTGGTTTCACTCTTTGCCTTTGTAAGGCACTGTGCTCATCTGTTATCCCCTTAGCTACTTGTATGTCTTCTATAATCTCTGTCCAGGTTGTCTTTCAGCTCCCCGTGTCAGGGCTCTGTGTTTCTGTGGTAGGTAGATGTGGGTTTTTTGTGTAGGTTTTCATTTATGGTATCCTGTAAAGGAGAAGCGTGTCCCTTCAGCTTATCTCTACTTTCACTTACTGGCATCTATTGTTTTATTGTGTGAAAGTCTTTACTGAGAAATATGATTAGAAGCTGCCCAGGTTAGCCGTCAGATTCCACTGGGCACTTGCGAATCCCTTGTTCTCACTGGTTTAGATTTACAGAGCTCACTTCTCCCTGCATTAACATAAAAAGTGGACTTCCTGTGTACATGTTTGCTTTAGTGTAACGTTTCGTTGTGTATTGGCAGGCCAAGTTCTTGTTGAATTCTATCCACATGTATGTGCTCCTATCAAACAGTGTTAATTGTCATCTCTTAATGACTTAACACCAGATATTGGCTGAGTATTCATTATCGTTACTGTTTAAAATACTCCAGCTGTTTGGGACAATAACAAAGGAGCTCTGTGACTCAGTCTGAGAGCAAACTGTTCTCTCAGTGCTGAAAAAGTCTACCGGTGGCACAGTCCTCGGTTACACGTGTGCCTCCAGCTTACTTAGAAACATTATGGCTAATGTAGCCCACAGAGTGTGACATTCATGTCTGTAGGATCACTTACTTGTGTTACCATATCCTGTCCACAGCAGGAGTCTTTATCTAGCAATGAGTAAAGAAGGATTAGTGCTTTTCAGGTGTAAGCGCATCTTGACATTCTTCCAGTGGATTTGAGCATCATTAAACAGCTCCATTTTCAAGCTGTATTGCAGTTCAGATATTTAGATTAGATATTTAAAGCATTAGATATTTAAAACCTGTGGACAAAGAGAACATTATCATTTGTCAGATATGCAAAATAGCAGATGGTATTTCCTATAATATCCTATATTGAGAATGAATGTAAATACAGTATACAGTACTGTGTAGAAGCAAACAAGGAATTACAGTTATTACACCAAACAAGTTATTGAACCATGCACTGCATGTTTCATTACAAGTAACTTTCACGTATGATATTATAATATAAAACACAACAATACAAATTAATATAACAATACATTTGTGCAGATAAATAATAATGCAATAAAAAATAAGATTAGTGTGTGTGAGTGTGTGTGTGTGTCACCGTGGGCTCTTCTCAAGCTTGTATGTGGTGTGTTTGTTGTATGTGGTGTGTTTGTTTTATGTGGTGTATTTGTTGTATGTGGTGTATTTATTGTATGTGGTGTGTTTGTTGTATGTGGTGTGTTTGTTGTATGTGGTGTATTTGTTGTATGTGGTGTGTTTAAGCACGTGTCTATTTCGTGCTTTTTTGTCGGTGTTTGATGTGCTGCAATCTCTGACTATTTCATATTCTAATAAAGACATATTTCAGAGAAAACCTCGGCCCTCTGCCTCGACCCTCACAACCCTGTTATAGTGTGTATTTTCTGAAAAATCATGGAAATTCCAAGGGCTGGTTTTGCTCCCAAACATCTCCTCAATTATTCAAAGCTCTTTATGCATTTTTACATGAAAGTTAAAATACACTGAAACTCAAATAAAACCTACAGACTGAACTGTTGTGCACAACATCTTTTCACCTGCAGCGTAACTGAAGCCCTGTTTGTTCACATAGACAGAGAAAAAAAGAGGCTAAAAGGAGAAGCTAAGATCAATATGCCATGAAGCTGTTATTTTTAAATGAATAATTAAGTATGTAGTACCATGATAAATAGATTTAACTGATTTTCTTGGTGGTTTGAGTCATTTAAGGGTCTTTCATAGTATTATATATTAATAATGTATAATGATACATTTCAAACGTGTTTTGAACAGGGTAAAATATATATATATATATATATATAAAATTACTCATGACAAGGAAGAATGACTGGACACAGGGTTTCCAAAGACACACTGTACTCTGACTGAAATAATTTCCATTAAGTTTTCTGAAATGGTAGCCTGAAGATGTTTAGGGGTATCTGATTAAACTCCATATCACAGCATTGTAGCTAATTCAAGTTTGCAAATTCTGAACTGCATTCAAACATTTCATCTTAATCGTGTGCAACATCGTAATATCAATGCAATAAATTCTTAAATACTGAATACTGAAGCTATCATAAAACTACTTTTAAAACTGTTTGCATTTTCAAATGATTGTCCCCAAAGTTATGCATGTTACAAAGATGTATAGTGAATATTACGCACAGGCGTCTGGATTTCTAAATCATTGCCTGCGAAAACTTGAAATTCATCTGCCTGAAAACATGGCGTGATTGATATTTGTTCAAGTACAGTGTGAGGCTTTGACTTCACGTAATACATAGAAGCTCCCATAAAGCACTAGGACCCAACACTACATGTCATACACAGTGAAGAGAGACTCAGGTTCTACATTTTGCTCCCAAATTTATAAATGGTGAAAAGTTATGTGCCCTCTTTTAGCTTGAAGACTTTCTCTTTACCTGAAATCTGTAAATCTGCAGCAATTCAGTAATCAGTGCAAATCAGTAGAGGGTCTTGTTCTACTGATGCTTTGAAATGTGTTGTTTAGTGATCAACATTGTTTTTTGGGGGGAGGGGCTGCCACAGGTGATGCTATACGAGTTCTGTTCTAGTGAACACTTTCACAAACACTAGCTCTTACCTGACTGGATCAGTTTATACTTTACTCCGTTTATTCACCAAGATATATCTCAAAAATGAAAAAGCATCTCACAAGGCGTTAGGGGTCTTCATTTGTACGGTAATTATGATTTCTTTGTGGACAGAGAAGACATTATTAGGGTTATTAGAGAAGACATTTTTCCTTCCTGTTATGCAGTGAGGAAGCTGTCTGAACCATTCAGCCTGGGGAGTGTCACTTACCGTCTCCATTCAGTCCCCATGGAGTCTCCTGCTTCAAGACTGCATTCATTTTTTCAGTTTTATTAGATTGCATTCGAATCCAAGACAGCCAGAGAGAAAGCCAGTCATATTTTCCCCTTTATTTCTTATGATTCTTAGCCAGCTGATGCAAGTGTCAGTAATTAGTGGGAGATGAAGTTACATCAGTGAGACTTTATTCAAGAGACTTCTCATTACAGCACAGTAATAAAGTCATTCTCGACAGCATTTTGCTGCAGTGTCTTAACAGAACAATTACAGCTGGCATCTGTACATTGAAGGGTGCGCTAGAGAGGATTTGTTAACTGGATTTATAGTGTCTGCTTTTTCTCTGTTTAAGAGGTTTTAGTTTAAGATAAAACTAAAGGGTTCAAGACATAAAACATAAGGGTTCAAGAGAACAGTCATAGCAAAACCTCAGTAAAAGCTTATAATAATCCAGCTTTACAAAGCTTTAAAAACACGACAGGAATGGGATTCTGATGCAAGTGGGCAGTGTTACTTCCATTAATAGCTGGGAAACGACACACATTTTCGGTTTTAAGTTATCATAACGCAAATTTGCCACAGATTTAGTCTGGTTTCCCCAGAGCGTCTCCCTCTCCCGGATAAACGTCCTCTTCCCTTTGCGTGAGCTGCCCCACCCGGGCCGAGGCCAGCAGGAACGCGATGGCGGTGAGGAGCTCGCTGACGGAGGAAATGGCGGCGAGCGCCAGGGACCAGCCGAAGGAGATGGTGATGTGTTGCAGAGCCTTGCGTCCAGAGAGGCACACGGCTTCTTTGAAGGCAGCTGCAGAATAAGCCACGTACATGCAGATGCCAGCCAGGGTGATCACAGCTAGGAAAGGGCAATACAAAAGAACAGGAGTTATCATCTCCCCAACCCATCACTTGAAGTGAATTTGATAACAGGAAAGGTTGTAGAGGGTAGTTTGTCATAAAACAGTAGTTGCATGACTTTACTAAACCCGACTTATGGAGCTGTCTTTTCATGTTTATGTCTCAAGATGAAATCTAATTCTGCATTTGGAACCAAAGCTAGCATGAACCATAGGATGGCTTTCTAAGTAGAGGAAGGCTCTTGTCTGAAGAGGGTCTTCAACTAAATTGGTCCTACATGTTCGCATGAAAGTGGCC
>JAOXYF010000001.1:18705055-18715254 GCA_028565775.1 Sternarchorhynchus goeldii | reverse complement strand
AGTGGTGGGGGTTGGGGGTTGAGAAGCTCACCACCGCAGAGCAAAAGGATGCCAGTGGCCAGCAGCAGTGGGTGGGCCTTGGCCAGCATGCTGATGACTCCAAGCATCCCGCTGATGAAGAGCACGATGGCACTGAGGGGCAGCAGCACAATGAAGGCTCCCTGCATGTCTGTGGAGAGACACATTCACCTCAGCGGAGGGTGGGAACCCAGAGTGCCGTGCCTCAAGACCTACAGGGGCCACAGAGCGGCGCAAATGGGTGTGTTTTTTTTTTTCTTCTGTCCATTCCCACTTTTTTGCGTCTAATGAAGGGCTTGATAAGCAGCTTGTGAGTGGCTTACGCTGAACCGTGGGATGTTGCCTACAGCAGGACTGCAGCAAGGGTGAGCAGTTCCTGCTCCACACTAACCACACTAACTCTGGAGTAGGTCATGAATGGTGATGGGCTCTGCCCTGAGGGGAGGGGAGGAGACCCACGAGCTTGTGGTGTGCAGAGGTGGCTGACGCAGCTGGGGCTGGATATCTCTCCTCTATAACTCCATCTAAAAACTACCAGGAGGCACACACATAGTTTTGCAGCAGCTGGCTAAGCAAAACAACCCATTAAAACACCACAGCCCCAACTCCCTTGTTAATATAATGGATGATTTTAACAGCACAAACAAAACAAACAAGATCTCCAGTGGACCTGGTTACTAACTGCTAAAACTTTAGGCCACTGCTGCAAAACAAGTACAACTCCAGTACTGATCTCATGAGTAATGGATAGTGAAAACTGAGCATGCAGTTAAGCTTTCGTTTCAAAAACTCAACAAATCAAATGGCTTTAACCAATGGAGACCAAAATACATCAGAAAATGTCCAGCGCCACAGTTGTCGTTGAAGCCCTGCAGACCCATTCGCCTTTGCCATGCACTGAAATCGCAGAAGAGCATGGAGAGCTCAAGAAGTCTGGGAACAGTCCCCTGCATTCCCACACCATGCGGCTTAGAAGGAGCATCTTTTGGCCATCGCCCAACCACTTTTGTAAGGACACGCACGGTCATGACCTTGTATCCCCACCATGTTCAAACACTCTGCTGAGCAGCCTGGCCCGATGCTCACGCAAGTCTTTGCATAACAACCGGCCCGGAGAACCGTTCAGCAGCACAGTTCTCGAGTTCCTGCTACGCACACTAGGACAAATAACAGCAACCTTCAGTCAGGTTATTTGTAATAGGATTTACAATTCATTAACAAGACACGGTATGTATTCACAATTGGGCTGTGGGCTCAACAGAAGGAAGGGGTTCTCTGGTCCATATGGCCTGGGAATCATGTTTTTAAAGAGTAACTTTTAAAGAATAAAGACCCATCTTAAAGATAATGGTGGGAAAGGTTAGACCATATGGATGGCAGGCACCAGGAACATGAAACAGGACCAGGGTTTCATGAAACATGAAATAGTGATTATGCACCTGTTATTTAGAGGCCTTACCTGAAAGCCTACTGAAATCATTTCCATAGCAATGGTGTCCTCTGGCTGCGAGATGAGGAGAATTTACGATCTAAGAAGAGACTGGATTTGGATGGTTTGATGATGTAAAGATAAAGAGTATGGATCTAAGGAGACCTTGTCTGTGGGATCATCAGTTGTTCTCAAGGCAACTCCTTTGTTGTATACCCTGCATGGTGAAAATAAAGATTTACCCACTTTTTTTTCATGGGCCAGCTCTGAGTGCCGTTTCTTGTTTTCCTGAAGAGTGCTTTGATTTTTTGTACAACACATCCCCTTCATGGAGTGAGCAAAGGACACATTACTGCACAGTGCTTCTAATTAAAAGAAAATCTAAGACTGAAGCTTTTTCCATATTTCGATTCCACGTTAGTAACTAATATTAGTTTCCAAATAACAAGTAAGTGAATAAAAACCTTGGAGTTTATGTATCTTTGGATCATATGTGTATATGAATGAGTTTCAAGGTAGTGATCAAGTTCAGATGTCGTCTTCAATCTTGCGTCTGAAAATAAACTCTACAGTGATTATGCCCCTGCTATTTAACTAAAGTAGAGAGCTTAGCTGTAAGCCTACTGTAATGATTTCCATATAAAACCTTATAACCTTGGTATAAGACCAAGTGATTTGCCCTTGACAATTCTATATTTCCATGACTGCGTTCTGATGATGTTTAGGCCTGAACTAAAGGTCATGTGCTGTCGTATGTAATAAAATGCAAAGTTAATCAATAAAATATAACGAATTGATTAAAATGCCCTCGGGGGGGGGGGGGATCCATGGAACTGAGGACTGTTGCTAGCCACATGCAGTGTGTGCTTTAGCAACACTCATTTTGACCAGAGAAATCTGTCCTTTAGAACAACTAAAAAGCCCACATTGTGATAAAAACCTAAATCTCCAGCATATGGGGAATTATAGCCTACACTTTTAAAGTGTCATACTGAGTAAGGACAGAGAACAAAGGATGCAAGTTCTTTAAGGTTTTAGTGGTGACAAACCAATACAAAAGATATTGACTGATGGAATACATGAACATAACATAAGCACAAACAAGGTGCAGGAAACATGGCTGGTTCTGGTGTAATTAATGCCTAAACACTATTTCACATAACACAGGTACCATCTTTCCATTTGCCATGTTCACTCACACTATGGAAGCCCAAACGTAAAGTCATAATGAGAAATGTTCTGTAAAATGTTATCTAAATACCAAGATTTTTAACAATTATATTTTTTTGTAAAAATAAGAAATGCTGTAATGTTTAAATGTTAAAATCAATTTGTCAGTTTTTCATAATAATAACAAATATGTTCCTATGATGTAGTGGCACATCAAAAATAACAGCAAATGCTCTCTTAATTTCAGAATAATGAGATAATTTATTATAAATATGATTATAGTGCCTTAGAGGAATAACAGACTATCTCATAATGAGGCGTTAGTTTAGAGAGACATTCGTGTGCGTGATGCAGTGTTTATCTAGACCATGAGTCCCCACAGCATCACCACTGACAAGGGAGTGTTGTGGCCGTGGGAGTGAGGCTCGTACAAGTTTTTACCCTTGTAAATGTCAACCGTGTTTCTAATGACCCGCCACCCATGGAGATTTGTTCTAACCCTAATGTAACACATCTCGTCTAGTTGATCAAGGCGTTCGGTAGCCAGGTGTGCTGGTGCTACCCTCTGCGGGGTGTACGGGGGCTAGCTGTTTTCTCCAAAGTTGTCGCTGGAGGAGGTTGAGATTGAGGGCCTGATTGCTAATTCTCATTCCATGCACCTACTTCGACAATTTCTTTCTGTATTTTGAACACGCTGTCTGAAGTAGGCTATCATTCTACCATTTCAAATGCTTGTCAAATATTAGCGTAGTAACCACAAACACAGCTTGGGCCAGCGTTACTCTGTACAGACCTTAAGGACTCATCGAAAGCCTCCCCTTTAACTCACAAATAGAGCTTTTCAATCTTACAACAGGCTAAAGCAAAATTAGAAGAACGCTTTTCATTGTTTGGGACACCAATAATTTAAGTTTTGGTTTATTTGTTTTATATTATAATATCACCTCATGGAAAGAATTCTTGTTCATAAAAGAAACCACGGGATAATCATGAGAAAAAGTTTTATTATTTGGAATTATGAAATGATCCTTTCTTCAATTGGTAGAAATGAGATTGGGGGTTATAGTTATTTATAACCCAGAAATGGAAGGGCAGTGTTACAGAGATAGTAGTTCAAATCACACCAAATCAAATTGTAAGAAAAGACCAAAGCCAACATATGAGTTATGTAGGCTCCAAACTAAACTGCTGCGGTGGGCCTACTGTTAAAACAATGGGCTAGAACCAATAACAATAAAAGAATATATACAATAGCATTGCATTGCAAAAGCAGTACAAAAGTTTCAGATCTTTTCTGTTTTTGCAGCTGTGTACTACTGCCAGTTTTGCTGAACTGTGAGGTCTGTTGAGAATTGAGAAATGAACTTCATCTATGGACCTGGTTCCCTCACAGCTAGATCATTTACACACAGAGATGACAGAGCAGGAAAAAGCAAAGGTGGGAAAAAAAACACTGTTCAGGATACAAAGGCCATTACTGAAATGCATTAGATTTCAAATTACTGCTACCTTATTATAACTTCATTACCTGATTATAATCAACAACATAATACACTATAAAAGAAATATATATATAAAAAAAACGGCACAATTTCAGTAATGTGTTATGATTAGGCTATTCTTCCACTGCTTTTAGTGAGGTGCTGAACCTTTTTTCTTAATGGAGCCGGTGTTAGTGTATCACTGTTGTTTTTTTTCTATTGTGGCAAGAATATGATTTGAAAATATGTCCTGTGAGCTACAACATCCTGTGAGCTACAACATCCTATGAGCTACAACATCCTATGAGCTACAACATCCTGTGAGCTACAACATCCTATGAGCTACAACATCCTGTGAGCTACAACATCCTGTGAGCTACAACATCCTATGAGCTACAACATCCTGTGAGCTACAACATCCTATGAGATACAACATCCTGTGAGCTACAACATCCTGTGAGCTACAACATCCTATGAGCTACAACATCCTGTGAGCTACAATTTTTCTCTACAAAATCATTTTTACACCCCTACTGTAATATAATATATATACTGTATAGTTGAAGTCAAAAGTTTACATACAATGAGGCTAAACAAAAACTTAATTCATCACTTAAAATAAGTGTTAACATGCACTTTTTTTCATAAGTCAACTGTTGCATTAATTAGTTGTATTTTTGTTTAAACAATCTGACACATATTTATTTCACTCTGTCATATTCACTGTTTTAATTCACTGTATCATGTTTTTGGTGAGTCAGACATTTATGTACCTCAAGTTGTCTCTTTACACAAACTGGACTTTTAGAAGCATCTGATTGGCCAAGTGCCGTAATTAGGAGTTAAGTGGGAGTGCACCTGTGGCAGTATTTAAGGGCGTACCTCTAGAGTTAGTGCCCTCGGTACCATTGGAAAATATGTAAAACCAAACACAAAAAATTTTGGGACCACACTGTATTTTTTAGAAACGAGGTACAACTCTCAGAGTTGAACAGTTTTATCCGAAAGATTCAAATGAACCTCAACACAGCACCAATGGAGTTGATGGCATCAGATACCAAAGTATCTTCATTCACCTTTGAGAGTGTCTTACATCAAAATGGCTTAAGAAACTGTTGTGGAAGAAAGAAGGCCAGAAGAAGTCCAGCATAGAAAAGTCAGACTGAAGTTTACTGGTGATCACCAGCACAAAGACTTAGCCTTCTGGAGGAACGGTATCAGAGGAACCATTGAAATGATCAGTACTATGCATAGGTGAAGAAAAGGCAAGGCCAAAGTACACCATCCCACACATGAAGTGGTGGGAGAATCATGCATTCCTCCAAAGGTGTCACAAAATGGCTTAAATACAAACGTATCGGAGTGGCCATTACAAAGTCCAGACCTGAATAGAACAGAAGATTTGAAGACTGAAAAGCGAAAGCATTACAAAGTCCAGACCTGAATAGAACAGAAGATTTGAAGACTGAAAAGCGAAAGCATTACAAAGTCCAGACCTGAATAGAACAGAAGATTTGAAGACTGAAAAGCGAAAGCATGTCCAGGCAAGGGGAGCCAACAAACCTGACTGAATTATGTCAGGTAGTAAAAATTATTAACCGAATACACAAGGTTTAAAGAGAAAAAGCAAAACAAATCCCATCTTGATATAAATGCCTCTTCTCCTTCTTTGCAAGTTTTTCTTCTTTTTTTCGCCACACATTTACAGTGGTGCTTGAATGTTTGTGAGCCTTTTAGAATTTTCTATATTTCAAATCAAATCAAGTTTATTTACATAGCACTTTACAACAGACGTTGTCTCAAAGCAGCTTTACAAGTGTCTGAGTCCAAGCCCCCAGTGATCAAGCCAAGGGCGACAGTGGCAAGGAAAAACCCCCTAACAGCTTGAGGAAGAAACCTTGGGAGGAACCAAGACTCAAGGGGGGGAGCCCATCCCCTTCTAGCCAACACTGGTCACTACAACAACAAGATAAATATATAAACAAAACACAGAGTAGTAAATTATAAACTATAATATAAAGTCCAGGGCTGTGCCACAGCAGGGGGAGGGACCTTCATCCAGTTGATTAATCCTCCATCTGTGTCTGGATAAGTAGGAGGTGGTTGGTCCAGGGCAGGTAGCAGAAGAACCTTGTCAATCTTTACTTAGTACCAAGGACAGAAATTAGTAAATTTCTCGGTATATTTCTGCATAAATATGACCTAAAACATCAGATTTTCACACAAGTCCTAAAAGTAGATGAAGAGAAACCAGTTTAACAAATGAGACAAACATATTATGCTATTGAGGAAAATGATCAGGTGTGAGTGGGCACCATGTTTTATTTAAAGAACAGGATCTATCAAAAGTCTGTTCTTCTCTGTATCAGCGCACAAACAAAGGAGATTTCAGAGGACCTCAGAGTTGTTGATGCTCATCAGGGTGGAAAAGGATACAAAACCATCTCTAAAGAGTTTGGACTCCACCAATCCACAGACAGACAGACAAATGGAAGAAATTCAAGACCATTGTTACCCTCCCCAGGAGTGATTGACCAATAAATCACTCCAAGAGCAAGGCGTGTAACAGTTGACGAGGTGAAAAAGAACCCCAGGGTAACTTCCAAGCAATTGATGACCTCTCTCATATTGGCTAATGTTAATGTTCATGAGTCTACCATCAGGAGAACACTGAACAACAATGGTGTGCATGGCAGGCTTTCAAGGAGAAAGCCACAGCTCTCCAAAAAGAACATTGCTGCTTGTCTGCAGTTTGCTAAAGATCACGAGGACAAGCCAGAAGGATATTGGAAGAATGTTTTGTGGACAGATGAGACCAAAATAGAACGTTTTGGTTTAAATGAAAAGCATTATGTTTGGAGAAAGGAAAATGCTGCATTTCAGCATAAGAACCTTATCCCATCTGTGAAACATGGTAGTGATAGTATCATGGTTTGGGCCTGTTTTGATGCATCTGGGCCAGGAATTCATTGGAACAATGAATTCTGAATTATATCAGAGAGTTTTGAAGGAAACTGTCAGGACATCTGTACATGAACTGAATCTCAAGAGAAAGTGGCTCATCCAGCAAGACAACGACCCTAAGCACACAAATCGTTCTACCAAAAAATGGTTAAAGAAGAATAAAATTGATGTTTTGGAATGGCCGAGTCAAAGTCCTGACCTTAATCCAATCGAAATGTTGTGGAGGGACCTGAAGCGAGCAGTTAATGTAAGGAAACCCACCAACATCCCAGAGTTGAAGCTGTTCTGTACGGAGGAATGGGCTAAAATTCCTTCAAGCTAGTGTGCAGGACTGATCAACAGTTACCGGAAACGTTTAGTTACAGTTATTGCTGCAATGAGGGGGTCATACCAGATACTGAAAGCAAAGGTTCACATACTTTGCCACTCACAAATATGGAATATTAGATCATTTTCCCCATACATAAATGACCAAGTAATATTTTTGTCTCATTTGTTTAACTGGGTTCTCTTTATCTACTTTTAGGACTGATGATGGTCATATTTATGTAGAAATATAGAAAATCGTAAAAGGTTCACAAACTTTCCAGTACCACTGTATGCCAATGTGCCTACTAAACTATGTTTGAATCAAGTAAAGAGAGATCACACACATAGCTAATAATCTACAGTCCATGCACAGAGCACATTTGTGCATGGCTTCTGAGGTTGGTCCTCTACAACTATTTCTGCATTACCTCTCAATGGAAGCTTCTTTCCTCTCTCTGGTGAAAGCGGTATGATCAAAGCTGGACCCAAGCATACTGCAGACATAGATCAAAAGAAAACTTCAACTTGAAATAGCCTTGAGGTCTTTTAGCTGATGATAAGATGTGATGTTGGTGGGGGGGGGGGGGTGGAGTTGGGCTTTACTGCATTACAACCGCTGTGCTGTACAGATCTGTTGGGTTCTGGAAAAAATGTGAAGACCAAGTCCTTTTTTCACATTACTATTTTATATAATTTTTAACTGTTTGATGTGGTTACCAAATGGGAATTAAAGCTTGAAATGGGGAAAAACAAATATGTGTATATGTGTGTATATATTTCCCATTGTAGTTGTACCACTAGGTGCTGTGTGGCTCCAGCAGATCCCAGGAATGACATCCCAAACATTCTTCACTGAGGTTTTGACCACATGTATATTATGTGCATAAATCTATTAAAATGATGTTTGATCCTTTTCCACAATAAAAGAAATTCCATCTATTGTTTAATACTGCCAAAGACAATGCAAGGAGGAAAATAACACCATGGGCCACACTGGCCAAGTGAGTAGTGGAAGGGCACACTTGCTTCCACTGTGCCAGTCACAGCTGTGGCTCTCTGCTGAACCAGTCGTGTTTCCATGGGAACCCAAGCACGATGGGCCGATCCTGGGGTTACAGGCGAAGTGTGTGTGTGTATGCGTGTCTGTGTATGGACATTCACAGTACAGTGTTTAGAAAAGATTAATGGTTGATGTTTAAATTGATTAAATGGTGTTAATGTACACAAACACGTTGAGTACTGCTGATCTGTTGCAGTTAGTTACAGCATGATATATGTGACGCAGAGTTTGGTATGTGCTTTATTTAGGCACCTTGATTCACATCTAAATTCCATCAATTTCCTTCAGGCAGCAGGTTGACTACAAAAACAAGATCAGAAAATCAGAACATCAGAGCAGAGCTGTCATTTAGCCATTCTTAGATGGGGCTCAGAGCTCTCAGGCAGACATGATTACAAGATTTTTATATATATGATATCTCTGTTTTTAGTGATTTTGCACTGAACAAAATCTATTGGATTTACATACTAGAATTGTTTACACCTTTTACATTTGTGTTACTGAAGTTGCTGATGTTGATATAAAGTCGTTTGTATTAGTGCATACGGTCTTGTTCTACTTTTTTATCGTTGTACAGTTACAACCAATCACAGTCCAACTTTGCACAGGATTTAAATGGTCATAGTTGAGCCCAAGTCTCAAAACACGCAAGACTGTCATTACTGCAGATAAGTGTAACTTTGTTCTTGCTAAGATGTTCATGGGTGGATTTAATCTATGACAACCTGCTGTAAGACAAAATTACTGTGTTTTATGTTAGAATTAGAACAATATTTGTCTGCAATGCCCTAAAATAGGACTGCAAACTCATAAATCTTCTTTATATAAAATCATGAGGAAATTAACCTAGTTATAGTGTCTGTAGCGTAACTGTTACTAGATTTGTTACAGTTACTGGATTTGTTACAGTTTTTCCAGATAGGCTGAGCTTCTGTATATGAAATGCTTATATGAATCTGGTATATTCAATAAAAAAATAACACAGAACTAACATAAGAACTGGTAACTGTACAGCTACCAAAGTAATGCAACGTATACAAGAAACAAGAAGAAATTACTCATTTCATCAAGTATTCACACACAGGAACACTCATAAAATCATGTAATGATAACAGCCAAAACAATTCTTACTTAGTATCTGCCTTTGTGAGTCTGTAAAATTTCTTCCATTTCTGAAAGGATTCATGAATGGCCAACACTGGTTGTCAACTGTAAAAGATAATATAATCAAATTGAGGTTGTTGCATAAAAAACGTATTTAATTCAAATTATATCAATAGACTGACATTAAAGAATAAAAACATAACTTACAGTTACAAGTCCTCCACAATCCAGAATGTGAACTTAGTGACACAGAGGAATTATTTTCTCTTTTTGAAGTATCAATAACGTACCAAAAATCAGTTCCGATTGCTAGAACCAGACACACAAAGCTGAAAACTCCGAAAGAAATTACAAAAACAGCCAGTCCACTTAAAGTAAGTTTCATTCTGTCTTTTGAGATTTCCCTGTGATTTTAGACCAAGTTCTGCTAAGCAGTGAGGGCTTCGAGCCTTTGGTAGAGCTGAGGAAACGCACCTACCCTGGGCACAGCCACACTGCCAGCCTCTCTTATCCGAGTATGTGGTCTTTAGAATACGCCAGACTTCTCCAGGAGATGGCAGTGTGTTCTATTATCAGTATAAGCAGTTATGTGTTCTCTCTCTCTCTCTCTCTCTCTCTCTCTCTCTCTCTCTCTCTCTCTCTCTCTCTCTCTCTCTCTCTCTAT
>JAOXYF010000001.1:18629494-18701156 GCA_028565775.1 Sternarchorhynchus goeldii | reverse complement strand
AATACTGCAAACCCCCCCCCCCCCCCCCCCTTACATAAAGCATTAGTTGTACATAGCAACACAATCCTGAATTGTTATTGTTTGCCTCTGAATGAAATGGATAGTCCCTGAATGAACCCCTGAGTCATAAAGAAGCTAATAGCAGGCTGTGCGTATAGCAATAAATATAAACGCAGAAGCTTGGCGGTGGAGCAGGAGAGCAGATCCTTCCTGATGCCAGATAGACTCGGACTTGCTTTTTAATGAGACCATGAATCACTTGCCCAGGATTCATAAGACAAGATACCGTCTGTCATAGGGCACATTACATAAGTCTAATTAACTTAGGAATCTCCGAACACCCATCCTGCGGCACCCTAGGCAGGCAGCCAATCAACAACCATGCCTTTGCCTATAGCTGTAAACTCAATAAAAGAAAGCACAATAAAATCAGGTGTATGGGGGCATGTATGGCTGTGTTTGTGCATGGTGGGGTGCGTCTTGAGTGTGACTTTCATCCCACGATGCATCCGTCTCCAGTCTTTGTGTCGAAGTTCAGGATCCTGTGGGTGGAGGAAGAGCAGGCGGAGGCTCGTGGAGGGCGTTCTCCCAGGGAGGAGGCGGAGGTTGAGCAGCACTCTCTGCTCGATGACGACGGGGATCTAGACGTGAAGCGCAGGCCCGTGAACGTGGTGCCCGACCGAGAGGGCACCCACCCCATCATCCTCAGCTTGGCTGCAGGGGTGCCCGGTGAGGAAGACAACGATGAGGTGGAGGAAGAAGGCTGCGCGAAGGATGTCATTAATATCGGTTAGGGATCCACCTGTTACCACTTTTATCACAGACCCTAGCGAGCAGTACAGATTGACTGGGTTTTTAGAGGCGGCTGCATGAGTTTAGGTAGAAATGGCCGGTTCCATGTCCTTCATGTTGGATCTAGTCTTGAACTGGACTTGTGTAAAAGACGCTCACCATCCCGGTCGTCTTCTGCAGAGCACACGATGGCCACATCACTGGAGGACGTTGGAAAGCAGGTAAATACACGCCCAGCCTCCATTAACCTGTTATGCAGTGAACTGTTTGGTTCCATTGGCTGGTTTCATTTTGGTTCGACAGGTTTGGCGAGGAGCTCTACTCCTGTCCGACTTCATCCTCTCACAGCGCAGCGTGTTTCAGGGAGCGACCGTCCTCGAACTGGGAGCGGGAACCGGCCTTACCAGCATCGTCATGGCAAGCGTTGCTAAAACGGTGTACTGCACAGGTGCATTGAACAGTGTTTACTGAGGCATTGTTGTTTTCACTGTAGAACTTTTTCACAAATCGTTTCCCAGCAAATCCATAAACATGCTGTGTGGACAAATATAACCAAAAGATACGTTCCTCAGAAATGGAGTTGGAAACAGTAAACAAAGACTGGTGTTTATATGTATTACACACACACACACAAAATAAACACATTAATAAATTAATACAAATTTTAAAAAATCCAAAATTGTGCAATAATAAGCTTTTCATGGTCATATTTTAAATACAAATATTTTTTTAAAAATATTATCTTGGTGTAAAGCATATGAGTATATTTCAATGTTTCAATCTTTTACCCTCCAACCGGTATAGTGCAGTGATGAGAGGATGATGACAGGTCTCAGGAGTTTTTCATTCTTGTGAATTTCCTAACCAGTGATTTGCTTTTAGGAACATTACATTTAATTTTGGTTTTGATCCATTGTTTTTGCACAGGTTTGTGTGTGTATGAGTGTGAATGCATGCATGCATGTATGTGTGAAGTTAAAAATATTTAAAATTTGAATTTCATTTCAATTTTTTTTATATTTATCTTAAATCTAGATTATATGTAAAGAAAGGGTATGATTTGATGTGTATTACGTAGAGCATTAATATTTATTGTTAAAGATATAGATTTTTTTATAGCATATATGTTTGAGCCTGTAAAAAATCCTGAAGGGAAAATTCCCTCATAATTTTGAAAATTATGAGATTTTCAAATTATGAGAAAAAATCTGATGTCAGGGCTCTAGTTCAGAATATACACTACTCAAAAAAATAAAGCGAACACTTACACAAGACGCAAAACAGAACCAGAGTCCTGCAAAATGACCTCCAGCAGGCCATTAATATCCATGTTTCTGCTCAAACTGTCAGAAATGGCCTTGATGAGGGTGGTATGAGGGCCCGATGTCCAATGGGCCCGGAGGAGAACATCCACCGCCTCATCAGGAGCATGCCCAGGTGTTGTAGGGAAGCCATACAGGCATGCGGAGGTCACACACACTACTGAGCCTCATTTGAACTTGTCTTGAGGCACTTCCACTGAAATCTGAAATTAGATTTTCCACTTTTATTTTGAGTATAATTTCAAATCCAGACCTCCATGGGATAATAATTTTTATTTACATTACAATAATTTACAATAATTTTTCCATTTTTGATGATCCCTCAGCACATTCCACTATATAATGAATAAAGATTTTTCAACTGGAATATTTCATTCATTGAGATCTAGGATGTGTTATTTCAGTGTTTCCTTTATTTTAGTTGAGCAGTGTATATATTAAATGCACAGACATATGGAATCCCTGTTGCTTTAAAAGAACTCACTTAAGCTGTCTAGTATCTCAGATATGTGCTGCCTAACCTTGGAGCTGTTTACTCCATGCAATCAGAACCATTTGCTCCATGAAATCAGAACTGTCTGCTCCATGAAATCAGAACCGTCTGCTCCATGAAACAGAGCTGGTTGTGGCTGATCTCCTTCAGCCTCGATCATTTCAGATCTGAATTAGTGCTTTTTCTTCTTTCCACAGGGGATGAGTGAAAAAAATCTAATTGTGGTTTTATTTTATGTGAATTTTTTATTTCTGCAAATTGTATGTGGTGTTGCATAAGCTGTCTGTAGAAAGAGCATTTTTTGGAAGGCCCATGTGGTTATTTATTTAATGATTGTTTTTGAAACTCTTGTCGTTTACCTTGATTTTTCTTTTGTACATTTGTTGTACTCATGCCTGGATTTGTCTGTGTTGCAGATGTTGGTGAAGACCTCCTCAGCATGTGTGAGAGAAATGTGTCTCTGAACAAGCACTACATTGATCCTGCAGGTGAACCTTATTGTCCTTCATTATTGTGTGTGTGTGTGTGTGTTTGTGTGTGTGTGTGTGCACTCATGCATGCATGCACGTGTGTTTGTGTGTGTGTGTGTGTGTGTGCACTCATGCATGCACGTGTGTGTGTGTTTGTGTGTGTGTGTGTGTTTGTGTGTGTGTGTGTGTGTGTGCGCCCACATGTGAGTGTGTGTGTGTGTGTGTGTGTGTGTGTGTGTGTGTGTGTGTGTGCTCTCATGCATGCACGTGTGTGTGTGTTTGTGTGTGTGTGTGTGTGTGTGTGTGTGTGCACTCATGCATGCACGTGTTTGTGTGTGTGTGTTTGTGTGTGTGTGTGTTTGTGTGTGTGTGTGTGTGTGTGTGTGTGTGTGGTCCGTCATCTATCCTTAATGGTACTTGCCTTACTCTCCCTCAGCCGAGCATGGCGTGAAGGTACGGCAGCTCGACTGGGCCGCTGACGATTTCCCATCAGGTAGAAGGACGCGTCTGGATGCACGTGCGCTGCCTAGAGGTCAGCCCATTCACGCGTTCACGTGAACCTTCTGATGCCTGCGCTCTTCTCCAGACGCGGACTCTGAGTTTGGCTGGAGTGAGGACGAGGTGGCTCATCTTCACGACAGTGCCACATTCTTGATCGCAGCAGATGGTGAGCCAGAGGGGAAATTTAGCATTAAAGACAAAATCAGAAATTCACACAGCTGTGTTTGTTTTGTCATGTTGAATCATGTGTCGTCTTATGTAATCAAAACACAGAGGCTGTGTGCTTCATGCCAGTCTTCTTTGCGAGGGGTGGGGTGTATGCCACTTTATGCCACACTATGCCACATCTACGGCTATGCATAGCTTATGTTTGCCATTTTCAACCATGTTATCAGTGAGTGATTTGTGTCCACAGGATCGCTGCATGTTTTTGGGTTGCAGGCCGTTGCACCCAGCAGTGAGACTGAAACAGTCCAGCAATGTTACTGTGGCTCATATCTCTCGTGTTGGGTTAGTGTCACTGCTGTGTTAAGATCACCCAAATATTATCCAATCAGCAGTGCTCTTGTGAGAAACTGACCAATGATGAATAACACAGATGGTGGCTGACATGGCAACTGAATAGTTATACACTTTTAAATGTACCAGCCTAAAAGAAGGGGGTTCTTCTTCTTCTTCTTCTTATCCTGTTCAACCTGTTCCCCGCTTTTGTATCAATGAACATACTGCTCAAAAACATTTCTCCAAACATGTATTTGAATTCTATATACTCACATATTATCAAGAACATTCTCTCAAGAACATCTGGAGCAATAAATCGGTAAGAATATAGCCATACTTGAGACTTGGAAGAATGCTGGAACTGGTGACCATTACACAAGTGCTCTTCTCCGAACATAAGAGTGTTTTGAAAAATGACTAAAGTGTCTTTTTTAAATGCTTCTGTGCTAACCAAGGCTACCACTTGGCTATTGTAAATGCAGCTTCAAGTCAAGTCAAAATTTATTTATATTTTACAGCAACCGTTGTTACAAAGCAGCTTTACAGATTGTCCGAGTCCAAGCCCCCAGTGAGCAAGGCAAGGGCGACAATAGCAAGGAAAAACTCCCTGAAGATTGGGCACCACAATAACAATAATACAATCAGTAAAGCCTATCCATTAGGAGCAGTGAGTGATGTTCAGTTAGTGAGACTCAAGCAGAGGAAGGACATCAGGGTGAATCAAGCAGATCAGCAGATCATGAGGCAAGAATCTGGATCTCTAGTATCTCCTGGAGCTTGAGGTGTTATCTATCCTTGTCTGACTAATTAGGATACTTTTGTGCCCCCTTCTCCTAGTTTGCTATGACGATGACCTTACTGATGCCCTGTTCCGAACCCTATACAGAATTACCAGCAATCTCCGCAACCCCAGCACAACCTTCCTCTGCCTAGAGAAACGGTAACAAGAAGTTAGTCATTCAAAGACTGTACAGATGTGTTGGACCTCAGTCCCAGAATACCACTCTGACTGCATCATTTACTGTTTTTCCCAATTTAAGACATCTGGTTGTGCCCATCAGCTAATTATAAAGTCCATTAAAAATCACAGGGACTTCACTTTGACATTACCTGCCATCTGTGTTAATCGCACACCCAGGCCCCGGGGGGGTGGGGTTGAGGGGGCTGGGGTGTGTCGCTCCGCCGTGTCCCTCTGCAATGCCCTCCCTCCTCCACCCACAGGCTGAACTTCACCCTGCGCCACATGGACGTGTCATGTGAGGCCTACGACCACTTCCGCCACTGCCTTGAGCAGCTGGCGTCCCTGAGCCATGGAAGGATGCAGTTCTCAGTGACACCAGTGCCCTGCACCTTTCCACAGTTCTTCGAGTACGAGCGTGTAGACCAGCTGGTGCGTAGCATCCGCCTTCGGCGTGCCATCCTGGACACACACACACACACACATGAATGGTTCCTAGGTCACCGGTCCTGTAGGTTCACACTTTGGTGTTGGCCTCACCCCAAAGCCGATCACGAGCTGTATTTTTAGACACGCTCCACCATTAGGAACGTTTGGTCTCATTTTGACCAGCCATCTCATGCTTCTGCTCTTCAATGAATTTTGTTGATAGCAACAACCTCTGTCCCTTTGACTTTAAGAAGCCTAACCTCTTTTTTGTTTGGTTGTTTTGCAGGAGCTTTGGAAGGTGTCGGCCTCCCGCCTTTAAACTATTATGCATTTCAACGTCCTGACAGAATCAAGAGCCTCTCTTGGTGTCCCGATTCTTCTGGAACTCGGTTCGGCTTTGTGCAGTTGCGAGCATTTTTAACTGAAAGTAAAAGAGTGGTTCCTGGTGGGAACCTCATTTTAAATTATGCACATTTGTGTAGCTTGTATAGGATTTCAGCATGTTATACTGGGCTGTGCTGTGTTCCAGCACCGCTTATGAAAACATGTATTTTTTTGCTTTTATCTGACATAAAGTGTGATTAATTTACATAAATCGTGTGTTGGTGGGAAAGTCAGAGTGTAAGTTTTGTCACATTTCCTTTCATTTTATGTATTTTCTTTCATGTTGCAAACAAATTCTGACCAACATTTGGAGGGATTAATGTGCCTTTAAATACTTTTATCAAGGATTTTTAAAGAAAGTATCTTCAGATTTAAACAGACTCAGCTTTGTTTTAGTCTTGAAGTATTTTTTTGTTTGTTTGTTTGTCCCAACTCTGGTGAGAGTCATAGTGTGAGTACACAGGTGGTGTGTGTTGGCAGAAGTGCCCCACATGAAAGCATACTGTGCAGTGCTGAATCAAGGAGATGCTGAATCTCTCCCATCAGAATGATGGTTAATGACATTACTGTTGACCTATTTAACTATTAACCTGATATGTACTTCTAAAAAAAAAATGAAGTGAAAAGAAAAGCAGGAGCAAACTGGGATTGTTAAACCTGAATGGGTTCAGAACAGGTTAAGCTAAACCCAGCCAAGCCCCACCCTACCCCACAACACCAGCCTGGGTGAAGAGGTTTTAACACCACCAGACCTTATTCTCCAACAACAACGAATACACAGTGTCAGTAAATGCTGTGCGATTCTCATTGGCCAACTCAGGCAGCTTGAAGGACAAATGAATGTGGTGAATAAATTAAAAGGGCACCTACTTCACAACATCACAACATTAAAAGAGCTGTTTTTCTTTTCTCCGTTTTTTTGTCCACTGAAGGGGCACATCTCCATTAGAGGAGCACCTACAGGAAGTGGCTGTTTCATGATGCTTTCTCACTTGTAGGAGTTACTATGTACAGCACTGCATCCCATTTGCTCTGCTGGAAAGGGCACTTCATAACGTCGCCCTTTCCCCACTGGAAGGACCCCCACGGGGAGCGAGTTTAGACCGTTGGGTGGCCACTGCGTTATGTTCTGTCCACTAGAGCGGGTACAGGATGTTAATGACACGTTCATAACACATCTTCTTGTTCTAGAGGGCACATCGTCAAAATATATTGCATGAAGGGGAACTCAATTTTTTACGCCAGAAACAAAAATCTGAAATACCTAGAGGAGAGAGGAAAATTTCAATGCAGCACAGTGAACAAGCCAAAGGCAAAATTGGGAGAAAGAAAAAAAAAAATCTGGGCATAAGGAAGAAGCTGTAAGAAGAGTTAGACTCAAATATAAGACGCCCCATTTGTGAATGTAAATAAAGTAATAGTAAAATAAAAGTAATTAGTAAAATACCTATAGACAATGTTGAGTTTCGGAGATGAAGTGACCCAATTCATGTTAACATGGGATTAGACTGCATGGGTAGCGAGGTAGAGAAGCGGTAAACGAGTGTGTTTCAAACTACCTGGCAAGAGGTGTAAGA
Source organism: Sternarchorhynchus goeldii (assembly GCA_028565775.1). Taxonomy (NCBI): domain Eukaryota; kingdom Metazoa; phylum Chordata; class Actinopteri; order Gymnotiformes; family Apteronotidae; genus Sternarchorhynchus; species Sternarchorhynchus goeldii. The sequence continues at coordinate 18,693,729 of JAOXYF010000001.1, read as the reverse complement.
CGAACATTTTTTAATTTTTTATCCTTGGAAAATTCACCAACAAAGAAGGTTGCAGTAAAATCCTGGAGGAAGGTGGGGGAAGGAACACACACACACATACACACACACTGATGGACTGCATGGTCCCTGGTTGGCTGCAATGTTTGTCTCATCCTCTGATTACAGATTTGTCAAAGGAACCTCTGCTGTGAATTTTCAGTCATGGAAGGGGAGGGACTTGCATGCTTTTCTTTGCTGATCTTGCAGTAATTTACAGGACATACAGTAAAAGTCTTAGGTCATCATGTATTTTGACAAGGTATAATGACTGTAGTGACATGAAGCAATATCTACCAACAGATTTGCCAATAACCAGTGGGATATCAGCTGCATGCACTAATAGGGGCCTCACTCGCATGCACGGAAACTGCTCATGGCCAGACACCCAGGAAATGAATCTTAATGAATAAATGAAGTTTATTGAATAACAATGAATAATGGGTTCACAGAAACAGAGAAGAAAAATGTAAATTTAACTATGTGAAGGTAAAAAGTGTAGCGTACTAATACAACTATAAAAGAAAGAAAAGGGAAAAATAATATAAAGTATGCAGTGAGAGTAATCATACGGAGCGTGACAGTATACGAAGAATCACGTGGCACCCTAACCGGTACCAAAGACACTTTACTGGAGATGGAATTTAAACTTAACTTATAATTATATCGATTACAAATTTAATAGGAGATAGACACCTCAAAGTTCAAACTGACCCAGCAACCCCATCAAAAATAGACACGAGATATATTGAGCCTTTCTGTGACGTCGCGAGGGGGTTGGGACCCAAATTGTTGTCCGTGCGTGCGCGCGTTGTGGGACCGCGTTGGTTTGTTGGACCGGAAGTTGCTTCAGATTCTCGTGGCACAGCCACCGGTCCAACTGGTCACAATACTGAGCATCGGATGCCTGCTGCAACGACGTCGCGAGCCAGTCCCGATCGGAACCGCTCCAGTGGAGAACCGAAGTTCACGGCCTTTGATGTAATGTCGAAGGGATTTCTGAGATTACTTGCCGGAGTCAGCCTAGGCAGAATTAGATGTTGTGTCACTTTCTCCGATGTAGAGTTGAAAATTGGTCGCCGAGTGGCCAAAACGGAACTTATTTCAACTCGATCAAAGGCGAAAGACAACTAAACTACGAGACTTTCCTGTCCACCAATTTGTCTACTACTAATGAATATTCACTAAATTTTTACAAATTTTCTTGTGACTTGGTCACTCCCCAGGGTTTCAGGCGGGAAAGCTAAAGCTAAAGAATGTATGAGCACTTAATCACAGATAGTATCAGCATCATATGTTCACATAAACAAACACACAGACCACGCTGACACCGAGTAGCGCCCCACTATTAACAGATAAAACTTTGCTTAGCAACACTGTAATGACAACCTATAGAGCAAAATTCATCATAATTGGAAATATCTCAATCCTGCATAATAAACAATAAAAACAAAAGAATAAAAAAAAGAATACACAAACCATACTGCATGCTTTCTAACTAATAACATATAAGGAATAATAACTAGACTAATTTCACGCGATTAACATTGCTTTTCTATACTATTATTCTACTACTATGACTTCAACTTAGAAGAAAATGCGCTTTATCGCATGGTTACATTCCTTCCCATAACTACTTGGTGTGAGATCTAAGTCAAGTACAGATTTAACTGTAATGAACTGAAAAGTGCAGTTAATAAACAACACATGGTTACAAACAACTTATTCATAAACAAATTGACCCAGCAGTAACTTAATGGTTCATGTAATTTGTCCAGTTTTTATTAAAAAGTAGGTTTAACTTCTTCAGCTCAGAGTAATAAACCTGGTGATGTTCCTGGTTCTTTCTACTCCATTTGATGGCACTATAGCTCCATGGTTCAGAACAGGTGATGGAACCAATGTGAAGTTTAATGAGTTCCAATGAACGTGAGGTCAACAAAACTTATGTCTCTGAAATCCTCTCGAGGAGAGGAATCTGATGGTCACTTTCCTGATCCGATAGCGTTTTGGGAAAGTGTTTTTAATACCGGTGGTTACATGGAAGCATTAAAGAATGTGGTGTCAGTTCCTTCACCCTGCATTCCTCTTACATCAGGCTACTTTGAGGTCATAAAAGTAGCTCTGGAGAGTGTAGCCAGTCATAAACCTCTCACCCTGAGATCCTGAGAAAGGGTTAGGTGCTGGTAAGATGGGTCCATGTAGCAGTGGTAACCTTGAGTGTCTGGGAACAGGTCAAAGTTGAGGGGAAAAGTCATTTTGGAGTGCATTATCCACTACAATGATCGTATACAATGAATTCTCAATCTCTGTAGTAGAGTACAACCAGAAAATACAGGAAATTGGTATGCAGTGTTTTTTTTTTGTGTAAAAAACTAAAAGCAAAAATAGATTATGTAGGCTGCAGTGGCAAGTATTTAGTGCGACTTCTCCTTGCAGAAAACCTGCCTCTCTTAAACCTAAAGGGAATCGAACTCTAATTAATGTCCTTGCTAACTCCTGTATTTGTCCTACCATTTTATGTCAAAATGACTGCTGTGAAAAAAAAGTCTATTAAATCAGGTTTTTGCTAAACATGCTCAGTGGTCGGAATACATAGACGGAAGAAGAATCAATGGATGAAGAATGCACAGAGGGAGGAAGAACAATCTGGTTGGAATACACAGAAGGAAGAACAATCAATGGTTGCTGCCAGTGCTGGTTTACCATTTTGTGTTGTGAAGTTTGAGAAAGATTTGACAAATGGAGGACTATATTATTTAGAATAATAAATATCAAAGGAGGATGAATCCCCTCTTGCCCTTCCAGGCGGTCTTTTTCTCCTCTACCAGAAACCTGTTCCTAGAACTGCACTCTTCTGGACGGAGATCTCAGGTGTTGTTCCTTCAATCTGTTGGAGCCACTCCCCCAGTTGGGCGGTCACAGCCCCCAGTGCTCCTGTTACCGCTGGAACCACTGTTGCCTTTACTTTCCACATCTTTTCCAGCTCTTCTTTCAGCCCTTGATATTTTTCGAGCTTCTTGTGTTCCTTGTGCCTGATGTTGCTATCCCATGAGATATATATCATGGGATATATATATATATTCAGCTAATCCTATCTTGCAATCCGAATAATAGCCTAGAATAAAACAGCTTTTTAATCATTGCTTTGCAAATTTTCTCATGTATTATCATGCAAAGCTGCTAGCTGCTATAACCTATAGTTTTACCAATTTAATACCTAAATACAGTTCCTATATATATATATATATCTCATATATAGTAACTCATAACTCATATATATCTAAAGTAACATATTATAGCTACTTGAGGCTTGATGTTGTCAAATTGATGGGCAACTCCTACACAGTTGGAAACGGAGAGGTTTTCTGTTGGTTGCATTCTACAACCTCACTACTGATCCTACATACTGCCCCTTAAAGTAGAGGCAGGTGATCCTTGCAAAACTTCTCCAATTTGACTGGACCATTCTTCATGGGTTTTCTTTGCAGTGAACACAGATTTGAAAATAGGCATCACAATCACTGTTCATTCAAATACCTCTATGGTGCAAGGTTTGGACTCTAGATTGGAACATAGCACATTGGTAAAATAGTATATGCCTAAAGAACTATTTGCCCTAAAGAACAACTTCAGACTGAGCCTTCATACCACTGACTATGGAACCGCATGGCACAGGGTACAGTGTTTTCACAGGGTCTAATCTTGTAGGTTGAAAGATCTGCATATTGCAGGCTATCTGAGGAAGAACGAGTTTACAAATTTAGCAAGATGATCAGCAAAACATCTGTTGAAATAGAAGTTGATCAGCTGTCACGTTGCGCACCCAGACCCATTGCCAGTCCCCCGTCAACACCACGCCCATCTCTCCCACCTTCCCATCACACCTGTTTCACATTGCCTGTAACCATTTGCCTCCGTATATAAACCCACAGGTTCTGTATGGGCCTACAACAAGATTTTCCCTGATCTCCAGTCAGAAGCATCAAACTACCCAGAGATCAGGGCCATACAAAGGTGATTTTAATGAACAAAGGTGTTATTACAAAGGGAAATAATATTAACAACACCACAATATACAAAAACAGAATTTATTTACAAGCACAAGTATATACAATGTGACCACCACAACAGGCTGCTACCGAGATAGGAGAACAATGGCGGAACCCAAGCAAATAAATTAATAAAACAAGTCTAAACTAACCTAAGGCACAGAACCTGCCCTAACTAATAAGAGAGAGAAAAAAAACTACCTACAGGCTAAAGTATCACTGCTGCAGCCAGGGGACGAGCCAATGCTCCCACCTACCTGAAGCCCAACATCCACTTTGGAGGGACTGCTCAGCCTAGACATTATATCATTATTGTATTGGACTGCTACCAGCTGGGCCACCCAATGGAGGATGGGTTCCCTTTTGAGTCTTGGTCCTCCCAAGGTTTCTACCTAATCCCTGCCTAGAGAGTTTTTCCTTGCCTCTGTTGGCCCTGGCTTACTCATTAGGAACTTGAACAAAAGTCTTCATAGACAGTGGTCTTACCTTCAATACCTTCTGAATAAGAATAATTTCAGCTTCGAACAGGGACAGATTATTCATACCAAAAAATATTACTGACATTGTTTTTGTCAACTCACAACGATAACGTTACAACCACCTCACACACCTACAGAGAAATAGACAGCGAACTGTGAAAGACATTGCAGATAGATCTTGACGTTTTGCAAAGGAGGGGTGGATTAATTAAAGAGAGAGCAACCCTGGTGTCCTGGCCTCCAAGGGACACAAGTCTGAATAATTTCAACTACGTCCTGGATGTACAGATTCCAACTTTTGAATGAATGACTTTGGAAGGTGATGATTACTGAGCTAAAACCTGTTTGTCTCTAATGTTCAGTCACCAATCCCACCAGGAAAGGAGTTCTGAGACACGTTACGGGCCTGATCCTGCTACATGAGTCCAAGGAGGAGTTTATTACATGGGTATAATATGGGGATTACACAGGAATAATACAGGTCAAATAACTTGGCCACAACCACAGAAACAAACAGCTCTGGGCCTGATCATTAGCCTGCTCAATAAGATGGATAACTGTATTTACATTCCTTTGCATAAAACTATATATAAATAAAAGGCGTCAGCACAAAGAGAAATTCTGATGTAACTGGAATTCATCTATACACCAACAACAGAGATAAGATAAAAAGAAACTTTACCCCGACATTTCAACAGTTTATGTGAATGTCATCACAGCTGGGGGAGGGGGCTGAACTTGTAGCCTGGGCAGAAAGATTTGAACACAAACAGGCCTTATTCTCCTACAATGATGAATACACAAAGAGTCAGCGAGTGCTGGACGTGTAGAGTTAAACATGGATTAAAACTCTACTCGTCTGTAATAGCTATGGATACTTATTAAATGAAAATAAGACAACATAGCATTTAATGCATACTGCTAGTTCAAAGTGCTAATCATTACATTGTGATGAACCATTTTCAACCTTCCAAAATGAAGTGTTTAATATGAAAAATGATCTGTTTCATGTAATGATGCCTAAAAGGAGTAATAACATTGCATATTCCTGTTTGACAGAAATTATCCAAATGCACCACGCAGGTTGCACTATATACGAGAAGATCCTTTCTAAATTGATATAGTGATGTGCAGCTATTGCAGGTGTTGAATCTGTCATTACGCATTTGTTCGGGTTAATCAACGATCATTCTCTGCGATTGTTTGCCCAATTAAAGCGCCACAACGTTTTTTTATGCCCTGTCTCCTGCTGTACGATATATATTTTCCGCGAATTGTTGGCGGTTCCGTATAGTAGTAGGCGTTTCCTTTCGTTCTATTGGCTGTACAACAGACCCTGGCCTCAAGCCCCTCCCCCTAGATGAAGCCAGTATTCAAGTGATGTTGTAAAGGCAGGCTGCGTCGCTTTCCCATTTGCACGGCAAACGTCTGATTTTATGCTTCTGCATCAACGTCAGAAACCTGTGCGATTTCACATACCCGCCCTGCATAAAGCGGACTTGGTAAATATCTTTTTTAAACAACTGAACTGTAGCAGTCACGTTAGCTCTCGCCGAGTGTTGTTTGTGCTATAATCTAGAATACAGCATACAAACATGCACGAAATGTATTCGTCAAATTGTTAATGACTATATGATTATGTTTTATTATTATTATTATGTCTTCGAGACGTGTAATTGCTTAGGTTTTAGTGGATATCAAATCGTAAAGCCCTGCCGTTATAGTAGCCGCTTTATCGAAATATTTTAACAATTTAATTTATCTAACTGTGGTCTTGAAACGCGCAGTTAAAAGCAACTGCTTTTGGAAACTGTTTTTTGTAACAGTATAACTGACAGGTTGAAACCGGTCGGAACCGGAAAACCGTTTCTTCATCATCCTGGTCAGATTTTGTTGGTGTAGCATATTAAAACCTGGTGATGACCTCCCTTTCGGAGTGGCTACCGAACAAAATAACTTTTTTTCTTCATTTTAGGCTTGTAAACTTCCGCGTTATTACATTTATTAAAGAGTCTGTACTGAAAGGGCTGTCATGCTCACGTGTCTCATGCTTGTTGTATGCAAACTTGAAAATGCCAAATATACTGGTGCAAGTAAACAAATAGTCCGGATCACGAGAACCTGCGGCAACTTTGGTGCTGTCATGGAATTCAAAGCTGCTAGTAATTAATTTATTTAATAAAGCAATAAATAACGTCCTAGGCAATGTTTCAAGTGAGTCTATGAACACTTTATGAAAAGGTTAACAGTGTATGTTTCACATTCCGTATGTCTGAGTTGAGAAGTTGACTGAGCATTGCAGCAGGTTATTGAGTTACTCATCAGTAAGTGTGTGCTGTTCAGTTTATTAGAAAAAGATATTCATGCAGTCAATCATGGGTCTGATGTACCAGCGCGCTGTTGATTCTGCCAAACGAGTAACCGAATTACTCAGGATCACGGTTCTGCCGTTACTGTCACACCTTGGCGCCAGTTTTTCCACGCTTGCAGGACTTGATTGAACGATACTGTGGTTGGGTTAAGCCAATGTCATCTTGAAAACGATCCTACTTGCCTGTGGCAACATCAGCGTCTTCACTGTGCTCATGCTGTCTGGTTGGTTGTGTTGCACAGGTGGCGATGCAGCGCTTCTAAAGTTTGCAGGAGTGCAATGACATTCCTGATGCCCCAATGTTAAGTGAAAAGTGTCGTAACAGGTGGTTTGGTATATAGCACTGTTTGTGCAATGTAATAGAGGCTTGTTGTGTGGATGAAGGAGAGGGAGAGACTAGATTTGAGGCATAGTATTAACTGATTTGTACATATTTCAACATTGTTTTTTTAATTCTTATTTTAAAAAATCTTGCTCAAGTAAGCTTTACAGCTTTTTAGTTAGACTTGCATTTAGAGACAAATTTAGAAATGACTCAACTAGAGTTAACATGAGATGTTTGGTAGCTATCATCTAGACTTGCTGAACAAGTTAAAAAAATTTAAACTGTATGGTTACAGAAATACATGTTATAAAAAATGGCTGTTCTGTGTTGGTCTGGCTGTGTCTTTGTGAAAATTAAGCTATTGGTGGTTTGAGCTTGCTTTGTTTCCAATATCCCACTGCTTCAAGATGATACTAATCATAGGTGACTGTTTACTGTCTCCTGTGTAAATGTCTTTCATGGACAAGGAGGTAGAAGGTTTTCTATCAGTGTGCAGTAGAACCAGTATAGCTGAAACAGTCATGTTTCAAGAATGCTTGGGGCAAGCATATTCAGTATGACATTTTATCTGGAATTCTAGTTATTCACTGTGGCTGATTTAGCAGTTGTCTGTGGAAGACAAAGGCAGGTATAAAGATGCTGTGAGGTTTTTGTTTACCTCCGTCCACTTTAAGATGAACACTCTTTGGTCTTCTGGTGTTCTAATTGGTATGCAACCATTTTATTTTAACAGGATTAATTCTTCAATAAGACATTTCACTCTGCTTTGAGGGCTACAGTTCAGACTGATTTTTCCATCTTGTAAGTAGCATTTTCTCTTGATAACAGAATATAAATCATGGTTCCTTCAGTTTCATTTGGTAGCTACTCTGAAACTAATACTTTTTAAGCACCTCTCCTCTCTGGCAGAGATTGATCTGCCATACAGACAAGGGAACAAGAAAGGAGCATACTTACATCAAGTAGACGTTTGTTTTTCCTACAGTGGTTGCCTTGGCAACTGTGGGGTCATATATAGAGAAGTGCTTTTCCCCCCCTCAGCCTCTGAATGTATTCTGTTTCTTTTTCTGTTACCACGGAAAATAAGCAGAGGCCTGCTGACTCCTGAGAGTTGGCTGGTTTAGTGGATGAATGGTTGAAGATGGTCATGTCCAAGGTGAATGGCTGTAATTTAGTGGGAAGGACAGGATGCTCATCCTATAGTCAAAGCACATTCAAAATTGCTCTTCCATCCTGGTGCATGCATAAACGTCCGAGAGATGTGCATTTCCTGCTGAAGTTGATGTACTTGATATTTAATTGGGATTTGATAAGAAACCCCAGACCAGAGTTTTGAGAAAATGCAAAGTAGTAAGGTAATGAATAACCTGAGAGAGAATACTGTGGAACATCCAGGTGATCCTTATCACCTCAGACTGATCACAGAGGATTACAGCATCTCCTAGCATCACTCTCACACAGCCTGTGATGGTTGTCTTTGAGGGTGCATGTCTGTGTTCGCAGTGTGGAGTGGAATGCAGCAGCATCTAACCATGAACCTCAGTTATAATCCTAAACCCGTTAACTTGACCTGCTCCACACAGTTAGAAATATGATCAAAATAGAGGCATATCATGGTCCCCATCTTGCTAGCGAACACCAGCGCCTTGATTGAGAATCTTTGAAGCCTCCCTGCTCCTTTTGCCTCCAGTCTCCGATGCAACTGGAGCCAGGTTGTGTAATACGAGAGTTGTTAGCATCTGGAGCCAGGTTGTGTAATACTAGAGTTGTTAGCATCTGGAGCCAGGTTGTGTAATACTAGAGTTGTTAGCATCTGGAGCCACGTTGTGTAATACTAGAGTTGTTAGCATCTGGAGCCAGGTTGTGTAATACGAGAGTTGTTAGCATCTTAATGGTGCCTCCTTGCCTTGGCCCCACTGTGGGGGTGTGGCCTGATGACTTACTAGGGAAGGTGGAGGGGTGCCTGGCCTCCGCAAGTCTCCACTAGCTTAGCCTGTACTCCGCCAGTCTCTGCTAACTTTCCCTGTACTTGGCAGCAAGGGCTGGAAACCCCGCTCGGATGTACGAGTAACTTTCAAAGGCTCACCATTGTTTCTCCATGAAAAGTCCCTCCGGTGCTGTGGATCTCCCATGAATAACGAGTGGCTGAAGTAGAGCTTGCAGACAGGGAGGAGTGGTGGGGAGGCACCGTGGGAAGAAGGAGCAGGATGCTAAGGTTCATGCAGGGGTAAGCCCTGCCATGTCTGTGCTTGGATGTCTATACCGACCTTGTAACATGGCTGGATGTTTACAGTGCATGCTGCCTACGACAGTAGGGGTCCAGTGCGGCATCAGAAAGGTACATATTGGCTTGTGAGCCACACTGTTTGGGGACCAAGTTCAGAGAGCTGCCACAGATGCATTGTAATTATCAGTGATGGGGAAACCTTAACCATGTCATCCAGATGCCATCAGCAGGACAGCGTTTGAGGGTGTGTTTGCCTTTGCAGCACCACGAAACCTCTGGTTCCTCCAAGCTATGGCATTTGGGATTTTAATCAGCACAAGTCTAGTCAAATCGAGCTCCTTCACAGCCCTGAGGTATTTTCCTCAGAGACGGCACTGTGCTCCCCCCCGCTTACTTTCTAGCTTTACCCAGAATGACAGAAGGGGATCGGTGCTTGCATAACATCTCTGTTGAGAACCAGTTCCATCCGGATGAGGTGGTGTCTGGATGGGGGGCTTCTGAAGAGAGGAGCGTCTGGAATTTTCCTGCTTACATCGCCACGGTTACATAAGCCCTCCCCCTCCCCCAATCTGGAGTAGAAGGGGCGATATGCACTGACAGTTGCAAGGGGCTGTCTCTTACTGCTGGCTCTCACCACTGACTCTCACCGCTGACTCTCACCGCTGGCTCTCACCCCTGACTCTCATCGCTGGCTCTCACCGTTGACTCTCACCGCTGACTCTCACCGCTGACTCTCACCGCTGGCTCTCACCCCTGGCTCTCACCGCTGGCTCTCACCGCTGATTCTCACCGCTGGCTCTCACCGCTGGCTCTCAACCCTGACTCTCACCGCTGACTCTCACCGCTGACTCTCACCATTGACTATCACTGCTTTGTTCACTGGTGTCAGCAAGAGTGCGGATGGGTATCATGTGCAGTTAATGCTAGCCAGCAAAAGGATGAAGCAGCTTTGCATTGTGGGGAAGACCTGTTTGGGGATTGTTTTCATGTATTTTTAATCAAAGATTTTCACTGAGAGCATAACTTATATTAAAATTTAAGATAAAATCTCATTAGCCTCATTAAACATTAACGTTTAATCATCACAAGTCAAGTGTTTGGTGAGTGTGCTACATGACTGTCACTCACCTTCACACGCACTCTGGGAGTGTAAACAGACTGCAGGCGTAATAGTCAGGCTTCCCTTGCAGAGAGGTGAGCCAAAATCTATCCCAAATAATCACTGAGTGTGTGAGCAGCAGCAAATGTGCGTGCGTGTGTGCATCTATTTAGAGATTTAGCTGCACCTTAGGGAGCCGGTCTTAGTCAACAGTCCGCTGGCCCATTTAAAGCTCCAGCAGAGTACTTGCATGGCAAGCTATTCTTGATTCCATGGGTATCACTCAGAATGTGGTGGGGCCTACGCACAGTTGTAAAAATACTTCAGATTTAGTCCTCTCATTTGGTATTGACATAGTTTAGTTTAGCAGTCAAAGCGAGGCAGTTTCTGACCCCTCCCTCATACCATACGAATTGCATCTAAATGACGATATTTATCGGCCTACCTGTTATCAAAACAAACGAACTATTACATCTGCTACCATAGCTGCAATTTATCGATACTTTGCTAGATCTGACAGACACAGATCTACCCATGGCTCCGGAGGGGCTTGAGCATATGACAGAGCACATTGAGAATTCCCTCCATAAAGCTTTAGATAAGGTCTAAATTGGAAATTTATAAAGTGTCGTGGAAAAACAACCTTATTGAATATAAGCATGCCCTTTATGCAGCAAAATCGTCATACCTATCGTCTCTAATATAAAAACATACAAACAATCAAAACTATCCAGGAATCATGCTGAAGTCGAATCTCAAATCCCACCGGAATGTAGCAGTAATAGTTTTATGAAGTTCTTTAATGATAAGATTGACAAATTCAGGGGAAAAAATCGCCATGCTATCTCAGACCCTGTCAATCTGCCAGTGCATTCTGGCAGCTGCCTGATTGTTTAGAATTATTTTCCCTAATCAGTCATGAGGAGCTTATCTCCTTGGTAAATTCTTCCAAACCTTCCACATGTATACTGGATGCTATCCCACCTCATTTGCTCAAAGACCTACTGTCTATTAGTATAGAACCTTTGCTCATTATTATTAACTCTTCTGTGACCCTAGGCTACATCCCCAAATCATTTAAACTTGCAGCCATTAAGCCACTAATTAAAAAAAACAGGTCTTAATCCCCATGAACTGTCCAACCACAAACCAATTTCCAATCTGTCCTTTATCTGCAAAGTTCTAGAGAAAGTAGTATATTCACAACTCTCTGCTTTTCTGCAGACAAATCATGTTCTTAAATTATTTCAGTTTGGACCCCACCATAGCACCAAAACTGCACTGACTAAAGTAATGATCTCTGAATATCCTTACATTATTTTTTTTATACTCTTAGATCTTAGTACAGCTTTTGACACCATTGACCACAACATTCTGCTGGATAGGTTGGAGACACTCCTTGGCATAAGAGTTCAAGCACTCTCCTGGTTCAGATCCTACCTCACAGATCGTTACCAATTTGTCCTTGTACGTAATGAATGCTCAGAACACACAAAAGTAAGATATGGTGTCCCACAAGGATCTGTATTGGGCCCCATATTATTCTCATTATATATGCTACCATTAGGCACAGTTATTCGCAGGCATGGTATTAGCTTCCATTGCTCTGTTGATGATGATAGACAGTTGTATATATCTTCTAATCCAGATGATGCCAGTACTACTCCCAAAATTAAGAGCTGCGTCCAGGAAATAAAAAACTGGACGCCATCTGATTTTCTCCTTCTAAATTCTGATAAGAATGAGGTGTTACTTCTTGGACCCAAAGCTGCAAGAAGCAATTTGTATAATATTCTTTTTATTCTAAATGTTTTTTTAGGTGTCACTATTGATTCTGAACTCTCCATTGACAGCACATATTCAACATCACTAAATCTGCCTTCTTCCGTTTATGTAATTTTGATAAATTGAGACTTTTACTTTCATGATCAGATGCTAAGAAACTGGTCCATGCTTTTATCTCATCAAGATTGGACTACTGTAATGCTCTTCTAATTGGATGCTCCAAAACATCCCTAAAGAAACTCCAGCTCATACACAATGCAGCAGCCAGAGTCCTAACTAAGGATAGAATATTTGACCACATTAGTCCTGCTCTGTCAGCATTGCACTGGCTTCCAGTTAACTATTGAATTGATTTTATAATTCTTTTGTTGACATAAAAAGCGCTAAATGTCCTGGCCCCACAATATCTGAGTAAACTCATTGTATAATATAACCCACCTTGCTTGCTGTGCTCTCAAAATGCAGGGTTTCTTTTAGTTAGCATGACTACAGCTGGGGCAGAGCCTTCTCCTTCAAAGCCCCTCAGCTGTGGAACAGTCTTCCACCTTTTATTCCGAACTTCAGACACAGTTCCGATCTTTAAATCTAGGCTTAAGACTCACTTATTTAATCAAGCCTATAGTTAATCCACTTTCACTGTCCCCCAGTCATAGAGTCTTCTGGTAATCTGAGATGTTGATGCTGTCATCCAGCCACGTCATGCGTTCACTCTAGTTTGTGACAATGATTTGGTAGAAAGCAACAGTTCTCCATTTAGTTGTGCTGCTATAGGTAAGCCTACCAGAGCCACACACACACACACACACACACTTTGACTTCAATGCCTCTTCTGCTGCAGCGTTTGCAGCCACCCAGGTTACGGCTGACCGATGGCCGCAGTGGAAGCTGGTCACTCAGCACATTAGTGCAGCACTAGGCCTTCTGTGTTCATTTGCTTTGTTATGGTGTGTTTTGAGCCTGTCATGTAAATCAAATGTAAACCATCTGTGAGTTCATGAGGACTTGTGCTGCCTCTAATTTTTTTCTTTTTCATTTTCTTCCCTGTGAAGGCTGTGCGGTTCTTCCCTGCGTTTTTTAAAGTCCCTTCTTAAATGCATGAAGGTTTAGCATTCCGGCACACGTCACGTTTATACCTGCTGGTGCATAAGTGCATTACTGCTTTCTGTTCTAAACCCTCTTCTTTGCTCTTTAATCTTCAGGTGGAGTGAAAGGCAGGTGCTCTGTCTGTCTTTTCTCTCTCTCTTTCTCTCTCTCTATCTCTGTCTGTCTGTCTGAGAGCTACCATGGCCTCTGCTCTTCTGAACCTCTCCCTGCGTCACAACCGGCGCCTCGTAGCTTCAGGTAAAAGACCCGCGAGCAAGCGGGGCGTCACACGTGGGGCGTCACACGTGTGGCAGAGTGAGAGCGAGCGAGTGCACGCCACCCCCGGACACACGTTAGCGAGCCAGCACCTCCTGCTGCTAACGCACATGCACAAAGTCCAGAGTCCGATGTTACTCAGCATGGAAATGGATAACTGCCCCTGGCTAGCTTGGACCTAGGTGTACTACAGAGACGGAAAATCCTAGTGCAGTAGATCATTTATCTACCACCAGCCGTAACTGCTGCAGTCCTGCAGACTTTTTAATTGCTTAACAGGGATAATTTAGAATACACATTCACAAGAGCTTCTGCATACAAACATAAGAACCTTGCTGCCTGCAGAACCTGCCTCAAACCTTTTAATGGAATCAGTCTTTTAATTAAACGACTCACAATACATTCTTACGTTTGTTTCTTTTTTTAGGCTGCAGGTATGTTAGCAAAACGGCCCCAAAGACTGTTTCCGAGTTTGAATACGATGCTCCCTCCATGAAGACACCAGTGCCAGGGCCCAAGTCAAAGGTTGATCATCGACATCCAAGTCTTTTCTACTACATTTTCACTTTAGCCAATGCATTGTTTACCTTCCTAATGTATTGTTAACTTTTGACCTGGGAAAGAAAGATTTAAAACTGCAGTTTAATTTCATACAACTTTCTCAGATGTCATGAGTATGCAGTGTCTGCGGTATTGATTGATTTCCTATTAATATTAAAGCTGTCAGGAATGAGTCACTGTCAGAAATAAGTGATAACGCTTATTAAAAAATGTCCAGATTACCCATCACCCCTCAGAATACCCATCACCCCTCAGCCTCTCTCTGTCTTTCCTTCTTTCATTCTCTTCACAGGAGCTGTTGAGGCAGCTCGGGGAAATTCAGGTAAGCTAGAGCTGCATTTGGATGGAACTTTAGCCTGACTGTGCAGAGCTGCAGCACATTCAAGGCTGTTTCAGTAAATGGAAGGACTGGTGTGTTAGTCTTAGCTGTAGTGCGTGTTGATAACATCACTGCTGATAAGATCTGAAACCCTCCAGTTCACTGGACTCAGCGATACAGAAGGCACCCTCTCTCTCTCACACACACACACAAACACAGTTTCTTGCTGTGGCTTCAGCAAGGACATTGATTAGAGCTGACAGGCAGGGATGAAATTAATAGCCCAGATTTGTTTGTTACGGCCACTAAGCTCACGATGGCCCTGCAGCAATTTTTTTTTTTTAATTTGCAAAATATTTGGTTTGGTTTTGCAAGGTTCACACTATGATAATGTAGTTGGTTTTTATTTTAATTGCGTTTTACTGTATGTAATGTGGAACTGGTCCTGTGGAGCACATATGAACACATGTACATTAATGTGGGAAGGCAAGTGGAGGCTTATGTGAGGTGTGGGGAGGCGTTTGCCATGTTCTGCTATTGGTCGCAACATTTTTTGGACTGAACTACTGTCAGACTCACAGATACCGCTCTCTTCCTGAAAAGGGCAAGAGTTCACACTGTCCCTCACTGTTATGAGTTCACACTGGCCCTCACTGTTATGAGTTCACACTGGCCCTCACTGTTATGAGTTCACACTGACCCTCACTGTTATAAGTTCACACTGACCCTCACTGCTATGAGTTTGCATTTAATACTGCAGTGATTTTGCAGAGGTGGACAAGGGAATTCATCATTATAAGAACAAAGATTAAAATAATTCTGTAGTTTAAGAACAAGTCATGAATGTGATGTAAGCCTTCTCAAGAACAAATAGGAAGATAGCAGTGAATGAGGCTGAATGTCATAACTGCCCCAAACCAAGCGTTGCATTTTCCCCTAGCAGATGATTTCCATTCTGTTTGTGTTTCGTTTTTTTCAGTCTCTAGTCCACCTGTTCCTCATTTTTGGTTATTTACGATTGGTATATAGTTCGTCAGTTTCAGTTCTCATTGTTGGTTATTATGGTTTGTTTGGATGTTTCAGATGTTGGAATGCTTACAACTCTTTAACCTGTCTGAGTGTTGAATTCTGTTTAACCTGTCTGAGTGTTGAATTCTGTTTAACCTTTCTGAGTGTTTAAAGCTCTGTCTGTGTAACAATAGTGAAGGGTTACTGCTCTGTTGGTAATTAAGCACAGCACTTAAAGTAAAAAAAACTTTTGTCTTTTGATTTTTTGGGGGGGGAAATTTTAGCCAGTAAAATAATACCTGAGATGAGCAGAGGAGGAGTTAATATATTATTACATTCCGTTAAGGGCATTGTAACAGTATCAGGTTACATATTCACATCCACTGACAGTGAAAAGTCATTTTTAGCCACCTTACTTATCTGTTAATTATCTGCTGGTGCCCTGTGAAAGAATATACATTTACATTATACATGAATAATATATGAATTTGAAGATTTGCTTTACATATTGTTGTTGTTGTTGTTGTTGTTGTTTTTTATGGGTCAGTAAGTGGCAGATTTCTGAGTAAATAAAGCAGTCAAAAAGCATGTCCACTGTGGTATTGAGGACTGGTTAGTGCAGTGTGTAACCCATCTCCTTAATTCATTCAGCTCAATAGCAAGTGAACTTTTCATCATGTTTTCACCTTTAACATAAAGCCTGATGCAGTATTTCCTAAAGACTCCACAGCTGGACCCACTTTCCTTCTCGTCTTGTCACAGAACGTCGGTGCGGTTAATTTCTTCTGCAACTATGAGGAGAGCCGGGGGAACTATCTGGTGGATGCTGATGGAAACCGAATGCTGGATCTGTACACACAGATCTCTTCTGTGCCCATAGGTAAGGCCCGTTACCTCCACACTGTTCACTGCAAACACTTCAGGGCTGCAAAAATGAGCAAACCCGTAGTTCCACTTGTTTTGCGTATTGCCGAATCTGCGTGTGTAATTCAGTTTCAGTTTTCAAACTGCTTCAGCCCATTGTTCATTAAGATTCAAACTGCTTCAGCCCATTGTTCATTAAGATTCAAACTGCTTCAACCCATTGTTCATTAAGATCGCTAAGCAGACGTTGATCAGGAGTGGCTGTGATTGGTCAGACAAAGAAGTTTTTAATGCTGTCATTGTTCTAAACTGAGCACTATGGAATGGTGCTAACCAGCAATTAATTGAAGAGGTCACAATGTCAGTTTTAATTAATGTGATTAAAATGGAAGTCTAACCATGCAGTGCTAATGTGCATAAGATTTGATGAAAGCTGGAGAATTAGTGTTGTTTATTTTGACCATCCCTTTAAATAAATGCTCCTCCAAGGTATGACAATGGAAGTATGTAACAGATGTTCTTAAAGGCTTCATGCAGTTCCTGAAGGAAGATCATCTGAGCTAAATCTCCAGCACTGGTGTAAAACATCATCTGAGCTAACCTCCAGCACCGGTGTAAAACAAAATGGTAACACAGTGATTTGGGAGCTTATACAAGCTCTCAGTCAACAAGAATTCCAATCTGGTGATGAATACTAGAAGGATGTTTTGTTGATCGTCACGACTGCATTACTGACTTAATAAATAATAAATAAATACATTCTAATTCTCTGGTACATATCAATCAAAACCGAACTGTGCAGGGCAGCCATCTTCTCACTCCCTGCTCCTGACCAAATGGTCATTGATTTGGTCAGTCACTCTTGACAAATTGAGTGCTCTCCCAGAGGCCTGCAGGTGAGGTGACTCAGCAATGACAAGATTAATGTGCTGTTGATTTAATTTCTCTCTCTAGCTCATTCAGTGTCATTTGGACAGAAGTTAATAGTGTTATCTGTCTGTTCAGTTCATAATAATAAAAATTATTATTATTATAACATTATTTTATAAATTATTTTAGTGTTATTATTGTACATTATTATATATTACTATATGAAGTCTTGCACTTTTCACAATGCTTTACAGTTTAAATGGGAGAAGTAAAATGTTGGGAGAAGTAAAAGCAAACCTCTAGCAAGAGAAAAAAGAATGAAAAATGAAAAGATGTGGTTGAACAGTTCCAGAGGACACAGGCAGCAAAATTAGAAGTCCTGAACCTCTAGTCTGCTGGTAGACCCACATCAGTGGACCTTTGCTTGCATGGAGCACAAGAAAAAGAGAGACGTTTGAAAAGGTACATGGATGTAAGGCCTTACAGTGCTTCAAGGGCTAACGGCAGGCTTTTCTAGTGCACATGCTCTGGAACTGGCAAAGAATCGTGTGTATTAGGATTCAGATGTTGAACGTAAGGAGAGCAGAGAGTTTTACAAGGTAAACCATAGAACAGTTACGGTACACCTCACCTAGACACAGTGAAGAAAGGCACCAGCATGTCGGCGTCTTTAGAGGGAAGGCAGAGGGCAGAGTTGAGCAATATAGTGAAAGTGTAAAAATGCAGTGTTCACACCTGCCTCTGCGCAGTCAATACGATACGCTCTGCAGCATTCGTCATGCTCTCTCATGCCGAACGGTGATTTGTGTTCTCTTAGAAAGCAGGTTCTAGCACGCCCTCCCCCACAACCTCCCATTTAACGAAATAACCATTCGCAGAAAAGGTCAGTGCACTGAAGGGGGAGCGTGCACGTGTGAAGTCGGTAGTACGTACACTAGTGCACGGATCTGTGCATGTGATGCTCACATGCGCGTGCTTTGCGTGAGGAGTTCTCCAGCCTCATGCACGGCGTGCACACTTCCCTCGAGTGCACACGCGCAGGACGGGACGGAGCGGGCGCTTCCTCTGCTCCGCAGACTCCCTGCGCTCGTAGGAGAGTGAAGGGCAGTCAGGTGTGGTGGCCCTATCCTCTCTGTGTAAATGTCAAAAACAAAAGAGAAAGGAAATAAGTATTTGTGCAGGTTGAAGGCGGGCAGGTTTACTGGCCTTGCGGGCAGGTTTACTGGCCTTGCGGGCAGGTTTACCACTTTTGTGCACATAGTGTCCCTGTTTCTCCTACTTTAATGTTTGTGACATGATCCTGTTACCAGTTAACAGGAAGCCATTCTGCCAGGAATGAAGTGGTCCATTAACTTGCATCCAGATGCATCCAGGACACCTCGACTGTATGCTTATCACTGAGTAAATTGTGTTCATGAACTTTGGAACATTGGACTGCAGTAAACGAGGAACTCAGCATGGTGTGTGTCATACAGTGTAGAGGCTTAGAAAGCACTCTGTTCTGGTGATAACGGGTGTTTATGTAATCCAAACCCTGATTGGGAGGGGTGGTGAGGATTGGTTGTAACTTTCCTGTGCTGAGCCTCATGGGATATCCATCACACACATGTCACATGTCCACACTGGAACCTCTGAAAGTTGCATCTTGGTCATTTTTTCTCTACTAAAACGGCGTTCATTATAGCGTTCAGAAAATCACTCCCAGAAACCATGTTTATATTATCCAATTACTCAGTATTACTAAATTACCTTTAGATAATACAAGAATTGGTTGTGAGTTTTTTTGTTTGTTTGTTTGTGTCTTTTATAAACAGTGGTGATTAGCTCATGTGGGAGTGTAAACACAACATGGGGTACTGCGTTAGGAGAGTTTAGCTGGTTTGAAGTGCTGTGGAATTGACCCCCAGAGCCTGGTGATCTGCTGAACACAGCTGGTAACTTTAATGGCATGTTTAGGAGAAGTGTGATAATCAGTTAGCCATCTTGGCAGTAGCATCTGCTGTGTGCTTTTGTGTGCTTGACTGAATTGTGGATTTCTAGATGGATGAGTGTGTGTCTGTGTGTGTGAGTATTTGTACTATCACTATCCAGTGTTCCATCACCATATAAAAGAATAACAATTTTAATTCTTTAAAAATGAAAAGACACATCTGGCAAATCTGTCGAAAATATTTTTTATTATTCTTCATTCCAGGTTACAATCATCCAGCTTTACTGAAGGCAGTCAGCAATCCGAACAACCTGGTAAGACCTGGTGTGGAGACGTGCGTGTCTCGCAGGAGAACGCAGGCGCAGAGTCGCCGTCTGGCACAGCGGAGAGATGAAACGCCAAGCGTCTGGGGCATGTTAGAGTGCGCTTTGAAATGGGGGGGCATTCCACCTGCTTTATTGAGACTCACAATGATTCTGTGACTGCATTTTGTTTTATAGCCCTGATTTCACAGGCCCTGATATTCCCTTAGATCCTCACTGACATTTATGCATAAGCACTGATGGAGTGAGACCGGACTCGAACGGCACGTTGGCTCTCACTAAAATGGTATATTTTATGCTTTTCACAGAGTGCGTTTGTCAACCGGCCAGCCCTTGGGATTCTGCCACCAGAGAACTTTCCAGAAAAGCTGATTGAGAGCCTCCTGTCGGTGAGAGCTGGTTGGGAATTGCAGGGTGCTTGAGTTTTGAGTGAAGTACTTCTAAGAGAGAGAGCTTTGGCAGAGTGCCCTCTGTCTGCATGTGTTATAGACAAAATTATTTTTCAGCATATTAACAGCATATTAAGAATGTTGTTAATATGCCCAAGTCATGTATTATAAATATGTATACGAAGCCTTTCTGAGGCATAATTTAAGGCTGACTCACAATAAAGAGAATTCTTTTGATGGCCATATTGTGCTTCATCAAAGGACTCACAATCCACTGATCTGGAATGTCTGAGATTGGTCATAACACAGTAGAATGAAAGTGTGACTCTTTAGAAAGGTCATTTTGCATAGTGTGACCTTTTGTTAAACCGGTATTGCAAAGGACAAGATTTTTGTAATGATTATTGCTTGTTAATAATTAATACACAGTGATGTCCTATTAAGTTGTGAGTTTGCAATAAGGCACACAGATACTCTTTAAGTGAAAGGTTGTTGTGCAGTGAGGTTATAAAAAAGAGTATCCTTTTAACATCTGGTTGAAAAATGCTTTAACACATTTGCATTCAGAGTATTATAGTCCATTTCTGTACCCTTACACAAATTCCAGTCTGCGTGGTGAGCCCACGTTCCTGTGCTTCAATGCAAAGCCCAGCCCAGGTCCTGCATGGCTATAGTCCAGGACAGCAGAGATCCTGTAGGGCTGGAACCCAGGACAGTCCAGGTCCCGCAGATCTGGAGCCCAGGATAGCCCAGATCCTGCAAGGCTATAGCCCAGGGACAGCCCAGGTCTTGCAAAGCTGTAGCCCAGGTCTTCCCTGCTTGGGCACCTCTGCTAAAGGCAACAAGCATTATTACTGTGTGAGGAGCATCGACTGAATATTTTCACAGAACCATATCCATAAAGTAGACCGTTTCCTTCAGCGGAAAATGGGTAAAGCATATTTCTGCCGGAAAGATTTGAGCCTTTTGGGCGCCTTAAGCACTGTGTGAAGATATGAATATTTGTCAACGCCGCCACCCCCAGCCACCCAACCACCCGCCCACTCTTAATTAGGTGCTTATATACCCCTGCTGAAGTATTTGTAAATTGACCTCAGGATTGCCACCACTCAGGCAAGGTGTCTGGTTCGCCACCAGGTCGCTCCGAGTGGCATGACCCGGGTACAGACCATGGCATGCGGCTCTTGCTCCAACGAGAATGCTTTCAAGTCCATGTTCATCTGGTACAGGGTGAGTGCGCTCCATTACCACCACACACAGGATAAAACTAGGATCGCTCACCGTTTCATTAACGCGTACTGAAATCGCTACTCCAGAATAGCTTCATTTCGCATTAATATATAAATAGACTGTAAATATTTGAATGATAACTGTCAATCGTTGAATGTTGTCCATTCTGTGTTGTTATTTTAAAATAATTTGACTGAATTTACCATTTCGTTAATTTATTGACTTGGTATTTCTTTTTTTATGCTAATTTATGTCTAGAACAAAGAAAGAGGCACCAGCAGTCCTTCACCTGAGGAAATTAGCTCCTGCATGATTAACCAGGTAACTACACATATGAGTTAAAACCCACATTCAAATTTTACAATATAGAATAGCTGTATTCACTTTGTTGTTACAAATTTCACTGTTCTTACACAAATACCATCATACAGTGTAGAACATTCTGCATGACCACCATCCATTACCATTATTTCCATACTTCGAATTAATAAAGTGGAAAATGTTAGTGTTGAAAATAAAATCGACAGTTTCCATTTAATGTATCAGCAGTCCAATCAAAATTAATTGGGTCATTTTCATTTACTCTGCATGATTCTGGAACTCTGTAGATTATAACAAAGTCTTGTTCACACTGCGGATCATAACAGGCTAATGCCCAATCCCAGCGAGGGCCGAGCCACTCAATCGCATCTGCGCTCGGCGTCTCAGCCTGCTGCTTGAACTGCCCTGCGGGGGCACCAACCAATGCACCTCTGCCCATCGTTTGCTGGCTTGCCAACCCAGTATTGCTCAGCGAAATGATGTTCAGTTCTGGGTTTAGAATCAAGAAGCCAAATGATCTGGCATGAATGGAGAACATTTCCTGGTCATGAACGGTCATGAGCACATATAGCACAGATACATACTCTGTTCTTGTTGTACTGATTTATTTTATTTGTTTGTTTTTACAGGTCCCAGGATGTCCAGATCTGAGCATCTTGTCATTCATGGGAGGTTTCCATGGCCGGACGTTGGGTCTGTTTTAGTGAGCTGGCCTCACTCCTTCTCCTTTAACCCAAACATAGCAAATGTGTTGTGATGTTAGCTGTATATTAACACTACTAATAGCCTATTAATACAAAAGAGTTCAGTGGTTTGTCCAGCAATGCAATGAAAGATCCTAATGTTGTGGTTCTTGGTTCCAGAAATGGGCCCAGCTCCTGTGAATGCCAGAGCAGTTTTTGGCAAGTCCTCCTTTATTCACTGCTCCGACTTTGTTCCCAGGTTGCTTGGCAACCACACACTCCAAGGCCATTCACAAGCTGGACATCCCGTCGTTTGACTGGCCCATCGCTCCCTTCCCCAGGCTGCAGTATCCGCTGGAGGAGTTTGTGCGCGAGAACAGCCAGGAAGAGGCACGCTGTCTGGAGGAGGTCTGATCGCTCTCCTGACATCCACAGCTGAGCACTGGCCCCTCTAGCACTGGCCCTTCTAGCCCTGGCCCCTCTGAAACAACTTAATGGAACATAATGATCTGCCCTGAGTGCTACAAGTGGTGTGTGGATGCTGGCTTAAGTGGTGTTGAATGCTAACGTTTGGAAAACCTTTGAAAAACATGACCAGTGTGACATGTTTTACGAGCATGTGATGTACATATGCAGGACTATAAAGCCTTAATTTGTTGGACCGTCCCTGATTGCACAACATTTTGCAGTGTCCATATTGCACTGACGCTTGGAACTTTGCACATGCTTAGGAGAACATACCTACTGCACATAAACTTATCAGAGAACTTACTGGCTAGCTAAAGGCACTTGGAGACCAGTGAGGATAATGTCGTGTTTTAATGGTCAAGATAAATATTGCCATGTTGTAGCTACAATCTCTGTCATGTCTCAGTACATCCATGCTTGGTGTATAAATAAGAAGCAACATGACATTACTCTTTGAAGTACTCCTGGCTTCATGGATGATGTTACTCTTTGAAGTACTCCTGGCTTCATGGATGATGTTACTCTTTGAAGTACTCCTGGCTTCATGGATGATGTTACTCTTTGAAGTACTCCTGGCTTCATGGCTGATGTTAGCAACTTTGAAATTGAAGTTAGGGCGAAAACATAAAACTTCTGGGGACCTTGGCGGTCCAGCAAAAATACATTTGATATTGTAGGAAAGCTGCTAACCAGAAATTACAGCTACCATGAACCAATTAACAAGAAGTCATTTATCAGCATTTACAATAAATAAACCTCATATAGTTTTCATGATTAGATGGATTCATTGGTGGTTTCAGACAGCTGTGTGTGTTCAGGTGGAGGACCTGATTGTGAAGTGGAGGCAGAAGGGCAAGCCCGTGGCCGGCATCATCGTGGAGCCCATCCAGGCGGAGGGCGGAGACAACCACGCCTCAAACGATTTCTTCATTAAACTGCGCAACATTGCTCGCAAGGTACCTGGGTAGATGGACAGGTCTGTGGGTAGAGGGACAGGTCTGTGGGTAGAGGGACACGTCTGTGGGTTGAGGGACCCTCCTCTGGGTTGAGGTACTCTGCTCTGGGTGCATTTCTAACAGACATCTGTTCTGAATAGGCATCATTTCTGTGCATATATGCTTTCATGGACATATGGCATTAGGACTGTCTTCTGATGTTGTTTAATAAAAAAAAAAAAAACAACAGTACAGAGAGAATTGTGCACATGGCACTTTACAGGATCTCGCCTGTGCCAATATGTGGCCTCCTGAAATTGACAGGCTTTGAACAAAAAGGAGAACGCCAACATTGCCGGACAAACGTCCCCAAAAGGCGTCACGTCCTTTCTGTGTGAACTCTGACAAGTTCATCAAGCCCAGCGACTCGCGCTGTGTCACTTTCCGTTTCGAGGTCGCAAGCAGTAATGATTTCGTAGCGGCCATGGTGACGAAGCGATGACGCGTCTGCCCGCATCCGGTCGTTCTAGCACGGCTGCGCCTTCCACGCAGACGAGGTCCAGACAGGGGGAGGAACCACGGGCAAGTTCTGGGCCCACGAGCACTGGGGCACTGACGATCCAGCTGACATCGTCTCCTTTAGCAAGAAGATGCTGTCAGGAGGTTACTACCACAAAGACGAGCTGCAGCCCGATAAGGTAGAGGCCTGTACACCGCCACAACCACTGTGTCCATTCGAGCAGCCCAGTATCCACTGACACTGTGCCTCATTTGTGTTAATTTCTGTCATCGAGAAAATGTGAATAACTTCACCCCTGTAGCACGACTCTGAACTATAATTCCATAAATGAGAAATTGTGCCCCCTACTGCAGAAAACCTGTCCTTGCAGGATAAGAATCGATCTTTTGTCCATTATTATGATACTCAGTAACAACACTGCTTCCGTTTCTACAACTGAGGCCCTTTAGGTGAAATGCATCTTTTATTGAAGCTCTGTACAACTAGGTGTGGTTTGTAATTTGAACCTCCAGGGCTACAGGATCTTCAACACATGGATGGGAGACCCTTCTAAGAACCTGTTTCTGACAGAGGTGCTGAACATCATTAGGAGAGAGAACCTTCTGGAAGAAGTGACACGCTCTGGGAAGGCCCTGCTGCGGGGACTGTATGAACTCCAGGTACATACAGGGACTCCAGGCTCCAGTTTCCCTCCAAAGTCTTGGTCCTTTTTTGTTTCTGTAGCAACCCTTCTCACTGCACCTTAACTTCCGAGAAGCTTTCTGCAGTGCTAATTATATCCTTTAATGAACTCTTTTATTGTCACTGGAGGTTATTAATTTGATTGTATTGGCGTGCATTTTGTACCTGGTCCAAGGACCAGGAAGCATTCATCGTCATGACATCACGAGGGCACATATTTAGCATCACTTGCAGTAAGGAGGCTTTAGAGCAATGGCTCCAGAGTTCCTATAGATTGAGAGCTGTGGATTCTTCCTCTGTCAGACTCAGTACCCCCACCTGCTGAGTCGCACCCGCGGACAGGGCACCTTCTGCGCCATCGATGCCCGCGATGACGTGACCCGTGACAAACTGCTGCTCAAAACCCGGGACAAAGGTAAGCAGGAGGCCTCAGCCAGTTTTCCTGGGGGGTGCGGAGCTACGTTACACCTCCTCACACTAGCTTTCTCTCCAGGTGTTCTCCTTGGCGGCTGTGGAGAGAACTCCATCCGGTTCCGACCCGCTCTCGTCTTCAAGGAGTACCATGCTCACCAGTTCCTCAACATCTTCAACGATGTGCTGGCTGAATACAAATAAAGGTTTTTTTTTACTATGTTCTAGTCAGCACCAGCCAGCAGGGAGAAAGAAGCACAAGGGTTCCAAGCCCAGTGGAGGGGTTCCTATTCCTCACCCGTACATCAGAGTCCATCACCCTCTCTATCACTCTTTTGCCCTCTCTTTCCTTTTTAACCTTCTGCTTATATTCTTTTTTTTCTCTCCAGAAATCACAGTAGCACTGTTTCTTTGCAGACACTTTAAAACGCACAATGGGACCAGGAGTCTGATGGTTGGGTAATCCCCTTCTCACTTCAACTGTGAAGTTCAGGAGCTTTATGGTTTTATGTGTGTGTGCGTGTGTGTGTGTGTGTGTGTGTTAGCTCGAGGGCAACTCCAAAGGTTGCTGCATGCTCTGTCAATGGAAAGCCACATTGCGTTAGTTCAGTGGTGGGGGAGAGAACTCTTTCCACGGCCCTGCCCACTCAGCCTCCATCTGCCTCCACCTACTCTGAAAGCCTATGCTTAGGGTTGGTTTGGTAAACGTGACGCAGCTGCTTCACGTCCTCAGGTTCTGCCGAGTCGTGCAGTCCGAGCGGGTGTTCACGCTCGCCAATAGATTTACCAAACGTGGGTGAACCCCATATTAACCTCTGTGTAGCTCTGAGCAAGATCATGTTTTTATCCCCCCCCCTAGCAGTGATTCCCAGGGAGAGGCAGGTGGAATTGGAAACACAGGGGTTGGTAGGCTCACTGTGGTTGGGAAGACCATGATGACAGGGTGAGGTTAGGGCATTGCCCTCCATCAGTCTGAGGCACTGCAGATACAGGCTCCTAGAAGCTGACTAGCTTTAATAATGGTCCATCACATACTTCACATGGATGATTTTAGGGACTTTATAACATGGAAAGGGCCACTGTTTTTACTGTGAGGAACTTTGTATCTGACTTCTGGTTTGGTGCACAATATGAAAACAGTAGTCACGTGTTGTTCAAGCACAAAGCCCTTCTGTGTGAAGCACACAGAGCTGCACCTTTCATGCACTCCAGAGTCTTATCATGTAGGCACATCACACACACCTTTTTCCCTAACAATACAAAGCCTTGGTTTCCTGAACAAAGAGTATACCTAGTTATAGACTAGACATTTATTTTTAAAACTAGAATTTCCATTCAGGATCCATGTAAACCTCGTCAGTGAGCCTAAGACTAAGCATAATGTATGGACAGAAAACTGCCCCCCCTCCCATCACCAGGTTTCTGTGGTGCAGTTCATCCCCTGCCGGGCCTGGGCAGCCCTGTCCTCAGGTGAACCCCCACCCCACACTGTTCTTAAAACAGCACAGAACAGGGTAAGCTTTGCAGACAAAGACCATACACTTACTATCTGTACTACTTTTTAAACCCCGCCCCCCCCTTTCCTAAATATACGACACACAAAAAACACAAACCCACCATAGCTATACTTGTTTATATTGTTGTCGGTACATCTGTTGGAGACCACTCCATGGTGATGTAGGTACATCTGTTGGAGACCACTCCATGGTGATGTAGGTACATCTGTTGGAGACCACTCCATGGTGATGTAGGTACATCTGTTGGAGACCACTCCATGGTGATGTAGGTACATCTGTTGGAGACCACTCCATGGTGATGTAGGTACATCTGTTGGAGACCACTCCATGGTGATGTAGGTACATCTGTTGGAGACCACTCCATGGTGTTGTTTTGAGAGGTTCTGCATTGCTCCCACACTTAACTGTGCTCGGTTTCTCAACAGAACACAAATGCTACCAAGGTTGTCTTTTGCCATTTTCCCCCTTCACAGATATGTACAGTGCTAGCGGATGCTTAAAGCTGCTCGGTCCATGCTAGAGAAATCCTAGATGATTCCCTGTGGTCATTTTCTAGCCAAGTCAGTACTGTATAGAGAGTTGTGCTTCAGTGATTTATCTGTTAACTAATGAAGTTTAAAATCATTGCCATGTTTGTTTACATTACTGTTTGAAATAAAAATGTAATTATTCCCTAACAAACTGTTGTCTAAGCAATAATTTTATATGTACTCAAATAAATCAAGACATTTTAATTTAATTTTGTTTTTCATAAACTCATTTTGTAAGACAATGATGCCCTTAAGGATTTAAGCATACACAGCTACTGTGTGTCTGTTTTAAAGGGGTACCTCACCCAAAAATGTTAACGTAGCCGGTGGCAGCCAGAAGCTGTGGGGATTTCTCAGAATGATCCTATTAATCTTTGGGGGTGGGGTTATTTGTCATTTCCACCCAGAACTCAGTACAAGACTGACAACCACTGATGGATTCCTTTTAATGATATTTAATAGTGTAATGGTATAATCACTGAAAATGAGATAAAACAAGACATAAGCAATAGGATGTAGTGCCACAGGGTTTTTACAGCAAGCAATTTCCCATCACACAAACATTCACCTAAAAGCGATATAAGGGTAATGAAACTAGAGGAGAGTTAAGGCTTTATTTTAAAGAGCTGAGCATCTTTCTTCCTCTGTTCTTCCACACAAATGGCCGTTAGCAGAATGAAACGGCTACAAGTGTGAACACACAGCTGGCACGGCTTAGGAACCTAAGAAGAAGAAGAAAAAAAATTATTCAGACAAGTTCACAAACCAAACAATGATAAATGCATGTGCTGTGTTCCATGGTATTCGGTTTTCTTTTTGCACAACTGTACACAGTTACAGTGCAGTCACCACCCCTGTCCCCCACAGCTGGAAAGGGTTGGTAATAAATAAATAAATAAATAAAACTAACACGCAAACAAAAATTCAGAAAGAAGCACCACGTTTGAGCCTGCCGTTCTTCGCCCAGCCTTCAGGGGCTGACCACCGCTCCTGACCACGTCTCGTGTTTGGTGCCTGGTGCCAGATGAGTGATGGTCACCTCCACAGCCTGGACCTTCTCATGCTTAGGTGGAATGGAACAGATCTTGTAGGTGACCTCATCACCTTCGACCGGAACATACTCCCCCTCGATGCTGCAGGAGGAACACACACACACACACACACACACACACACACACACAATATAAAAAGCAGTCACTAAAAACAAGCACACAGGACTGCTCCATCTTTAGATATTTCTAAGTCAGTCCTGAAAACATCTCTTTACATTTTTGTTTAACTCTAGTTGAGATGGGGTAGTGATTACAACTATTATACTGTTTTAGGTTTTATGATATAGCTTTTACTGTTATTATTTTATATGACTTTAATATTAAACCTGTACAGCAGTTTGGTCAGGCTTGGCTGTGTTAAAGTTGCTATACAAATAAATTCTGCCTTGCCTAATCGGCACTAGATGAGGTGAGATTTTAGTGAAGAATCATCCCTGTTGGACCAGAACTAAGCTTAAAAAGGACCTAGAAAACAAACAGAAAAGCCAAATCCATGCGACTATAAACCACCTGTAGCTGCATCAGTGTGAAACCCATTTAATGACCGTACAGCCAGACACTACGCAAATATAAATATTTGTTTAACAAATCAACAGGAATGGACCGGACAACTCATAACACTGAGGTGGAGGCGTAATTTAAGGAGATTTTAATTCATTATATATGCAAAAGTATCTGAATTGTTTATGCTTTGTAGCATTTCATCTAACAGTTATGCGTCAGACTGAACTCCCCTTCCTGTATAAGAGGCAATGTGTTGTGTGGGTAAAGTAATATTTGTTTTAGACTTTGGAAAAATTTGTGCAATTTTGTGAATGGTATTACGTTTCTCAGGTTACATGGTAAAAGCACAGTCCACCCTTCACTCATTCAAACGACAGACAAAGTTTCTTTTCTCTTTACATGGTGAAGCAAAACTAGAGGAGGATGGTTTCTCATCTCAGCTTTTCTGTCGTCCCCAATGACAGCGGCGCTCAGAACACATGAACGGTCTTCGTTACGACGGTCCTACCAGACAATACACTATCACTTCTACACGGCACTTCTCTCTCACACACACACACACACACACACACACACACACACACACACACACACACACACACACACACACACACACACACTCCTAGGGTTAATGCATTCTAAGGAAGCATGTGCATATCAAGGTATTGTGATATGGCTGAATGCTAAAGGACTCTAATATCAGACCTTGCTGTTAAAGAGGATTTAGGAACACCACGAGTTATTCTGCCACTGTGACTTACGAGTAAACAGTTCTAGGCTTTTGAATTCATCTGACACAAACACGACACAACTCCTTTGTGTGCGCACGTTTGTTCTTGTGTCTTTTCGTGAAATCGAGAGAGAGAGAGTAGGTGGGTGGGCAGCTCAGAGCAGTAATTATGCACATCTGCCTCTCTTCGCCAGAAAACCCAGTTGTGCAAGTTACTCCTACACAGACCAGGCACTTTTTTAGAAAACACTTTTAGGTGCACCGTGAGAGCAGAGAGTCCGTGTCCCTCTTCCATCAGCTCCTAGTCAGTGGTCAAGTCCTGAACAAAGCTTTGCTGGATATTTCTTGGGGGCTAAATCACCCAACACAGTCTTTCTGGTTCCACGTAAAAAAGTCCCACACAACTGCACTAGAACTTCAGCATTAACAACCAATCCTGTCAACAGAGGTCCTGTTTTTAGGACTTAAATATAATAAACAGGGTAAAGGGCCCAGTGAATGTGTTTGCATGACAACAGATGGGGTCTAACTGCACGCATCTAAAACGTAAAAGCAAGCGCTTCTATGGCGTCGTTCAGTAAAAGGTGTAGAGATGCTCACTCTGAGATATGCACAAAGATGTCGGCTCCTCCATCCGATGGTGTGATGAAGCCGTGTCCTTTGGACCGCGAAAAGCACTTACACGTGCCGGAGAAATCCGGCCCCTCAGACGCCCGTGTCGACCTGCAGAGAACACGGCCAAAACCGGAAATTATCGACATGTTGCAAAGTCAGCCAACTACTGTTGTGTTCAAAGAAAGGACAGAGGGAGCAGGGGGCAAACCAGTTTAAAAGCACCTAGAACAATATTCAGAATTTATTTCCACGTGTTATCAGGACAACACAACTAATTGCCACCAATGTGCCAGAATGCAGGAGAATCACACCTATTCAATAACTGTGCAACAGTGTTTTTTTTAGTGTATGCTACAATCACTTCTAAGGTTTCCGTGACCATCCCATATCTACCCTGATCGAATTTTTAAAAAACGTAAACAAATGTTTTTCCAACATTCCAGAACAGTTGATAACATTACACTGAGCATTCATGTTACAGTATCAGAAAGTACAATTGCGATGTCAGTACGATCTCTGGCCAGGAGGGGCTGGTGTGGGTACTCACGCAGAGATAGTGCGGTTCCTTCGGGTGGGCAGAGGGCTGGGGATCAGGTAGGCCCGCATGGGCGAGGGGGAGCGGTCTCTCTGCCGGCACGGGGGCAGGCGCAGGGAGCTGGGCGACACGGGAGACGTGGGCGACAGCAAAGGGGGTGTGGACGGAGTCGTCCGCGCGGGGGAGGTGGTCTCGGAGGACATTCTGCCCAGGGGACGCCTTCAGCTCTACCACCGGGCACAGAGTACTGGGGACAGAAGATGTGCAACCATCAGACTTGGTGCTTTGGGGTGTGTGCATGTGTTGACGTGGTGCTTCCACACTAAAGGGCGGATCTCTGCAGTGCTGTACCAGGCGTTCAGTGAGACACTCTGCAATGACGCTTGCAGCAAAGCATCTGATGGGTGATTCGAGTGCTGAGCAAAGCAGAGTACAGAAGCACCTGGTAGAGTGGGTAACAACGCAGTGCTTGGTGCTTGCAACAACTCAAGCAATGGGTTCAGTTCCCAGGAATATATGGACCATAACGGGGGAGCATCTATAAATGTCAACGTAACTGGTACGTGACCCGTTCATGCCTCAGGAAGAAATGGAGAGGGTGAAAAGGTGAGCAACTTGATGCTGCTCCAGTAAGAAAAGGACATGATACACCGGTGCTCCTGTAACATGAACATGCACTTGAGTCACTGAACAACATCAACTTGTTATTATAAATAATTAAAAGCCATATAATTATGTTCATATGTTATTAATCAATTATTAATAATTGAGGAAAATTTTATTAACCCAGGGATGTAATCAGACAGGACTGGTTGGTATGGTGACACGATGTCCAAGCAGTAATTTCTCAGTCTCAGCTCAGAATCCAAGCCACAACACTGAATAGAATCTGTGCCGTTTCCTGCAGTAATGTGATCACTCACTGTCAAGCTGCACCCCCTCCAAATCCCATTTACCACAACATTACACACAACCTCGCTGAGCATTTGGCGAGACCCCCACAGAGACGGTATCTCCGCCAGGCGTCACACCCGACGAACACACCAGGGAACCTGGCCGAGCCCCAGACTCGTGGAGGCAGGTGCTAACGGGCCGCGGCCTGGACCGGAGCAGAGGGGTGTGACACTCGGGTCACCGTCAGCACCAACCACAGCAGGACACAGTGATGTACAAAATTGTGCAGTAGAGTGTGAGTGTGTGTGTGTGTGTGTGTGTGTGTGTACTTGCACGCGTGTGTCATTTTTCCTGGGAAAATGACTCTGCGCAGACAAGAGGCTGCCTAGGGGAGGAAAGAGAGCTTTATGTACTTTACAGTGTAATCAAAGATAAATATGACTATGAAATTTCATCTGCCCCCTCAGGACCCACAAAACATCAGATGTTCCTGTGATCAATATGGAAAAAAGCAATAATTCTGTGGATCACACCTACTAGTGAGATAAAGCACATCTCCTGAAAGGTGCCGATCTTTCCCAATTGTGTGCTCCTTACTAATACTAACCAGTAGAGCATATAATATGTAGTATAGTTAAAAGTGTCAAAGTTGAGCATACTCAAACATTCTCGATGCATAATAAGAACCAGTCATTATTCGAGTATGGTTTGGATGGACACATAAAAACAATGGAAAGGGGGGGGGGGGGGATTACTCCCATCTGGAAAATTTTGAGAAAATGGTGGACAGTAACGATGCTAGAAGAATCGGTGTTTAAATGTGACAACGCATTTGTTTTTACAAAAGTTCAACAATTTTCAAATATAATTAATAGTTACTACTCTAGTTAGAAAGACGTTTGAAACATGCTAATGTGCGACATTTAGCTAGCCACAGTAGTCACCTAGATCAGAGCTTAGCCTTTGTAAGCAAGGTAACTAGCCAGCTAGCTGACAAACAGCTAAATTTACCTAACTTATCCATATATGTACGAGACAGAATATCAGGTTGTTACCATCTTAGGGTTAATACCCTTGTTAAAATCACCAGTCACATCCTGCAGCGATGCATGTTTGTATACCCTTAGCATCACTTCCTGTTAGTACAAAACAGAAAAGTATGTTGGTGTGTACTGACCTGCCAAATTCATTCTATTAAAAGTATATAGTACATACTTCATGGAGTATTTGTTTATTATTTGCCATTACGACACACCCTTAAGATTACACGATATGTAGACTGTGCAGTACATATACACACTTCCTCACCAGCAGGCTGCCAGCACAGTGGTTTCTGCACAGAGGCATTTCTAGACCTCTTTCCCACACAACCAGATATTAAAAAGGCATGGTCTGCAGCAAGAGACCATGCTAAACTGAGCCATATCTCAAATGCTCGCCCCTTGAACCCCCTTCGGCTACTTGAAAAGGCAATGGCCCAAGATGCACCCTATAGACCCAGAATGGTGATTAGACCCCTGGGGTAAAGCCACATACAGCCCTGATGGAATTTTCCATTGACGCCCCACCCCCCCAAAAACTACGGACCACTGCTGAAGCATTAGTCTGCATTGGAAAAATAACTGGACGGCTTGGTTAGACCTGGACCGAGACAATAGTAGCATTACGATGTAAATCAAACGGTCCCGTAGAAACACCTGCCCTGGTGACCATACAGGACAGCAAACGGCCAACGTCTTGAGACCTAAACGACGTGAACGACAGGAGTTAAGAAGTGATTTCAACCATGAAGCACTTAACCACACATCACCCACTAACTTCACATACAGACAGCAATTTCTGATTTTCCATTTCAACAAGCTGAGTGGAATCCTGTCCAAGTATAGTGCTCTGGCGGCATAGATCAAAACAGGAAATAGTTTCGAGTCTATTCTCTTCCACTATGCAGCAGTCAGTCATCCCACACACCGACACTCTCCTTATACCTTCATACTGCTGACTATGGGAGGCATAAACATTCACCACACATTCAGAACAGGCTTAAAAGCAACTTCAGAATCATATTTTTCCTATTTCCATTTTTCTTCTTTCAAATTTAGCTGAAATGTGTAAATTTAACTGAAACGGTGTCATACAGCTGAATTTCTACGTACAACTTTGCCTCAGGGAGCAAATCTGAAAGGGTGTAGGGATTATGGGAGGAGCAGCAGCAGGGCACTGGGGCAGAAGGCAGGTGTGTACAGTACCTGTGAACAGTACCTCCTCACAGAGACTCACACAGCCTGCACACGGCTGAATGGCTACAACAAACATGCCCAATGGCCCTGTGCCTCAGAGGAGGGGGACCGGGGCCCCGGGGCCCCCAGACGAACTCCCAGCTCATGCACCACCACCCTGCTGCACACAACAAAGAGGACGACACTCTGTACAGACATTAAACATTCTCAGTCAGGAAACATGTCAAAGAAATACCATGGGGTTTCCTCAACAGACTCCACAGTGTACTGGCAGGGAGTGAAGGAAATGTGCGTTTCCTCTGGTCCATCGTGGCTGCAGGAAAGAGAGCCCTGATTGGAGCTGGTGAGGGAGTAGAGGCAGCGATTCTGCTGCTGTCTTTGTTCATGAACCAGATAAAAAAACACCTGAACAGATGCAGCCGGAAAAACACGAAAGGAACGAGCGTGTTGGGTGACGTGGCTACGCCCAGCAGTTGTTGACGAGCTCTGCTCCAACCTAGCGGCTCCGTGGCAGAAGCCTGTTGTCCGCTCATCAGCGGCTGTAAAGTCGTTAGCTGCACCGCCTGACCGGACATGCACGCTCCAGCACAAGGGACGGAACCGAACAGACCCAAACCGCAAGGGGGGAGGGGCAAACACGGCCCTGGTAACAGCCGGCCAGGTAAACAGAGCCACGCACCATATGCGGCAGGAGGTCTATTGAGGAGGAACGTGTGACCATGGCAACAGGCACGTGTGCGCACACATCCCCAACCCCCCCCCTCGACTGCAGTGACACCTTGAAGTTGACCTACCAAGCCATTTTACCAAGCCAGTAACAAAGGGAGACGAATAAGTCACGCAGCACTTCCCCTCAATGCAACACCGCAGGAGCAGCATGAACCTCTTAGGCCTTGGCCTGTCAGATTACACTGCACACTCATAGAA
This sequence comes from Sternarchorhynchus goeldii, assembly GCA_028565775.1. Lineage (NCBI taxonomy): Eukaryota > Metazoa > Chordata > Actinopteri > Gymnotiformes > Apteronotidae > Sternarchorhynchus > Sternarchorhynchus goeldii. Next base: position 18,658,942 of record JAOXYF010000001.1, on the reverse strand, counting down.
CCAAAGGTATGGAAAGCAGACGCCCCCTCCCGCGGCACTGAATAAAGTGCCCTCAGACGCTTTTATTCAGGCACTGAATAAAACCTGAAAAGTGTAGGGATTCCATGCCCCCCCCCCAGTCCCTCCACCCTTGGGTGGAGCTGATCAACACAAGGAATGACAAGTGCAGTATCCTGATAAAATAACTATTTTGGGCCCCTGCATTCTTCCTGAAGCTGTTGATGTATGGTCTCAGAGGCACATTTGACATTAGGGTTCAGAAACGTCTCCCTCCATTTAACACGTTGACAAATGAAGCACCTGCCTCATAGTACACCAACAATACTCCAACAAGAGTTGATGTTTTTTACTTAAATGGTCCGTGATCAATGGAATAGCCTTTGGAACAACTATAAAACTATGATGTATTTTTTTAAGGTCGTAAAGCCCACTCCTAAACGAAGGCAGCTGTGCTCGAATTCTGCAGGATATTCCCTAGCAGAGGTATTCTCGTGAGGTCTTGTTGACTTGTCTTAGGTTACAACACATGCTGGGCAGATCCATTCAAATGTTTACCTGGGCTCAAAGACCACAGCAGGAGGAGGGCCATTCCTAGTACTAGACTAGCAAAGAGCTGATCATGAGATTTGCTCACCCATAAATCAGCCTGGTTCAACACTTCTAAACAAACGTGATACCAGCAAAACAAGTACTGCTTGCAGATTTTAATGCCTTAGTAAAGCAAAAACGATCGCCACTCAACCTTCCATTGAGAATAAACCGCATTCTCCCCATTAGCATGTAGCACTAATATGGATTTCTCACACACACACACACACACACACACACACACACACACCGCATAGTTGGCCCATGGATCTCTTGCATCACACTACTGGGCTATAGTCACAGCATGATAGGAGGGCAGAGCGGGGGTTGATGGGGGACAGCAGAGGCTGGAGAGAGGTGGCAAATCCTGGCCACTTGCCTGCCGCAGGAAGTGCATAATCAGGACGTGCGTGGCCACGTCCTCTTCAGAGGGCTTTTAGCAGCCCAGCAGGGGGGATGGCATCTCACTGATGCCTCATTAATAAGCGACTTCCTTTAAGGCCATGTTACACAGCTGAACTCCACATGGTAATATGGTGTCTCAAGCTCATAGTTGTGTGCAGAACAGCACAGTACTGAAAATACTGCTATGATTTAAGGATTTCAGTTTAAGGTGAGGATTTTTTTTTTAAGCTCAACTAGGACTGAATTTTGGCTACATGACAAACACATGGCTTTATATGGTTGTAAATGGGGTTTCACAGTTCTGAGGAAATCTCATATAAATGTCTGGTTGCTCATAACTCTTGCTTCCTTTGCTATAGGGACTTTATTGAAATGGAAATATCAATGATTGATATGTCAGACGTTAACATGCAGGAGCAGGACCTTGCCACATCCTTCCTCTACAGCGCACCACTTTAATTAATAATGACATGCTATTGTTTGTATTTATTTGAACCTTTTCATCTCTGCCTTCTAAAATTCACACGGCTGCAAATCTACCCACATCTACCCTTACAAGCCTTGTTTTACCACTTTTTTTTTTAAAGAAGTGTTTAATTCATCCATTTCTCTTCGAATTTATCAATAATTAAAGGAGCAGCTACAAGAACACTGGAAAGTGCATCATCACCAGCAACAGACAAAAAAAAAACCCCAACTCTTTTAGCTGAGCAGAACTCAGCACACATTTGGTTGACATTCTTCCATTAAAGTTTGAAAATGGGGCAGAGAACAAATCCCTCACTCTTTACCTGCCCAGGGACGTTTCAACTTCAGCACACCTGACTGACCGATAAAGGAAACCTCATAAGCTGAATCCGGTGTTTTGGTGGTGTTCCCACAGGTCTAGAAAAAAAAATACCACACTCTCAAAAGAGGATCTGCAGGGACCGATGTAATCGTGGGGCTGTAGGACATGGCGGGAAAAAAAAATCTCAGTTGCCTACTGAATTTAACTTTCATTTTTATTCACCTCAAACCAACTATGATGGGTCCTGTCAAATCTAGCTGGGGAAAATAAATAAATAAAACACGTGAGAGAATAGTGTGTTAATTTTGTTTTTCAAGTCAAATCACTATTTCACAATATTGGTACACAACATCTGTGCTGTTATGAATGCTGCATCATGATAACGTTGTTTGTAGTACAACCACTCAGACCTAGATCAAAGCCCTCCAACATGAAAGACCAGCCTGAGAAGAAGCAGCCTAGACTTGGACACTAACTGTTCAGCTTCCAAGACTACTTGTGTGATCAGAAGACAGGTGACGCTGGGCTAAGAGAAGCTCTGTTGACGGGCTGACTGTCCTGTTTTCCCCCTGACGCTTCGCACAATCCTCTTTAAATGTACCGAAGCAATTCTGTAGATGTCAAACAACAGGAACCCTTAGGATAAAGCCCACATCTTGACGTTTTATTTTGCTTCGCGTGTGACTGTGTGTTGGCAAAGGGAATCGTTTCACCCTTGGAACAAAGTCAGCAGTAGAAACTGGATCGCACTGCTAACCACCTCTGCATGTGTAGTTAGTTGATCGAGAAAGAAAGAAAAAACAAAAACATTCTTGACACTAATATTTAACACTAATCTAAGTCATGCCTATTCTGCCCAATTTCCCACCTCCTCAGAAATGATTAATTATCCATGCATTATTCAACTACTGGACTACATCAGCTACAGTGATGTGTAAACTATTTAATGCTCGTTTACAAAGGCAGAAGCACTGTATTGCTCGAGCCTCTGGGCAGATGACCCTTTACCTATAGACTGTATTCTAGCTTGTTTTGTAAGGAGAAAAGGTAATTGGTACGTTCACACACATTGTTTTCTCAGTGCCAAATCTGTGAGGGGTCCCCTGGGCTTTGTATTGTTTATACGACTGGCACATATTGCTCCAGAAATTTCAACAAGTGTATGAAAGGTTAAGTACCGGACCATAACATTTCACCTGTAACTGAATTCTACAAAGCCTCGTTTTTGAAGGGGTTGGTTTGCTAGGAGAGAGAGGACAGTAACAATGACATTGGGAACTAAAAATAATTTGCTAAAACATCAAATGTAATATTTTCAGTACAGTTTCAAAGAAATATCCACCTTTCCAAATACTCAGCAAGAGTATAAATTTGTCTTGGCAAGAAAACAGTGAGGGCTATGGACACTGACAGTCAGGTATGGGACAGATTCTTCTGGAAAGTAACATAAAGGTGTGGGTATAACTCGACCTGACAGCAAAGACGAGGCCAAGGCCTTCAACACAATTTCACTTAACTTTCTGGTCACATACTTAAGAGGATTTGGAAAGGACAAAAGAAAACAATTTTAAAGAACATCTGGAAAGAGTAAAAGTAGAGTATGTTAAATGAAGCACTGGAGTGAGCGAAAGTCTGAGTTAACGTCTACATTAAAAAAAAAAATACCCTACCGCATTTGACACTGCGTAGCACCATGCTGATACAGAAACACTCGCCCACAACAAGTTAAAACACAATGGAACAAAAGATCTTAGGAAGCATGTCAAACACGTTACCTCGTTATGCTGATAAGGCTGCCAAGAATATTAAAATGAACTCAACTTGAAGTCAACAAGATTACTTTGTTATGGTTCATTCAGGTGTATTCACTGTTAGCTGTTTGCATGTTTAAAAAAAGACAGCTAATACCAGAATCAGAATGCTTTTGTGAAATATTTAAGCGACGTAATCTCATGTGCTTAAATCAAACGACACACACGTGCTACTTATATGCAATACAACTGGTTTTGATTCTCTCTTCTTGAACCAACTTCCCTCATATCCCCTGCATGAACTACGTTTGTGTATTCAACCATATTGTAGGCTTGTAGGATACGCATAACATTGCTTGAAGTGAACAAACGAAATCTGCTTGTATTTACAGTGCAGCTTTTTTAAAGCTTTTTTCTTTTCTCTCCACGCTGTGAGAACTAATTTTAATCAGTCGAAACTGAATAATCGAGTGTAAATCAAAGTAAATTAATAATGTGCTTTTTGAAAAAAAAATCGACAATACAGGCAATTCTTTGTTTGAAATAAGAAAGCTCTTTTGAGGCCTTTTAAAAGAAAGTTAAATAATCTGCACCAGCGTTTAAGTAAACTTAACACAGCAAGCTGTATTTAACAATATAAAAACAAAAGGAATACACCAGTCGTCACTTTGCGTAGTGAGACTACACTAAGCCAGGTACTAGCCTTTAATGTACAAAAAAAGTCACCTTGATCTAAGGTGTAAGCTTCAAATCGAATGTTCTAGTCTTTCCTTCGTTCAAGCTCGTTTCTATTCCAACCACGAAATAAACTTTGCTGGCTACAGGTTTACACGTTTTCGCAGCGAAGAAGCATCACTCACCTCACCGAACTTCCTTGGGGAAAAAATAGTATACGCTAGTTGTACCAAATAATTAAGTTGTAAAACATACGTCTGTACACTCTGGTCTATGTCTAGAAAATCCGTAAGGCGAAGAAAGCAGTTCCGCTAACCTTTTCAATAGTAGGCCACTAAACTGGAAAGATGTTTGTCCACAAGGAGCAAAGAGAGAGTGCCCAAATGGGCGTGTCTACCAGGTTCATTGAAAATGACATCATGAAACAACCAGTACCGTAAATATTCAAATAGCACTTTACACTGGTAAAATAGATCGCAGTTGTATTTTCAGGCTACATCTAAAACCCTATATCCCGCTAGCCACACAAACACACAAAACAATTCAAGCGAAAATATTTAAGAGCTTTATTTCCTTGTTTTTGCCTAGAAGTCAACTCAAGCATGTACGATTGCATGGATGGAAGAATCAAAGAATGATTAAAGTAAACGAGAAAGAATTTAACGGAATTAGGTATCTGTATAAAATTGTTGTAAACACACTTAGGAAAAAATAAGCCGACCAAGACCAAGTTTGCAGTTACTCTGTTTACGAAAAGAAGGGAAAAACCAACCAACCGGAACTTTGTCCACATTCACCTTTTTCAATAATTTCTTACTGAACATTTGAGGGCGCTATTGCACAAGTCAAATTGTACGATGGGAGCGGAGATTCTGTTTAAAGCCTAGAGAGATGTCTCCACGTTTAAAAACTACATAAAAAACAAGCATTCTTTCTTCTCAGTAAGACATAAGACAGACTAGCCGTTCTGCATTTCAGCCATCACCTCGAAAACGACTCAGAAATGAAAATACTCCCAACATACATGACACAGATTCCACTCTTCAATGTATAAAAACAAAAAAAAAATCTAAGATAAGTGGTTGGAAGGAGGAACACATCAAAACACACTGGGTGGCAGTCGTTTCAAATCCTACATACTGCATTTCAACCAGTCAGGATCAGGATCTTGGCTTCTTCCCTTTTCAGAATGTAGAGAAATGGAACTCAGTATTTACATTAAGGGATTATGGGTCAAAAGACATATCTAGAGTACCCGTCCAATTGGAATGTGCTTATCCTCTTGTTTAATAGACAATCAGTTTTTGGCTTAAGGTATGCTGATACATGAGGATTCATATACTATGTAATGCCCCTCCCACACCTTTTAGATCTTGGCCAACAGCAATGCAAAGTCCTTTCCAGCCAGAGTGATCCTGTTTTCTCAAACATACCACTGGACCAGTGACGCCAACAATCAACAACAAAGTTCTTAGCACCCAAGTGTCAGAAAATGTGCTCATCTTTTGTATGGCAGTTAAAAACGACGTAGGGGCTTTACCTTACTTTTTCTCGTGTAAACCCCTGAATAACCACACTGCAATTTTGAAATATGCCATGTACAAGCTATTCCTCATGTAAAAACAATATGGCATTTATTATGGGTGTGATGGACTGAGGAAAGACTTTGCTGGTGTGACAACCCACATTAGCACTAAGCACTGGGTGAGGTGGGTCTTGGCCTTGACTCTATCTTCTCCCGTGACGGCACCACTACATTCATTGCCTTTGTGCACATCCTTTTAATACAATCGCTTTAATCTTTGCATAAGACAAAATAATAATAAAAATATATATATAGAAAAGAGGGAGGGGTTCTTTGTGGCAAGATGTGAATAAACCACCGAAACATGGCTTGACACATGCACACAAATGACTCCATATTAAAATAAAACACACCTGGAAGAAGTACTGCTAACCTCTTTAGTCCCCTTATAAAGACCAGGCACACATTAAAATCTATTTATATTAAAAACATGGGTAAACCATAAAACATTTTCTACATAGCAGCGAAATGACAGGCGTGAAGTGGACTGGAAAATTCCTATCAAGAGGGAAGTGTAAAGACAATGCATATATTAATATGGGGATATATTATGTACAAATATAATACAAGGGTTATGGGAGATCGAGACAGCTTTTGTGTAAAATCACCAGCGACAGGCGTCATGCGTCCGGCTGGTAAGACTGAAAAGGACAGCTCTTCACCTGGTGCAGGGAAAGACAAAACAGGAAATATATCATGAAGCGTACAGCACGTCTGGAAACCTGGGTGGTGCTTCACGCACACTGCAGGCCGAGGCAGCGAGACCTACCCTGCAGGGCCGGGAGTGGCCGTCGTCACATGGTTCTGCCGTACTCGATGCCACTCTTGGACGAAAGACCCGACCAAGGCAGGAAGCTTCGCAGAAGGCTCTGTGCTTGGCGGTAGATCCTCTGTGGTATGGAGCAGGGACTTAGGCTGGCCAGCGCTGACCCTATATGATGAATATAATCAGTGAGGAGCGAGTTAAGGACAACTTGAGAGAGAGCGTGAGAGAGCAAGAAGCCTTATCCACTCGGGAGGGTCAAGGACCGCAGTGCTCGGTTTTCAGAAACGCTTACAGCCCAGGGGACCGACTGCGGCCAAGGTGAATCGGAGACAAAGTGACCCAGCTCTGTAAACATACTTCCCCTTACCAATCACGTTACCCAACACCCGCGCGAGTGGGAACCGCTCCCCACCCCTCTGTGACTGACCCCCTGACCAGAGAGGCAAACATATACACACAGAGACACGTGGAGGGGGAAAAAGGATATTAGATTGTCCAAGGTGGATGTCCGCCATTGATGTAGAGGACATATGTGAAGCCATCCTTCAGCACTCCTCGGATGGAGTAATAATAGGGTAAATAGTGGTGCTGCTTAAAGTCTCTGTTCTCGTAGAAGTGAATGGCTGTGAGGTTGGTGGTGAGCACATGCAGGTAGATGGCCTTGCAGTGGTCCTGCGCTGTAGTGGAGATGTGGTCCTTCAGACTGTCCAGCAAAAGGGAGCCTGGGAAGTGGACTACAGATGAACTCTTGGTCCAAACAAACGTTAGCGGTTAGCACTGTGCTAACGAGATCATGCAAAATTGAGCCTAATGGGAGTAAGTGTTCTAGGATGTTATCCAGTCTGTTCACATGAACAGAGAGAAATGGTAGAGAAAAGACTGTCTTGTAAAGGGTGCTTAAATGCGACGGCAATGCCGCAGGAGGGATTCGTTTTCGTTCGCACCTTACCTATACCGTGCTTTCGAAACTCCTTCACCACACCTAAACTCAGGATATATGCGACCTGAGTTTCAACAGGAAAGCAGGAGGCCAGAATGTCCCCATCCTGCCAGGGAACAACTCATGTTGAGAAAAGGTGACAGTCAACAACAGCTGAGCAGAATTATTTACTTCTTTAAGCTCAAAAACAGACACCAAGACACTACTTAAAAATAAATCAATCTTGTATGTTGTGCAGAATATACTCTACATAAAGATGACCCGCCTAAGTCATAAATTTGACTACTGCAAGAGAAGTCACAATAATGTGTAACAGTTTCAAGCACAGCCTGACTCTTCTATGGTAGGGATGTCCTTCAGTCAAGGGCACATGGATTGTACAGTTTAATTAATCACACTCTATAAAAAGGTTCCTGAGTGCTCCAGTAAAATACTTTAAAGTGCAGCCTTCAGGTGTTGTGCTAACAGGCTACATAGTACCAATCACTTGGTATAAAATATCACAGTGAGCACTAAGCAGAAATCCTCAAAGGAAAATAAATAAATAAAATAAATACATAAATAAACAAACAAACACACACACGTTACCACTCTGAAATAATATTTAAAGTCTCGTTAGAAGAGTTGACCTATTGCTCAAATAGGAAAGCTTTTTGTTAGGAAATGTTTAGTTCATACATTCATGTCAGCTAAAAGACATTCAAGAACAACTACCTAAAGTTACTTCATCAGTGGCTTTATTAGTGTCCGGTCCACAAACCGGTAGAAGACCTACAGCAATCCAAGAGTAGTGGTACTTGGGGTCCAGCAAACTGCTACAGACAGAACACACTGCTGCACACCAGACAGGAGTCACGCACTCAAGCACCTGACTGGTGGGCATCATTGGCTGATGACCAGCGAAGCCCACATGACTCACTCTACACAGGCTGCTTGGGTAAGCAGAAAAGCCTTCTGACCTCTTTGTGCACTTTTGTTCTGCCTTTTATTTCCGCCACAATCATCCCCACGATGCCACCCTTGAAGGTCGCAGCGAGGGAGAAGAACTTTTTGTTCGACGTGATGTCATGATACCATGAGTCAGGGTACCTGTGTGGTATTAGAAAAGAGTCAATCCTAAAGCAACAAGATAATGAAACACATCAGAGGCCTAGAGGAATAAACCAATTTGTAGAAAACTGCCACTCCATTAGAGGAATATTACTGTTACTCAAATCATACTTAAGTGACAGGTACAGACAAAATATATATACATCAACTGCAAGAAAAAAACTGGAAGAGGCAGAAAAGAAAAACAAATCCCACCAACAATGGTGGAAAAAGTTCAGATATAAAAACGGAATGACTGCACACTCACTCAATGGGGAACCAATCACCACAGAGCACTTTAATGTTGTCTATGTCATCTTGGCACAGAAGACGGAGCTTGATTTCGCTTAGGGCAGTGGGGGGCACCACGTCGGTCATTCACACCTGAAACAAGCAATCCACCAGTTTAGTTTCACTGTTACACAACTCCACTCATGTGCTGTTTAAGATGGCTTACATTTAATTTCAGTCATTGTCCTTTTTTATTGAAATACAGGTTAGGTTATTCCAAATGCAACGCGCGAGCTTGAGCCCCTCGAGAGTGAAAGGGTCAGGTTACGTTCAGTAAACTGAGATAATGTCTTTTAGAAAGGAGTTTTTAACTTTTATGGAAATAAGACAATTGCTACTGATATTCGTTATTACAGTGTTATCAAATCTTAACTGCTCTTATAGTAACATTATTCCCAGTGCTAAATGTTTTCAGGATAAGGATCACGTTGAATAATACCGAAACGGACTAATCTGGAGGATTTTTATCATTAAGCACTAATGCTGTATTATGAAGAAAAGATCACCTGCATACAGTTTCAAACCTGCTGCTACCTATCGCTCCTTCGACTTTAATGACGTGAGAGTTTGCTAGCTATCAAGCGATCAAGTTCTCTTGCTTCATAGCTAGCTACCAACTAAACAAGCTAAGGTTCGTCTTGACGAATATAACTGAAGTTAGCTAGCTAGCTAGGTTTCAAGCAACTGATCATGCAGCAAACTAAAATAATAGTGAAACGTTTTACCAAAGTATTCCATACAGTTAACAAAACGACAACTGGTCTGTTTAACTACAAGCTATCGTGCTAATCAGCTAACATGGCTAGCCGTATTAGTACATTATTAGCTAGATAGCCAGCTAGCGCTAGCTAACTAAAAAGCGAGCAGGATATATCAGTTTCGCTTTTAACACAGAGGTCGTAAATATTTTGTAACCTGCCTTATTTCGACGCTTGAATAAGTAGAAGTGTTGGCGAGTGTGTATCTCTATTTCCTCGATGAGTGTTCAAAGCAGCGGTATCATTGTGAAAAATGGTACATTTATGTCCAGGATGGAGATAAGACATTCGGTTAGAGGCTCTTTTGGCTCTCTGCGATGCATTAGCTGGCCTAGCAGTTTTGGTTCGTTGCTAGCACTTCTATAAACTCGATGGTAACTATACACACTCTTCCGGTAGGCTTACTGCATGCATTATTTACATAACAACCTATGTAACATTTAACCCAATCTGGTGCAAAACATATTTTCTATTTATTTGTATTTATCTGTAGCTGATTATTTGTAACAAATTTTTGTATGGGTGGATTTTTTGGGACTTTATTATATAAATAAAAAGCAAAGATCTAAACTATCAAAACGAGAATAAATATATAGTTGATTTTAATTTTGAAATAAAAATGTAGTGTTTTTTTAGCAAAATGATAAAACTTACATTTTAAACATGCGTTAAAGATGCATTTTAAAACATTTATTAACTACTGAATTAAAATAATTCAGTTATTTAAATAATGATAATTATTTAAGCTACTTTTGGTTTTTATTGTTGCCTCTTCTACAGTAGATATGTGATATGTGCATATTATTTTATGTATTGAATTATTATATACATATCAATATGAATTATTGTTGAAAGATTGAATTAATTCATATTGACATATTCAATCTTTCAACATTATCCGTTAAGCCATGAAGACGGGACTAGTGGACAGGATATATAGTCGAAGTCAAATGTATTTATACAGTGCTTTTTACAACAAATACTGTCACACAGCAGTTTTACAAAAACATGGGTCCAGGTCCCTAATGAGCAAACCAGGGCCGACAGTGACAAGGAAAAACTCCCTAGATGGGGATTAGGAAGAAACCTTGGGAGGACCAAGACTCAGAAGGGAAAGGGAACCCATCCTCCATTGGGTGGTAGTATATATATAGTACACACACACACACACACACACACACACACACACGCACATTATATATATATATAATATATGCATAATGTATTTACTAAATGTGCATAGCCAATCTCCACTCCAGACACATGAAACAGGGTCATTGCAATAACAAGATACTTTCTAATAATGCATTTTAAGTTTACTGTAAAATCCATACAAAATCCTTAAATGGATGACATGGGGGCTGGTATAAATATTACACGATCCCTCGCTACAGTACGTGATACAAGCCATGTTTGTTGTACACTGGTCATTTTCTTAAGTGAGTTTGCCAAAAATGACTATAAATGCCTTGTCTTTTTCATCCCCAGTTTTATCCTCAAAGAGAGACCCCTACTGGCAGACAACCCTGCTGTGTCCTATACTACTTCTAACATTGCTACCATTTTTGTGAATTAAAGATAGAGAAATGTTGTAATAAAACTGAAGCTGTCTCTTCCCCTGAAATGAATTATCTTTCATTATTACACATTTATTTATTATTTATATTATTACACAGCATTCACCCAACAGACAAGCAGTGCACCTTCACAAAATCCCACAACTCTGTCCACTTTACATATTTCCACTACACAGATAACCAGTGGTACCACAACATCTACAGTGCCGACAACACCATCACAGTTGTGGTTTCGTGGCAAATAGAGAACATTATGTACAACAACCATTACTGTACTTTGACCACTCCTGATTACTCTTATTTACTTGTTTACTCATTTTTACTCATGTTTACTATTGTTTACTCATGTTTACTCATGTTCAATATTAGATATTTCAGATAATAACAGATTCATCTATGATTTGTTTTAATAGAACATTTACTGCATGATAGTTCTCCATAATTACTAATCCTCCAAAATTGGTCACAATCAGTAAAATCCATAACTAATGTATGCACGTTTTGTAAGCACAGTTCTCTCAAACAGTTCATATTAGCCATAACAATATAAAAATAGAGTTTTGTCATCTGGAAAACACTGACATTCAAAATGCTACTTATTTACAGGCCAGAGAAGGACAGTCTTTGCCTCATATCTGCACTGTATAACCAGTAGAATGTGGGTATAACATTCAGAGTAATCTTATTCCTTCAGCTATAATTCCTTTCATCCCAATGCTTTGATAGACTGGATCATAGAGCACTGTGATGTTAGAAGTCATATACAGTACTGCAATAATTATTGGTCAGTCTCTGTTCAATGCTGTAGTGGCAGATAGAGAAAACACATCTCATGCTGGAAGTGGCTTGTTAAGCAATTCATCTGGTATATTTAGTGTAGATTAATGCTGTAAAATACTTAAATAATTCATTGATATTTAATTAATCCAGCACTTGTTGGAAACTCATTGCAAATGCAGTAAAATAAGTTAAAAACACCGAACAGTAAGAGTTTTTTCCTCTTTGTCCCTTTGGACTATGTAAGAGCCCAGAATGTTTAGTGGACAATACATGTGATCATATTTTCAGTTCTTACCACTCATAAAGTGCTGTAACAGCATGGAAGGCATTGCTTTGCTACACTTAGTCTTGGCTTCACCTGCCATATGGAATCAACCCCTTTAACATTTCTGTCTGCAGTATGACCTACTAGCAACAGAAGAAAGGCCCACCTAAGAAAAAAAAAATGTTATTTGCACAAAAATCATGTATCAAGAACAAGGCTGGAGTTAATGTGTGATTAACCGTATCAGCACATATCCAAAAACACTGGTGCTGCCAAAGCAAAATGGAATAGAAAATAACTTAAATAAACATAAAAAAAAGGTTTTAGTAAATAAAACACCTGTGTAGAAATTCAAACACCTGTGTAGAAATTCAAGTGATCTAGTGACCTATTATTGTTTTCAAGATAGTCAGATTAGTGGATGTCAGGAATGAATCAGATTATATTATTATTAATGAATTATTTGAAATGATTATTAGGACTATTTTATTTATCTTCATATTTGGCATTGTCCTTGTGACGCTTCTGGCCCTCTCAGTAGCAAAACCAAGTCTGTGACCTAGTTATGTAGCGTAGTCCCTGACTGAACTAAACTGAAAGGAAGGTTAGGTCTCTATGTTCAGAAAACCAATCCAATTACTCTCCCCCACACCAGATATCTAAGTTAGGAATATTAAAAATGTTTCATTGTGATTTTCTTAATCTTATTGTATACTTTCATACACATGTGCCCTTTTTGGATGGAATAACAGGTGCATAAGGGCAAAATGTTCCCACACATTTCGTAAATAAAAGTCACTACGGAAAAATGATACCACTTTTAGCTGGTGGACTAAAGGTGCCAGTTGATAAGTATATAAAGAGCTTTTCTGTTGGTTCAGTGGGCTTTCACATGCTGAAAGGCACAGACAGAGTAAAGACCAGGAGTATCAACAGCAGGTAATAATCTTCTGGTTTTCCCATATAGATTTATTTTCAAATTACAATGTCATGAAATGTAGCCTTACTGCCATGAAACAGCGTGGGCAAACAACTTCTCCATAAAATGTTACATGTACAAAGGAAAGAAATTTAGTAAGTTTTACAAAAGATTTGTATTCTTTTTTGTGTGTAATTTGTATTCAAGTCAGGAAGGTGCATTTTTATTCTTGCCCTGTATACTTTTCAAGAATCTTCCTGTTGATGAATCTCATTTATTTTGACAGAATGTATATAAACTAATCTCTTGTCAATACATCCTTTTCTGTCCTGATGTAGTATGAAGACTACAGTCACCATCACCCTACTGTTAGTATTTGTGAATCTGGGAAGCTCCTTGTTGATTGGGGCTTTTAACATCAAATCTTTTGGGGACAAGAAAGCATCCAATGCAACACTGCTTGGCCTCATAACTAAAGTGAGTGAAACAGGAATCTCCACCTTGCCCACAGTGCATTCCACTTCTATTACAGCAAAGCATCCTGTGTTTTAGCAGGTAGTGCATCGGTATGACATCGTGCTCATCCAAGAAGTGAGAGACAGTGATCTATCTGCAACCAACAAGCTGATGCAGCAAGTGAATAAGTGAGTTTGAATGAAAGCCATGAGAGAAACTCAAATCTCAGAAATGCAATATATCATGAAAGGTCCGAGTCTATGATTTCTATCTTTCTCATGCTCAGAGATCCCTCCCCATACAGTTACAAGCACATTGTGAGTGAACCACTGGGCAGGAGCTCCTATAAAGAGAGATATCTGTTTATCTACAGGTACAATTTAACTTGCAAAATAAGAAAGCAAGCAGAACATATCAAGTGTACTCAAGAGTGTTTCTGCTCACCAGGCATGAGACGGTATCAGTAGTTAAGAACTTCACCTATGATGATGGGTGTGAATCACATGGAACAGACACGTTCAGCCGAGAGCCCTTCGTGGTTATGTTCTCCTCCCCTTCCTCAGGTTAACCTGCACCTTGGTGATTTTTCTGCTTTAACAGATGATTAACAACAACTCCTCTAATAATAATAACAACAAATAATCAAAATCACCAGACAGACGCTCCTGACTGGAATGAATTCACTTTATTTACACACACTGTTTAAGACAATTTGTTGTTTGCAGGTATCTACAGTGAATATATCTTCATTAAAGTTACTGGAGAGATGAGCGAAGTTTGGTTAATGGAGAATTCTCATTTAAAAATAAAACTTTTAAAAATGTACTAACATACTAAAGTAATACATCGAGACTAGCAGTTAGTTCATCATCTGTGGTTGTTTCCTCCAGTCATGCAGAACTTCGTCCTCATCCCTCAGCACACGTCTCCAGACCTAGCAGTGCAGGAAGTGGACGCTCTTCACGATGTCGTTCTCTACACCAAACAGCAGTGGAACACCAATGTAATGCTCGAACCTTGGCATGTTTAAATGAGGCAGTGGTATAAAGAAATTTGATTCACACTGACAAATTAGTCATGGTCTTACTGAATCTGTCCACTAGAGGGACAATGACAAGAAAAAGGTGAATTAACTGTTTCTTGTTGTGTTGCAGGACATCTTGCTTCTGGGCGACTTCAATGCTGGCTGTAACTACATCACTGACAAAAACTGGCCAGAAATCCGACTGTACACAAACAAGAGTTACCATTGGCTTATACCCAACAGCGCAGACACGACAGTCACAAACACTGTCTGCCCCTATGACAGGTAAGAGCTGTTCCAGCAGCACACAGCCAGAATGAATTCACTATTCAATAAGGTTCCAACATTCATGGCTGTGAGGAAAATCTGTTTAAAACTGAGCTGCACCCATGTAATGAAATACACAGACAAGGATCTTACAAAACCAGAAATATTCCTTTTATGGTCTATGACAAGTTAATATATTAGAACTTTACCATTTCATCTCCTATGAAGAAAAAAAAAAAAAAAATCTTTTCCCTACTGGTAGGATTGTAGCTACTACGGACATGACGAGAGGTGTAGTGCCTGAGAGAGCCCAAGTCTATGACTTCATGGCCGCTCTGGGACTAAGCCACAGCTGGGTAAGACTCTTCATCATCACCCATTCATGTAGTTCCCACAGCGCCAAGTGCTTCAGCAGGCGAGAAAGTGCTTGCGTTTAGCTCCGAGGCGCGAAGTGCGGCAGCTCAAGTGCTCTTTTGTTCTTGGTGCTTGCGCCTTAGGCCCTGGCCGTCAGCGACCACTTCCCTGTCGAGGTTCAGCTCAAATGAACTGCCCTGTGGATGAAAACCGGTGCCTGGGAATAAAGTTAGCAATAGCAGTTGGTGTGTGAAAAGCTGTTTTGTTTTTTTTTAATGAAGCTACAGTAAGTTAGAAGGTGCTGAACAGAAATTACTGCAAGAACTTTTAACAAGAGAATTTTGTTTGTACCAAAGCAACACTTGTAAAACAAACATAATGCACGTTTGTCTTGTTCTCCATTACTAAAGGTAACGCCAGGTCAACTAGTGTTTTAGCGATTTCTTATTAGAGCTGTGAAACAGAAACCTATATTAATCTGTATAATCCCATATGAAATCTAGCAGATATCTTTCAGTTAACAAGTAACATAACAGTCAGAGAAACAGTGTGTACACACACACACACTCATCTATTACTGTTACAACATTTGTTTAAAAAAAAAAAAAAAAAGTCAGATTCACAACACGAACACGACGTAATCCAACATAACACCGCCGGCCATAAAAGAACACGTTGGTGGTCATACTTTAACTGGTCACATCTGAAAGCGGAGGTTCCCAAGGACATGACTCAGTCCTGCCTTCAAGCCTTTTTCTTTTTCAGTGCTGCCAAATACATCCCCAGAGACTTCTGGATCGAGTCTTTCGTGATGAAATTGACGAAGTTTTGAATGTCAGTTTCTCTGTGGGCTAGCAGCTTGTCGACCGTAGGCTTCCTCATCATAGACTTGCTTATCTCCCGGGCGTGACCTGCAGGAAACACGCGCCGCTTTATTTCACAACATCAAACCTTCATCTTGAACCTGGCAATACACTGCCGCATTGAGAAAAAAAAAGAAGCAAAACTTCATTCAAAACATACACTGGTGTCAGTTTATCGAGCACAGAAGTGTTTTACTGACCCGGGACAGACAGCCACTTGGCCATAGTTTCCATAGCAGTGCTGAGAACTTTGTCCTCAGGCACAAGCTGGTCCACCAAGCCGATCTTCAGAGCCTCAGGAGCACTGTACATTATTCCCATCTGAAGCGACAGCTCTGCTGTTCTATGGCCAACTGTGTTCACTAAGGTATCCTTAAACCTGAGGCAGGTACCAGATATTACCACAGATATATTTTGGCAGATAGCCATTTTGTTATATGGTGCAACAGGCATGATCAGAAACCTTTTATCATATACAAATATATAAATGAAATAAACCCACTACATAAATTAGAAAAATTCAAAAGTTGTATGTTTCTCAGTATGTTTTTAAATGACAAACATACTGAGACAGGCATCACCATTGGTCAATGCACGTGGTACAAATAAGGGTATAAATCTCTATCCACATGTTTGGATTCAATTATGATTCTTTAGCAAACCACAATGTGATTTGATGTTTTTGGTACAATTCTGAATTATCCTTAATTCAGGTGACACTAGAAAAAAAGAAAAGAATGTGTAAACTACTGAATACCATTAAAAGGTAATATTATTATATATATATGCACCATATCAATTAAAGCTTCGTGCATCACTGACCAGAATGGAGCCACAATGCCCAGCTGTGTTTCATTGAGGCCTATGCCGTACTGAGGATCGTCAGCCATGATCCGGTAGTCGCAACTCATAGCCATTAAACAACCCCCCGCAGGACTGGCACCCTAAAAACAGCACAGGAGGGTCAAACCATATCAGCAGCAAGAAACTACTGGAGCCCGGAGAAGCTACAGGGGCCCCCGGAGGCTCAGCTCAAGGGCTAGAGAAGCATTCAGAGGACGCTCACGTTGACGGCTGCAACCGTGATCTTGCTGTAGCTGTAGAGTTTCAGCCACATGTCCTGAACAGCCTTCCAGAACGTCCTGCAATGCTCTGGACCAGTCCCGTACATGTCCATGATGTCCAGACCTGCTGAGAAAATCCTTGGCTGTGCCTGTGTTTATTAAAACAAACAGTATAGTAACAATCAGACTTCATCCTTTTTCAACGCATTAATATTTGGGTACATTTTTCAGATACTCCAACCTTCTCTCTTTTCATTTTCTTTAAACAATCAAAGCCGTCTTTCATTATGAACTTAATGAGCTACTTCCAGGTGGATCTTTACATGCAGCCAAATTAAAGACTTAAAGCCTGTTATGACCCACAGTGCAGCCCAACCTTCTAGTGACTCACAGAGGTCAGAATGACTCCCCTACAGCTCTTGTCCAGCTCAAGCTTCTCCAGGTTGATGGAAAACTCTGTTAGAAAGTCAAGACTCATACTGTTGACAGGAGGATTCTGGAACTTCATTACGGCAATGCCTGTGAAAGAAACCCCCCCCCCCCACACACATATCAATATATAATTTTCACATTACAGTGCATTTGCAATGCAGATCAGAAGGTGCAAGAACATAACATTTTAAGAAGTGGTCAGCTCGTACCATTATTGTTGTCCAGGTCCACTTTGATTTTTGACGAACTTGAAAAATTTCTATTGTTGGAACCCATGTGTGACAATACGTAAGGTCTCCCATGTCTACAACTTCCAGAGAGCAGTGAAAGAAATCCTAAGAGACAAAGAGGAGGAAGGAATCGTGTATTTATAACATCTGGCTCTCAATTAGGTGGACTGTTTACGGATTTATTTCTCTAGGTCAACCGATAATGCGCCGGTACTTTATCTTTAATTTTACTTATGAATTGATGGAAGAAGCAGTACCATGCAGAGTATCAGACGTGCTACAACCAGCACCACACAAATTAAAAATATATATATTGCAAGGTCAATGTTAAAGTAGCTGATTGCACCCGTGTCCAAAAAGCCACTGATAATGGAGACACTATTGCGCGAACTTGAACCGATTAGCTATCCTAGCTAACTTACTGCAGCATGTTTATGAAAGCACTTGCACTCCTCTTTTGAGTGACGTGTAAAATCAACGGAGAAAGCTATATAGCTAGCAAACGTAGCTAATTAGCTTGTGCTTAGCCTTCTGTTTTGTATTTCACTTGGCTATTATAGCAGATTATTTTTGGAAGACTGTTGACCTTTGTCCTAGTTTTCGTGCAAACTGTTCGCAACTCCTTAAACATGATTAGATCGGGAGTCAACATATGAGCGTAGCAGACAGTCCTAAGACGACGACACTGATAGAGAAATTAATTTAGAGATGCAAAACAAACGTACCAGAAAACTCCTGCCTAACTGCACGTCTCAGCGCAGTAGCCATTTCGTTCAACAGGAAAGCGATGCGAAATGTCGTGACGTCGTCGTCCGAGGGTGTGGCCAGAGTTCTGACGAATTAGATTGGATTTTAAAATCACCTACGCGCACAGATAACCACTCGCCTCTTTAAACCACCAAGCGAATGGTTGCAGTAGTTTTGCAGCTCATGGAACTGGATTGTAAACTCTCTCATGCAGTCACGGTTAGCAATCTAGTAAAGTGTCTAGTAAATTAGTAAATTCTTCACTTGTTGGCACTACTGGGAAAATACAGCAGGAGTACAATGTCTAAGTAGTGCTCGGATCACTGGCTCTGCGTCATTATATAATTTATATAACGAAAATGGGAATAGTAAAATCGTAAAATGTACATAAATGATCACATATAATTACTAAATACACTGCAGGCAGCATTTACAAAGACAGAAGCGTATGAAGGCAAGCGTTATTGATTGACTTTATTTAAAAAGACAAGATGCACGATGCACAGTAAATCTTAGGCTATGATATTTTAGTCAATGGATCACAAACTGAAGACCAGACTTTTGCCGTCCCTTACCATCCCGATTCACGTTTTGAAAGGTCAGAATGAAAAACTATGACAAAGTTGTCCAAAACACAAACAGAAAGAAAAGCAAAAACAAATGTTCGGTTACATGCAGCGTACCGATATTTAGGATCACTGTTATGAAAATAATTACATAAAGACATCTAGTTATGAAAATAATTACATAATCACAACTATATTTATTTTAGTAAAACATATCATATGGAGAATATTTTGTGGGCTTCTTTTAGTAAACAGGATCAGGTTTTTGGCAGATAAACTCAAGTTTAAACTGTGGAATCACAGTTATTAACACTCTTTCCAAGATACTTACAAAAGACATTAAACAGTTAAGACTTTGTGCCTCATCCACCCCATGTGTTGGTAAATTGTTGCTTGAGAAGAAGATAAATCCCACCCGTAAGAGCTTAATATCATTACACATGCACTTTATGCATTTTCTATAACACTTTACATTTTAAAAAGCGTTTATCCAAGTCGTGTTTTCTGGAATCACATCATTAATTTTCCGCATACTAGTTCACAGCTTGGCACGTGACCATTAGTCAAAAGTGGATTTAAATGAATTCAGACAAGAAGCTAGAGACCAGAATGGAGACCAGAATGGAGGCGTGTAATCACTTCATCATGTTAGCAAATATACAAGATGTTGAAGTCGATTTTTAATATATATATCATCTTGGCAACGATTTGTGAAAAGCTCTAATATCAAAGCTATACCAGCAAAAAGAGGGAACGCTGTAGAGGCAGACACTTATATAAAAAAAATCTCGAGCTCTGTAAAGGATGGCGTTTGGTGTTATCTGTACACAACCCGAAATGCTCAGAAAGATGGGCAAGTACTGGTCCCTTGTGACTAAGTCAGCACGATACCCGTCGGGCTTTTACCACAGTCTGAACACAGAGTCGGCACGGGAGAACAGCCACTGCAAAAGCAGTTCAAACTCGGGCATGCACCGTTCGGCTCGCGAGCTCCGGAAACAACTTTAAATGCATCTCAAGAATACAGACATCATAATACATACATTTACAGTTCAAGACACAAACTAGCCTGAGATCACAGGCACGAGGAATTTTGTCTGTTGTTTATACAGTCGATAACATGTTCTTTAGGAAGTCTCATCTAATAACCTGCAATTCATTGTATATACTTTAGTGCCTAGTATTCCATGGTCCTAAAATGTAAGTACTGTATATTTGCATCAATTTTACCCTCAGATAATAACAAAAGATCCATTCATGAACCCAACCCCATTCCACAACTTAGTCTAACCTAAACCCCTCTCTGTGCACCTTCCCTATGTGCAGCAGGACCCGCGAGGTGGTGGTGCAGATGTAGGTACAAGTGTGACAGAGAGAGGGCGCTGTTTTACTCGCTGCTGTCCCAGTCCTTCTTGATGTGCAGGTTCCACTCCCAGGACAGGTGATCTGTCTTGTCATCATCCGTGAAGCAGGACTTGATGTGGTAGCTGCCACGGACGATCATGCCCTTGGGGGCCTCTTCCACAGGTGTGATGAATTCGTGTTCCTCCACCCTCGGCCCATAGCTACCCACCATGTACACGGCCTTATCCACTAGAGAGAAAAAAAATCCAGACTACATGGAACAGAGATCTTTTTGGTGCTGGGGATGTTTGTACAGTTTTAGGGCTAATTTTAGCTGGCTTTTTCTGTAGAATCTAGGGAATCTTGTTCTGGGGGATCTCCCTCCTGGAGAATGTATTACCTTCCCAAAAGCTTGACTCAATGAATCAGGTGTGAGATAAAGGCAAGAATTGAACTCAGCTGAACGGTTCATCTCCTGGACCAGCATCAATGATAGCTGATCTAGGTCAATTGCTATGATATACTCAAATAAGAGGAAGTGAGTATGTTACTTGAAAGAAATACTTGGCCATATGGCAGGCTATCAGATGATACAATCAGATGAGAAATGTGTATGTTTCATGAATACAATTGAAACAACAACAATACTGTGTAAATTCTAACTGCTCTGCTGATCCAGGTTCATCAAAGAATATCACATTCCAGTCCCTTGTTGAATACTCCCAGCCCATTGAGATTCATGGCAGAGAATGTCCTTACCTCGAAGTCCCTTCCTGTATGTCAGATGAACGTACTTCAGCCCAGACACTATTTCCTTATTGACCTGAGGAGAACAGATGGAAGAGAAGGCATGCAGTACAATGAATGCTATTAGCTTAAAACCCTGCTTTAGTTTTCAGGTTTGTGCACACCAACTGCTGTAACACAAGCCAGACACCAGGTGGCGATAACAGCAATACTCAGGAATCCTGTGGCCTTGCTTGGTTGGTCCCTACAAATCTAGATTCTGGCAATAGTCCCAAGGTTTGGCTTCCTGGTGATGGTCCTCTATACTTTAATATGTCAAAAATGAATTTATTTAACCTTTTTCAGGCTTATCTGCTCTGTCCTGTTCAGCGGAGTGAAAATGTTTGGTTATGAGCTGACATTTGTTATTGCCTGGAGTCAAAAGATCAGATTGCCAAGACCGGCAGAAACCAGAAATTTCAATCATAAAAAGAACCATTCAGATCCAAAAATTAAAAATTCCTGATCCAAAAATGCTGATACTTTTATTTAAAAAAATTAAAAAACAAAAAACTACACCCGACCTCATGCCATGTTTTGCCTTAAAAAGTTTATAAACATATTTGGTTCTTTCTTTAGTGAACATATTCTTGGAAAACATGTTTTTATGTTTTTTTTTTAAACATGTTTTTAAGTTTTTTTTTACTTTTCTTTGCTTACCTCTCGGACCAACCCGTCTTAAGGAGGAAATAAACTCCATTTTTTCCATCAACCCCTGTTCCCTGTTACGAACAGTTTCTGCTCTAGAAAGGACCACTATATATCTAGAAATGCACTTTAAAAGATAGAAATTATTTAAAAGATAAAGTCCACTGAACCAGACAATCTAATCTCTAATCACTAATAACATAAAAGCATCGATGAAATGGGGTTCATTTTCTGGTCATATTTCACCTTGAAGTGGATCTTCACCCTGTAGTCCACACCTTCCTTCATGGTGAAACTTCGTTTCTTCAAAGCTTCGAGGTCACCTGCATCAAAACAGCATTTACTTACATTACCTTTTCATGTCTTAGCTCTACATCTAGTAACCCGGACAAAACCAGCAGAAACCAGTATCAGAGCCCTTCCGTCTCCTGGTTCAGCTGGGTTCACTGTCAAAAGTGTCCTTTCAAGAGGAGCAACTGCTGTGTTATCATTTTATCTTTCAAATTTGCCCTAAGTGCTTTATAATGGATTCTAGAGAGACAAGATAGACTAGAAAATAGAGGCAAGAGAATGTTAAAAGGGAGTGCAGGAAAACAATGATGATGTTGGGCTAGGGATGCTATGTTAAAAAAAAGCCAAACCTAATTACCGTATACGATTCAAATGTTGTTTTGCTATGACTCTTGTTGCCTGTGCATTTGTGTGATTCGGTAGTAATAACCCGTAGGGAAGATCTTGCAGTAGCTTTACTGTACCATTATCTGCAATCCCTCTTCCATGTGGTTGCACACAGACATCACCAGACCCATAATCTCCATGCACTATACTGAACTACACATACACACACACACACACACACACACACACACACAAAAATCCACTTATTTTAACTAGAGGATTACTGATCTTGTCTGACATACTTAGAGGATCAATGAGAGACCTATGAGGTAAATGGCTCATCATGCAAACATGTTTAATATATATGGGCTCTGGTATGTTGTTTTTATTTACGTAAACTTCAGATAAACCTCCCTCCTTGCCACAGGAGGGGAGCACAAACTCACAAGTTTACCCACTGCTGCTACAAAGTCTCAACTTCAAAACCAAAGGCAGATCAGAACAAGCATGGCAGATCCATTTGCATAAACCTTACAGAAGCACATTTGAGAGGTGCTTCTCAATTTGCTTCTCAGGCAAGCGGAACAGACAAACAAAAGATGAGGGGCAGGGTCTAGGTGGGAATCGCCTCTTTATGGGGGTTTAAAATGGGTCAACAGCACAGTAGCTTATGAGCCTGTTCCCTAGAAACACAAACATCAACCGGCAGATGCCATCTTTAGAACAGCAGCAACAAAAACCCTTTTCTCTCTCTATCCTCTCTCTTCATGCCTTGGGGATATGTGTTTGTGATCTGCAGAGAGCAATCACAACATCTACTGCAGTCTGGGGGAGAAACTACCAGCCAGGCTGAGGGTGAGGGGCTCTCGGCCCTGTACTCATTTTCTTCTTCGGTTTCCCTCTCTCTCTCTCTCTCTCTCTCTCTCTCTCTCTCTCTCTCTCTCTCTCTCTCTCATGTAGTAACTATAACCCACCTTCTACACCACACTCACACCTACATTGCCGAACAAGAAGCCTTGGGCAAATGCTCCCTGTTGTTGAAAAATTCATTTGCACAACCCCTCCATTCAGACTGCTTTGATTCGATAGTTTGCTACGCTGTACAGATTTGTGGTAGTAGAACAATTTTCTGAATCAATATATTTATAATGCATTAGTTACATTTTCGGGGGAGGTAATAATATCCTCAGGACAGCTGTTGACTGGATACTATTTGGGTGGAAGCCACTCTAACAAGTTTAAAAACTCTCCCAATACTGCATCCACTACCAAGACCCCACAATGCTCAACAAAATAGAATTCAGTCAGCAATTGACCAGTGATGAAGGGGGAAACTGACAAATTGTGCTTGGTAAGAGAAAAGGATACAGTCTGTAACAAAACTATAAAATGTCTAAATAGATGTACTAATAGGTGTACTAATAGTGACTGTAGTGAACGGTTAGGCGTTTCTAACAAACTGAATATATGCAATGGTGAACTACCAGATCTACCACATTCCAAAGGGAACACCTACTCACATTGCTATATGTAACTGTGAAAATCTTAAATCACAAATGACTTCTGCAGACTACTGCGTAAAAGCTCTTATCTTCTATGTGTCCTCAAGAAAGCACAAACCTTCTACATCCTAGGATAGCTGGGTCCTTCTGCTGCCGCTCGTCTAACCAATGATCACCATTCTCTGAGAATGACGCCATGTGGTTAGGAAAAACACAGAGATGGGCCTGATGCACATCACAGGAAACATGCCCAGCTGGCACCCAGATTAGAGTCAGAGGAGAGACTCCCTAACATGACTGCTGGAATACTGAACGACTAAAAATGTATTAGGACCTGTAGAGATGAAGAGTCAAGCAACCTCCCAGAGGAGTCCTGGCCTTATTTTTGTGCTTTGAATCTGGGCCGATCCACCGAAACGATGTGGACGAGAATTCAACGAAGAGCCGCAAAGACATGGCCTGGTTTCCCGCCACCGCGGTCCAGATGGAGTGGAACCGCTGTTTCTGCAGCGATGACCCATGAAGCCTGAAATGCAATCAGGTCCAGTCCATGGCCTGAACACGCCCTATCAGCCTATCAGCCACATAGCCCTTCAATCGTCTGCCCAGGCACTTCCATCATAAGTCTGGAGGTTCCGTTCTATCTGATTGGTCCCCCCCCCCAGCTATCACGAACTGCACAACATCCCTGCTGGTCGACATTCCACAATGAAGCACAGCCATTTTGCATAAGTGGCTTTTTTCACGATCGAGATGCACGTCGTCATCTTTGATGTGTTCAAATCTTCCACTTCCATAAATAGACACAAAGCCAAAATCACATGCACACGTACACACACACACAGACACACACGCACAGACACACACACACAGACACACGCACACACATGCGCGCACACACATACGAGGGAGATAAGGAAGTGTCAGCTTCCCCTGGGAGATGACCTGCAGTGTAGTGCCTCACACCTCTGTGAGCATGCTAAATTTATGATCTTAAGCTCTGGTGCAAAAGTGGCAGTTAAGCGGAAAGGGAAGTTGGGTGCAGAAAGTGCCTCCCTCTGAAGATAAGGCTTTCCTGCACAACCATTGCACCAGCTCCGACCGCAGATTCACTTCTGGTTTTTTGTTTTTTTGTTTTTTTTTTACTCTTAAAGGTTAAAAGAACTGAAATCTTCTCTGGCATCTGCTGCCATAGCTCAGCACCTCACTGGGGAGAAAACACCACACGTTGTGTAAGCGATATGACTGCTGAGAGGGGCTTCGCTTTTCAGAATGCTGGACTTCAACTGCATGGGATCATTCTATTGCCTAGCAACCGGGTGACCTTTCCCAGCGATCCCTTGTAAAGCAGAGGAAGACTACAGAACTGGTTATGGGAGGAGAACAGTTGTAGAAACTCACTCTGAACGGGCACAGAACTGTCATGCCCCCCTCGGCCACAGCTAGGTCCTGGCAGGCCAAAAACAGCCCATGGCAGTGGGTGATTGATTCATAGCGCGGGCCTCCACCCCCGCACAGTCTGCTGGCCTGCGATTGGTCCATCTCGTGAGGAATGACATCATCCCTCTCGAGGAGGTGGAGAGCTTCTTAGAATGCGCTGTGAAGCTGCCGGGCTTCTGTCAATAGTGTCAGCTACGAATACGCCCTCTCTGCTTGTGACTGGAGGACTCAGTCGGGGCACCGGGGGAGCTGTGCACCACACCGCAGCCACTGCACAAAGTAATGAGCAAGCCTCTGGCATGCTGCTGCAAAGACTCACCTACATGCAAGACGCTTGCATGCAAAACCAAAAAAGGCAGTAAGCAAGTACATGCAGCTTTGTGGTTTAGTAATGAAAGAATGCTTTGATCATGTGGACAAATGGCAATCCTTGTTCACTAAGAAGCACTTACCTTCTGCTGGTTATCAATGATCAATATGTATTATTCACACATATGAGTAATTTGATAAGACCAGTAGTATGCAGCTAGTCAAGCTGGTGGGATGTATAATATGGGGGCTCTTGTACCTGTTAAGTCCATGGTGATGGGTCCAGGAGCCTGATCACACATGAGCGTCAGCCGTGTCACCTGAACGTTGGGGATGCTGGGATCTGCAGAGCAGAGAAGAGGACACGTTGGCTGACTAGTAGAGGAAATATCCGGACGCGTCCGGCTCGTGTCAACGCGCGCTCATCATTACGCTGCGACTGCTGGAGGAGGACATTAATTACACGACTCCGCGCCAACATCAGCGTACAGGGGGCTGAGCTACCGACCACCCAGAAAGCAGGCGGTTTTGTGCTCGGTGTGCACGGACGACGCCCCCCTTTCCCCCCTGGTTCTGCCAGTGCTGCATCAGGGGCTCGGTGGACCACTCCACACATTCATCACGAGGGCTGGGAGCTGAGATAAGCCTTGGGTCAGGCTGAATGGGCTGAGGAATAAAGGAAGGAGAAACGGGACTTCATTTACACCTGCGTCGCTCGGCGAGTGCAGAGACACATTTATCATAGGGCGTGCATCTTTAGACGAGCCCCATCAATTGCCGTTAATGGAGAAGGAGCTTTTCGTAACATCAGCGATCACTACCTTTTGATTCCATGCTCTTTGGAACAATCCCACTTTTTAAAAAAACAAGCGTGGAAAACCATTAAAGCAAAAACTAAAACTGCTGGTTCTATTAAGAATTTAAAAAAATACAGACATAGAATATTCCTTTTTTTCACCAGCTAGGTCTCATTCCTGACTCCTCTACTGAAATATGCAAAACAAACAAACAAACAAACAAACAAACAAACAAACCAAAAAACACTCCCAACAACCCAGTGTTAAAATAAAACCTACAGTAACGAATTGCGCCGTTTATCTCGGACGTATACAAAAGGCCATAGGAGTTCATTCAATACATGTTTTGCTCTGAGGCGGTAATAGGGGGGCACACAGGGTGTGGCTGGAGATGAGATCGTCACGTCACCTCAGCACATTGCTCCGGGGGAGTATCGGCCGCTCCACATCGCTCTACAGCAGGAATCTTGTCCATTACGGCCGCACACCAATGCATACTTCACTCGCGGCTATTTGCCTTTATGCTGCAGAAACTATAGGGGAAGTGGCGGTGCTGGTGGGCAGCTTTAATTGGATACTTTTCTGCTGTCCTCTGGCTGACTGATTGTTTCTCTGCTTCGGGAGGGGGCCCACATCACGGTTTAGGAAATCAACAGCAAAAGCTTTAAACTACACATAATAGTCAGTTGGGCCACTCTCACTGTAATGTGAGATGGTCTGGATTTCGCACTAAAACAAAGGCCAGTGCGCACACAAACACACACACACACACGCACAAACACACACACTCATACACATGGACACCATGGTCAATTGTTTTGGAATAATCCAACCATTACTCCTGGGAAAATCATATGTCAAATTAATAGACATCAAAAAAGCTTGTGGTTCTTCCCTGCTTCCCATGGAAATGAATAAGTCTGAAGGTTATAAGTGTGATTAAACGTGAGGAGGGTCTTTTTATCCTGTTGAGAACAGCTCTGAGTCACATTTGTCTCCACATTTGTCACAATATCACCAGCTCTATGACACCTGAATTGGAATGAATAGGTAGTTCTCTATATAAATCATTACATAATTCTTTTTTAATTGCTACATTATTACAGCTTCCTATTTCACAGATATTGATGTATTAAACATCAATGTTTGTGATAGCAAAAAAAAAAAATCCTTTATATTTTAGTTCCTTTAATGCTAATAAAATATAACCTCTAAAATCTACGAACGCCACACATTATCACATCTAGAAGTTCCGTGGCCAACTAAAACATAAGGGTTAGAGGGAAAGGCTGATTTAGATAATAACACTCCTGGGGAAAGTACTGCTCCACCTACTGACTGCACTCTCCTGACCTTACTGGGCATTGTGAAGGAGGGACTGTAAGCCATTTGTTCCACCAGCATAAAATACATAACAGTATAGCTACAAAAAAATATGTCAAGCACTGCCGTAACCATGTGTCATTCCTCTGAGCCGCAGTTATTATTAACCTGGCCAAGGATATGGCGGTGAATCATTTCTAAATCAGGTTAAGTGCTCTTGACGTACACGTTGCATTTGGCAAAACACTACATGCCAATTGATGCACTTGCAAAGAAGTCAAGAGCCGAAGCAAGTGGGTTCAAAGTCCTGCTCCGTAAAAAAAATAATAAATAAAAACATGGCTGAAGTATCGTAGCTTTAGGCTATGAATAGAAGCAAGCTTTCCATTTTCCAGCGGTTGCTGTTAAAAATTGAATCAGAGAATTCGATTTCCATCTGGCACTCCCATTTTATTTTCATTATCGGGAATCAAAGCATATTTGCAATCACACATGTAGTTGGTCTTGTGTAAAAGAAACTAACCTCTAACATGTGGTCTATTGTTGGCACAATTTAACACTGAGTTAAACAATAAACAACCATGAAATGAACGCATTGTGTGTTTGCGTTTGTGTGTGTGTGTGTGTGTGTATGTGTGTGTGTTTGTGTGTGTGTGTGTGTGTTTGGGGGAAGGTTCAACTTTGGTAAGATTAGTCTGAAATATACTAAAATATTACAACTCACAATTGCCTTTTTATCTAAATTAAAAAGTTGACTTTTGATGAGGATTCGTTTCTCCTTCACACCTTCTGTGCATCAAGGATATATTGTATAGTGGCTGTAAAGTGAGGATTAAGCCTGAATTACCCTAGAAATTACGTCTGAATTACCCCAGAGATTAAGCCTGAATTACCCCAGACATTAAGTCTGGAGTCAGTCCAGGCAGCTGTGGGCAGGGGAGAAAGCAGTCCCCAGGGACTAGTACTACTGCTGTTACTGTGGATGGAGATAAACACCATCTGATGTGCAGTCAGAAAAGAGATAGATTGCAACATTCTTTCGCCCAGTCTAACATTCACATTGCTGTCTGACAAATGTGTGAGCTGTAATGGCAATCTGAGACAGAAGCAAGACTAACGTAAGGAAACTGACAGCATGTTAGAGGAAGCTTCTCAGAACTAGTCAGAGTGCCCGAAACTGGTTACGTGGGATATGAATACTGGATGGGTGGATAGATGGATGGATGGATAGATAGATGGGTGGGTCGGTCAATGGATGGATGGATAGATGGTGTGTGGGTAGGTGGATGGATGGATGGATGGATGGATGGATGGGTGGGTGGAAGGATGGGTGGATGGATGGATGAGTGGATAGATGGGTGGGTGGGTGGATGGATGGATGGATGAATGGATGGATGGATGGATGGATGGATGGATGGATGGATGAACGGATAAATGGGTGGGTGGGTGGATGGCGGGATGGATGGATGGATGGGTGGGTAGGTGGATGGGTGGGTGGA
>JAOXYF010000001.1:18608428-18622279 GCA_028565775.1 Sternarchorhynchus goeldii | reverse complement strand
TCTCTCTCTCTCTCTCTCTCTCTCTCTCTCACACACACACACACACACACACCCCCCCACACACTCCCCTCTCCCCTATATTCCGTATTCCCAGTATCACCCCACCATGCCTGCACGTCTCTATTCTCCAGACACTCATTACACCATTTCTTTTTTCCTCCTTTATATCACACTATCTCAGTCTTTTCATCCTTCTCTTCATCTTTCTCTGCACACCTCTCTTTTTGTCTCTTTTTTACTTTATATTTCTCTCCCTTTCTCACCCTTCTTCCATCTTGTTTGATCCCACCTCTTTCATCGTCTCTCCCTCATCATTATCATCTTTTGCATGTGTGCAATTCTTTCTCTTCCTCTCTCTCTGACTCTCTCCCCCTCCCTCTCTCTCTGACTCTCTCCCCCTCCCTCTCTCTCTGACTCTCTCCCCCTCCCTCTCTCACTCCCCCCCCCCCTCTCTCTCTATTCCTACTGTGCTGTAAAGGGGAAAGCTGCTCTTCCTTAATGTCTATACTCTAAGCCCCTCCCCTTGTCATCTGTCACTCAGCAGTTATCAGCCCATTAGAACTACCCACTCAGGGTTACCATGGAAATGCCCCTCCCTTTTAAGTGTGACCCTGATAAATACGAGCAGCCACTGGCTGCTGCTGAACTCAGCCACCCGCAGCTCATATAACCACACAGGCACATTTGACCTAGCATGCACAGACCCCGTCGAATCTTCCTGGAGGGAGGGGGGGCGGGGCTTAGACTTGGCGTGTGAGGGGGTGGGGGGGTATCCCTGCCCAGGCATTCTTGGCGTGTGTGGGCCATTCCTCTAACATTCCAGCAAACATGCATGCACCTGAGCAGCTCAAGTCAAGAAAGCAGTTACACCAGCAAATATAAAACCAGATGGGCTGTGCAGCATTGAGCCGCTTAATAAAAAGGATCACGACACTTCTGCTGATTTTGATACTTCGATTAACGCCAAGGTCTTCGCCAGAAAAGTACCCATGCAAAGCTCCAAACTATATCCTGCAGTCCCACTGTTACCGTAAGAAACAGGCATCTGCAAGGCCTGCAGTAAATTAGAATGTCAAAATGCACAAATATAGGAGGAGCAACATTAAGCTTGATTAAAATGCTTCTATGAGAGCACATAGGGCTGTGAGTCGGAATTGAATTCCACGTTACTGCATGCTACGGGCTGCCAGTGCTGCAGAATTAGAATGTCAAAATGTTATCACTGAGAGAAACAGAGAGCTAAATTAAACTGTTAAAACATCTATTGCTTCATATTTAAAAAAAGGTTGCTACTATATGAGCTGGGTTAGTTATTGGAAACCAGAATCTACATTCTACATATTGGAATTACAGAATCTACTGTAATAAACAATGGAACTTGCTCGGCTTGCCTGGATGTGGAGAACCTGGGTATGCATATATAAATGTGTAATATATATGAATATATATGAATCCGGATGAGCTGTCTTTACTCTGGGATGCCAAATGCACTTTGCACCAAATGAGGCCATTTATAAAGCAGTGCACTCTATATGAGTTGTAGTTTTTAATAACACAGTGTTACGAACCCAGTCTAGGTTGGGTAGTGTGGTGGACCAGGATATGTATCTGTACACGGCAAAATATCAAACAGCACAGAGTCAAGTGAAATGGAGAATGGATCAATTGTATTGTAATTGTGTGTATATACAAAATGAAGCCCCGGGTTGACTTCGGGGTGACCACCGCTGAAAGCAGAAAAGAATAACAAAACCAAACCCACACTAATCACAAAGGATGCTGTTCCTGATGCTGTAGTTCACTCCATGCATGTTCTTGATGCACAATGTTCCAAGAGTACTGCAACAGTGCATGCACTTAACATGTACTTACCATGTACTTAACACACTTAACATGTACTTAGCATGCACTTAACACACTTAACATGTACGCCCTTTAAGGTGTCTCTGATGCCAACTTGGTAGGTCTTGTAGGTTCATATACTGTAAACTTCAATATGCAGTAAGGGGAGAAAACTTTTCCAAATGTACCACTAAAATATCAGAAGACAATGAGTGCACTTTGCTGCAGGAGGTACCTTTATATTCTTGACTGCCTGCAAAGGCCTAATGCTTGATTGAAAACCACTGAACAAACAGGATATGAGTAAGTGCATGCTTCATACGGTCTACCGCAGACCTGTCCCAGAGGCCCAGGGATCACACTTCAGCCAGCCATTGTTGCAGCTTGTACTGGTCCCAGAGGACAACCAGAGAAGTCGTTACTTACACAGGTGACTCGCACTTAACGTCACTGGACAGCTGGAGGTCCACGGTCCCCTCGGGACATGTGATACATCTATGCAATTGTATATTTTGTCAATAAGAGGTGGTTACAGCAGCCCAGGTGGATTTTTTCCAGCTGGACGTCACTGGTGAGGTATGCGTGGAGTCCACCAATGCTTGTGTGCTATGCATCTCTGCTTTGAGGCTTTGGAAAAAGGACAGAGAGCAGAGTGGCCTTCCCTCTGACACTTGAGCCCAGCTGCATCTTAAACTGCTAAAAGAGCCCCTATAGAGTCAGACTGACAGCACTCCCTGGGATGGAAGTGAGAGTCTCCTCAATCAATACACAAGAGGACTTGTTTATCAAGTGCTATGTGCACAACTTCCTCCTTCAAAATCTATGACATACTTGTCCGACAGCCACTGCGCAGGAACGCTGGCGTTTGCAGAAGGGGAAGAGGAAGGACTGTTCGTTTGTATGGACTGAGAACTGTGGGGAACCGATCGGACGACCATAAAACAAGGCGGGGAAGACAGCTGCCGGAGGAACCTCTGCCTGTCTCTGCACTTCCGTAGGTCTGTCCCTGCCGACACGGCACCTTTCATCAACTCCGTCACGCATTCATGCGAAATGGCATCTGTCATCCACGGCTCACATCAATATGACGCTTGGAGGCATCACAACATATATTTTCCCTTGGATTTACAGCCCTCTAAACCATACGGCTAGTAAATGAGCTTTCATAAAATAGCCATTACTTCTGCATTCTCTCAAGGCTACAGCAGCCAAGTGATAAGATTCTGCCACATTGCTTATGGAGGAAAATTGCTTTAGCTGTGAAAACTGGGCTGGATCATCCCAAGCAAAAATGGCACGTAGACTCCTAAAAATATATTACAATATACTCTGGGATTACATAAAAAAAAACATACTTTCACTTTTAAGTGATGACAGGTGCTAATAAAAAAAGGTCCTCGTCAAATGTATGAATTAATGAATTCATTCATTCACTCATTAATGAAAACTGCATAAAATATATATAATCGAGAGTCATATTAAGATCATTTAAATGAATACCGACTGTGCTGAAGCCGGACTCCTCTACAGAAGGTACTTTCGGATGCATCCTGTACAGAAGGTGTTAAATAACACTTCTGCAGTCTGCAAACACATTTCACAGAGGAGATCTGAATTCAAACCAACGCAAAGGTCAGCGAGTGGAGAAATGAACACAGAAACACTATTAATATTCATTTCAAATGATTTGTGTGGTACAAAAGGATTTTTTAAAACAACAAAAATTAGAGATCTGCGAGGATGCGCATGTGGCCCCTGCTCAGATCTGGTCTTTTATTGAACAGCAGTTGAGCTTTTCTGATTGGGGCTTTACCACTCGGACACGATACGAATATGCTGGCTTCACTTAAGAGTACAGGCCTTCTTCCATAGGATATTACGTTCACTAAATGCCTAGCAACGTCCTCGAACTCAGTATAAGGAAGAGTAAACTTAACCGATTTTAATGACTGACATGCGTGCGCCATTTTCTGCGTGAACGTTTTCATTCGCCTGCATTGAAGTAAAAAAAAAGGGGTCTTGGGGAGAAAAGCCTGTCAGATTGGCTGCTGAAAACAGGATATATGGTTAAAAATATCATTAAGAGATTGTGGTCGGATTTGCTATTCAGCTAGTTTAATAAAGCAATTAATAATTCGGATAATCGTATTAATTTAACTACATTGTTACA
This sequence comes from Sternarchorhynchus goeldii, assembly GCA_028565775.1. Classification (NCBI taxonomy): domain Eukaryota; kingdom Metazoa; phylum Chordata; class Actinopteri; order Gymnotiformes; family Apteronotidae; genus Sternarchorhynchus; species Sternarchorhynchus goeldii. Next base: position 18,618,267 of record JAOXYF010000001.1, on the reverse strand, counting down.
TATCAGTAATATTTAATGTTGCAGAAACTCTAAACAGTGTTACAATTTAATAAGTACATATAAAATGTCCTCAAAATATCCAGAACAGATTAGAGTTAGTGTTAGTCTTTTTAAATGTAGAGCAAATATCAATCATTTATTATCAATCATTTTTCTTTAGTGCAGTCAGAAACGTAGGTGTTATAAGCAACAGAAATAAAACCGTGCAAAATTCTCTGCACAGAAAGTGATGGCAATGGTCTTCAAAAAGTTGAAACAATGCCTATTCACCGCTAATTAACTTCACATTTTAGTATAAAACTTTTAACGTTAGTAGATGTAATGCAGAAATGAGCCTTGGTTGAGTGACCAAAATCTCTTACCTCTTCGTCCTGTTGAAACTTGATGAGGATGTTTCAAACAGCAAGTGCTTGGTATAGGTATGCAAAAGCAGGAAATAGTTATTTTCAAATGGGGCGGAACATGTTTTATGCTGAACTAAGAGGCTATTGCCCAAGATGGTGAAAACGAGTCATAAGGTAGCACCTGGGCAGAATTTGCCTTTCCCGTGTTCTTGTTTATTATTTATCTATGATCATGTTTACCCTACTGAAAGCAATGCAGTACATATTAACTTTTATCGAGTTAGAAGGCACGCGAATCAGTTTCAGAAGCTGTGCTGTGCTATCTGCTGCTATCTAGTGGATAGATACTTATCTTAAAGGTTTCGAAGTGTCCTTATACAGTCAAATTTACTTGATTGCTTGGAACAACACGTGTAGCGTCTGTGTCGGAAGTATGGAAACCTGGGCGCTTTTCCCATTTCACTTTATATCTAATATTGTAATTGTGAGCAAAACAACCTTGGCAATTGTCTTACAAATATTTTCATCTTTCATGTACTTTTCCTCAGTGCAAAATAATGTAAATATGTTGACTGAGAAGTGCCGAGAGAACGCGCTCTTAGAGGTCGGCGTGAAAGCCTGAGGCAGGAAGACTGCTGACTGAGACGCGCGCGGCACTCAAGCAGTGAGACCGAAACACACGAGACAAGCAGAGAAGACACCCGTGGAAGTTTAGCCTCATGCCAGATTTCCTTTCACCACCACCACCCCCCTCCCCCGCTCTCTCTTTGCTTGCTGTTCGCCATTCAACCTTATTCTCTATAAACACAGCAACGACCCCAGTTACCTCACGTAGGTTAGGTACAGTAGCATGGTTGGATACACACTTCAAAAGTGTACGAAAGAGAAAACATATATTTTTGCCAAATAGTCAATCTATCGACTGCTTCGACTACCTCAAAAACATTTTTGTATTTGAGCAAAAAAATAGCATAGGACTGCAACAAACACAATCTAACGCCCACGATGTGATTTGTATGTGAGATAAAGCTGCTGTTTCCGGCCTCGCTCTTCTAGGCTCGTAATGCAACTCTGCTTTTGGCTGGTGCCGCTAAACCTCAGGTCCTCCACGCAGCTGGCTCCTGTCAGAGCAGTGTGATCTACGGGATGCCGCCTAAGCCACAATCAATCACAGTATCCTGGCCAGGGAATCAGCTGCAAGTGTATCGGGGAAACATACAGTCCTAGATAGTCCAACATCGCGTATCATCCATCAGCTCTAGGGATATTACATGATAATACACCGACTAGAGGAGAGGAGCATGCATGCATGCAATCTGGACAGTGGAGTCGCGTCTTTTTAAAATTCTGATTATTGTGTCTTGAAGGCACAGGACTGTTATATCATTATATTACAGCATGTAATGCGATTAATTACAGTGACACCCAAAGCACCGGAAGAAATTAGGATTAGCTGGTATTGTATCGTCCAGTCCATATCGGATCAAGCAACAGTAACACAGTATTATATCTCCACCGTATCACCTGTTCATCACTTACTTCAGACACTTTTAAAAGCACTCAAAAAGTATTTGTCTGTATTCCTAAATAAACATCTGTACTCTGAATGTCCATAATCCTTAATGAAGCTTCAAACAAAATGTTTATAACATTTACTGATTTACATTTAATTTACTGAATTACATTTAATAATAGTGGATTTAATAATATACAATATTGCAATAATATACTATAAACAAATGTAAAATAATATTTAATAACAGCTATTATTATGTTGTTGTTGTTGTTGTTGTTTGTTGTTGTTTGTTTTAAAGGATACATCATAGTAATACTTGCAGCACTAGGCAAATACCACACAACACAAAATCCATACATAACTGAAGTAAATGTAACCAATTTTAGAGTCCATTACTTCCAAGTTAATCCAATTATAATGTTTTTCAAGTACACTTCTAGCCCAGTGCAACCACAGGAAGCCTTGCCAGACCACCGAAGACCGAAGGGTGCTGACTGGCCAGTATTAGCCAGGGGCAGCCTCGGGGGTAATAGGAGTCATTCATCTCTATGTCAAAGATACCATTAACAGCACAAATACTCTCTGTCTGTCTTCCTCTCTGTCTCTCTCTCTGTGTCTCTCAGTCTCTCTCTGTCTCTGTCATTTTATCTCTCTGTTGCTCCCTGTCTCTCTCTCTGGTTAATGGTATCTCTCTGCCTTCTTTCCCAGCCACTCCTTGTTTAGTCATAAACAGACCTAGCCCATGCACATATGAGCAGGTTGGCCACAGGCAGCACTCTTGAGCTCTGTACAATCAGCGGTAGAGGTTGTGAGATACTCCTCATTTGTAAGGTACTCCTCATTTGGCTGTGAAGAGGCTGACTCTGTGTCCTGAAGCCAGTCTGACAGTGCTGTAAGGCACTGATGCGAGTGTCTGCCCTCTACAGTTTATAACCAGTTTATAATCAGTTTATAACCAGTTTATAATCTTTTGTTTAGGGAGGGGGGGCAAGACACCAAATTTATTCACACATCCTCTTCGCTTATACCACATACACCAGTGTAAACACATCTGTGGTTTAACCATTATATTTACTTTCAAATGTACAGTCCTCGGTATTCATAAATTTCCCAAATAGAATGGATAACTGTTTGTTAGAGGAAGACATTTCTGATACGTGATAAAATGGAAAAAAAATAAAGTGTTATATTGAGTATTATAAAGCCATAAAGTATATAGTATATCCAATATTTCACTGTTATATGCAGATGGAACTGCTGTGGAGTTTGAGTTCTCTACACGAAATAGGAAGAATATCCCTGTAGAAATGTGGAAAAGAAACCAGTAGAATATGTGATGTGGATATAGTCGCTCCAACTTCAAGAACCAAAAAAAAAAAGAAAGTGTTTGAAGTCAAATGTTTTTGGGTTTTTTTTGCGATTTGATTCGCCTTGTTTCGAGACTCTTCAATCACCTCTATAGCACAGCCGTCACCGCAGTGTGATTCAGGAAGGCCTTCAGCCGCCTGTTGCTGCGCTATCTGGCTAATTAAGCTTCTGGGCAGCCTTGTTTGCCTACAGGATCCACCCCGCCAGTCTCAGAGCCTCCCTATTCCGCTGCACAGCTGGACCAATGCCGATAACCCCCACTGCTCCCTCTCCCTGCGTACAGATCAAAACGCGAGAGCCAGGTTGGTGACGCTGATCTAATGGAAGCGCGCGGCGTGCTTAGCAAGTGCCACCGCACATAAACTCCATCTTAAAAACCCAAATAAACGATAACACAGCACAGCACGGGTAGGGGAGTACCTTTGATCGTCAGTCTAAGTAGCACTTGACAAAAATAGCCCATAGCAGAATGAGCTAGTTGAAAATTCTGGTTCATGTATGCATAAAAACTAGGTCACATTACTTGGTTTATTTGAAAAGCTTTGCTGCATCTAATCTAGAATATAATAATGTTTCTTTAATATTTACTTATTCTTAATATATATGTACATATAGCCGTATTTCTCTACCCCAGGGTACTATGAATACTGCAGTTTTTCTTTTTAGCATAAAGTGAATTTATTGTCAATTTGTGTGCGCATGCGTGTTATTTCACGTTCAGGCTGAAGCCACACAGTACAAGCCCAGGTGATGAGGGTGTGACAGCGTCTCTTGTGGGCATTGTGGGACAGATGCCAAAACCGATCTCCTACACACCTCCAGCGAACACTCCGTCATACAATAAAACCTGTGCGAAAATCAAAACAGTTGTTTAGAAGGACGCTAAAAATGCAGAAGGTAGATCCGAGTTATTAACCATTTAAGATCACAATTATATATATATTTATCACACATTTTTTACACTTGTTTCGGTTTTGTCTTTACTTCATAATCATTTTTATGTCTTTTTTCACCATTTTCTGAACAGATAAACATGTTGGCATGCTTAATTGCCGTCTCTGAAGAGTGGATTTCTGTTATCATGAAAATTCTTGGGAATCTGCATACATGGAAATAAAGTGGAGGGTTATTGTGAAATAGGATGTTACACATTTTAATACTTATCTGAAGTGGTACTTTGTTGCCAGATTGCTGCGGTGTCAATGAACAGGTCAGAGGAATAAGAGCCATGATCAACTCTGACTGAATCAGAACAGACCTCTAATCTGACAGCACCTTCCCTCTATAGGCTGGTATTATTGTTATCTAAGACCTTTATTTTGAAACTCTCTTTCTGATATATGACTAAGAAAACGTGACATGGCCGTTGCTCGGTGGTCCTTCACGCTAATGCAAACACTGACAGCATAAGTGGGATTTTCTATTTCACATCAGCCACTTCCTTACAGCAATAAGCCAGCTTGGTAAAAGCTATATCTTAGAGCTTCCATATGCCAACCAATTCAAATGAGTCTCACCCTAACCCCCCCCCCCCATGTGTGAGGACCGCTAATATACAGTGGAATTCTCTGCATGACTGTTCACTATAAACCAACGGTCAAACCTTGTTAATTACACACACCAACAAATCAAAGACAAGGTGCGAGGAGGTATTACATTACTCATTTATAGCTTTTATTAGTTGACAAATTACTTTAATAAAAGAGAAAAAAAGTTGCCTGTCCAAAATTAATAACTGTACAAAATAGAAGCAAATAAAGACAAAGGTTATTATTATTAAAATGTTAGTTATGCATGAGTAAGAGCACTGGTTGATCCCATAAAGTCTTCGGATTTCTACACAATGGAAAAACGAATACCGCGCTTGCACGTCGACAGATGGAAACGCTTCTAAATGTGTCCTGTAATTATCTGTGCAAGTATTAAGTGTTACATTTTATTTTACATGAATACTGCTGTTCAATCAAACTAATCATGACATCCGAATCTGCCGATTCAATCTTTAGTGATATATGGGAATACCATACCTTTTTTTTAATTACTTCTCTTATTTTTTTTTGTAACTTTAGTGTAAATTAGAAACATGCCAGGATCAACAATAAAATCATTAGTACGACTCAACACTGTACGTGGACCAGCTTCATGTGCAAAACCATGACTGGAGAAGGAGCAGGACAATCTGTGGCTCCTTCAAATCATTTGGCTGACAATATATTATAGAACAGGGTATGAAAAGGGTGAAGAATTAGTCAGTTCTGGTCCCAACAGAGGTTAAATTAGCTAATGTGATCAAAGCTTCCAAAGAAACAGGGTTTTAGGATATAGTAGAGATCTACTCTACTACCAATTCTATTCTATTGACACTTATAGCTCAAAAGGAGGAGCACTTTAGCGTTCAGCTTCACAAAACACTGTAACTTATTATTAACTGTCTACTTCACCCCATTACTAAGAGTAAATACGAATTGCACCTGATGCTGTATAACAGGATGTCCAACCTTTGCCTTGCATGTCAACATGAAGGGCACATTCAAATCAACATAAAATAACTTACGAAATCTACAAAAACTGAACTAAGATATTTAGACAAAGCAGACATGACAGACTCCTCAAAATGCAATAAATAAACACTATAGTACAGTGCAACACCAAGAGAAACAAATAAAATTAATGTGCTCTTTATAGTAAACCTACAGGCAAAATATAGACTGCATACACTGCATAATTTAACTGAGCCCTTGTACTTTTGTAATACTAAAGACCAGAATACACCAAGGGGAAGCGACAAGTCAATGAACCTCTAGAAGTCTCACGACAAGGTGCTGATCCATTAAATCAAACACGGAAACACCATCCCGCAACTCAGCATTCAGCACGAGCTGCACCACCGCCCGCGTCGTCCGTGAGGTGACCCCGACGACGTTCCTTCTGAAATCGGCGTGTCGCACGTCTCAGGGGAACCAGCCTTGGCACGTGCACGCCCCTTTCTCCCCTTCTAACGGAGGTCACATGATTGGCCTGCGCCCCGTTTGGAAACCCTGCCGCCGCAGAGCGCCCCGAGCCTACGTGATGGAGCAGGTGGTGCGAGCACGAGCAGAAGGCGAGCGTGCGAAACGTGCCCGTCCGCTCACGTCTGGGCCAGGTGCAGCTCCTCCAGGCCGTGCTTGCCCAGGTGGTACCGCGCCAGGTCCTTCCTGGTCACCAGCCCCACGACCTTAAACGCAAGGACATGGAACACCGTCAGAACGGCGTGAAGGAGGAGGAGACATTTACCGCTTTTAACGACCTCGTTCGTTTTCTTAAGGCGGTGATTCGGGGCTTCATTTGATCACAACGGATGTTTCAAAGGTCGTGGTGTTTCTACTGTGAGGCATATTGACCTTCTGGAGAATGGAAAGCACACAAATATTCATGCCAGCTACTATCTGGAAAACAACAACAAAACTGACAAACTGTCATCATAAGCGTAAGTTAGAGAGGGAATAATGTATTGTAACATCTGGCCCCCGGTGGTGGAACGAGAGCAGACACTAGCGTGAGAGGAGCTTTTCTAAAGACTAGTACACACGTCCCTCTTGGTGTTCAGGTAACTGCTTTGCTTCGTACCTTGTTGTCATCATCAACCACCACCAAGTGTCTTAGCCCCAGCGCCCGGAATAACTTAAACACACGAGGGAGGGAGGTCTCCTAAAATCACAGGGCAAGAAATGGTGTAAACAAAAACAACACTGGGCCAGAAAAACTGACTACATTTCAAAACTGATTTAATCATGGCTTCTGTTTTTCTTAAAGATCACACATGATTTAGCCCCATATTGCAAAATGACGTTGTACATTATTTTACCAAACAGTTTTGTGGGTGAGGTGGTCTTTTAATGGGTTCTTTGCATTTATGGGAGCCAGAACAGCATAACCGTATTGGGGGTGGCGTTGAGGGGCAAACCTGAGGCACGGTGTAGGGGGTGGGGTTCATGAACTCAGACAGGTCCATCATGCACTCCCTCTCATCCTGCGATACGTGGATGGACTGGATGGGAGGGAAGCGGGGGTAGGCGTCCCTGAAGTCCTTCAGCTGCAACTTACGCTGACACAGGCGAGAGCGGGCCCTCTCCACAAACACCTGACCCACACACACACACGCACACACACACACACGCACACATGTGCGCACACACACGGCGCACACGTACACGCGCACACAGACACACGTGGATTTATGTACACATACATGCGTGAACACACGCATGAGTGCATGCGCACACATGCACAGCTCAAAGAGTCTCATTTGCTATGGGTGGTGAATTCTCAAAGGCCAGTAATTCAATAACATTTACAATAATTCAACTTACAAAGGACAAGGGACAAAACCCAACTGAGCCCATGTTTTAGTCCAGTAAGACCAGTGAAGTATGACATACATTCACATACATAATTGTGTGTATAACGTAACGGTGTATCTGTAAATATAATTCACAGCATTACAAACGTAAATATTTATCCTAACACTATTTCTCAATCTGCCACGTTATTAGAATATATTGACATATAATTACAATATATTACAATTTATAGTAGAACTGTCTCACTCTTTCAGCAAAACCAACATGTAGGTACTCATGTACTGACACGTATGTAAAATCAACACTAATTCAAAGCTTTAAAAATTAAGAATTTATACTGCGTTTTTTATACCGATGTGATTTTGTGGGTGATGAATAATGCTGTGGCTCTTTTTTTTTTTAGATTGATTATTTAGGGTCCCTGGCTGCTAAACAAAATGTCCTCCTTTAGGATTAGTGAACTGAACCTGACCTGTGGCAAACAATAATGTAGCGTTCAGTGCCAGACAGCACGTCCACACACTCTGATCAGTGGGTTTCCAGACGTTCCTTTGGGTGGTTTTCATTTCAAAAACATAGTCTGTCACTTTTCTCATGAGACCATGTTTGTGTAGGCATTCTGTCTAGTAACAGATGATGTAAGATTTGCTAAAATGATTGACATGCCTTTCAACCATTCACGGCTGATACGCTCCTTCATCGGTAAAATACAAAGAAAAAAACTTTGAGTCAAACAAAAGTCCTTCTGTTCAGAAGCTGCAAATGTTTTGGATTAAAATATACAGAAGTCTGCACTCTCACGGTTACCAGGGATTAACAGATATTTTATTACCGTTCCCACAGAACTGCTATAACGGTTCCCCATTCTTGTTGTCACTGTGGGATTAATTTAAGGTTTGTACATCATCACTGCGCATATTCCCTCGCCTTTCTCTAACATGGAGCACCATGGTACAGATGGTCCCAGGATGGTCTTACAAGCCTTGGTTACCTTGTGCTTGAGCAGAACGATGAGCTGAGAGCGGAGAACGAGTCCACACAGCTTCCCTCCCTGTGGACACAGACAGAGGCCCAGCAGGCCCAAAAAGGCTGTGAATCCAAACGCAGACCCCAGGCCCCAGACCCCAAACCTCTCCAGCATGTCATGAGGCGAGGCTGCTCTGCCCTGTGGAGGAAACGTGACTGTACCCACCTCGTCGCTGGCAGCAGCATCGCCGACCCGCACGACAACCGGGAAGCCGTTGTGATTGGTGGCCGTGTTGCTAAGGACGTCCACGATGGTGCCCACCTTCTCCAGACGGTTGAAGCAGGTGACCGGAGAGCTCATGACCTCTCTGCAGGACAGGGACGAGCATGAGGACCTTGAACTGTCCCATGACATCTACACCAGCTCACAACCAACTGCCTCAAACACAGAACTCCACCGCCTGGTTCGTGAACACGTGTGATGTACACAGTCGTGCAGTACGTCAACTCACCTGCAGCTCACTAATGATAGAATGATTAAAATGGGGGTTTAAAACATTCTCTCCCTCCTGGTGAACAACTGAGTTAGCTAAAGCCTAAGGATTATTACCTGGCAGTCAGCCAATGAGAAGTGGCAGGGGCCTCCCAGTGAAGGAACGGGACACTCTGCAGTTTAATGTGTATGTCATAAAGGCCCTGAGAAACAGAACACAAAACACACTTTGGGGGTTTCTGATGCATTTTAGATAAAGGCTTGTGTAGGAAATGTAGGGAAAAGTGTCTTACTTCTATGAAATAATCCCCCACAATCTTGGCGGTCATTAGCACCAACATGATGGGCAGGCCATAGGTCACGTTGCCTGTAGCTTCCACCAAAATGACTGTAAGGCTCAGAGTCATTCTGACGATGCCACCTGCATGCCACAAACAGCTGCTGGGAAACGTGTGACATGATCCAGATGCTAAAAATAGCAACCAGGAAAAAAAAAATATATATATATATATACACCCCCCCCCCTCCCCCTAAAACCCAAAGAACAAGCAAACAAAGAAAAAAAAAAAGCAGCATTCCTGCAGTTTCCTGGTGCAGCACAAGGAAGTTGTCATGAAGCACATGACTCACCCAGCTGGGCTGCAGCTCCCATCAGGGCGTACTTGCCAGGATCCGCCCATATCTACCAAAACAAAACACAACCTGCAGTCAGCGGTGCCTGTGTGACCTCGCGCCAGGGTGCCAACGGTTAAAACTCCACAGCCGAGCATAGGGAGTGCGGGTGCTGGAGGGGAGGACCTGGAGCCGGAGCT
>JAOXYF010000001.1:18587973-18608172 GCA_028565775.1 Sternarchorhynchus goeldii | reverse complement strand
CTCCAGCTTACCGATTTGCTGGAGGTCATGTAGGGCAGTAGGATACCGAAGAGGCGACCCCAAGCAGCTCCGATGAGGAGGGAGGGGATGAAGACCCCTGCTGATACCGTTAGTCCGTAGGTCCAGCATGCCAGGAAGAAGTAGGTCAGGGTGAAGAAGCCCAGCGTCATTGGGTTGTAAGTTCCTGAGAGAAAGCAAGACCAACCTCAGAGCAGAACCAACATCACAGCAGCCGCTGAAGAAATCAGATCACCATAAGAGCATTTACAATCACATTATACAAGATGAGCTTGTTTGGATCTTGCCTGAAGTGCTGCTCCCCCCCCGTCTAAATTGGTATTTCAGTAAGCAGCGTGTTGCACCAGCTTAGAAACAGGACCGTGCAAGGATATTAAATTTGCCTTAATTACACACAACTACCCTGCTATGCAAGCAAATGCACTAAATCTAATTCAAATCAAGCATACAGAAATCGGAGTAACTACAGCATAGTGAACATCTGGACAACATGTGGCCTCCAGGGGGCACTGCACCATAGACACAAATGATCATATGCAATAGTTTCGGTACAACAGGGACCTTGATTCAGTTCATTCTTGGCATGTGCAAACGTCATTCGACATTAAGCCACTGTAACTGTGATGCATTAGCCCATGATGCATGAGTGTGTCGATGGTGGATGTCCATGCTGGGGCTCTCCTACTCTGGGAAAGCCATCACTGACTCCCATTTGAGATGGGGGAGAGGGTCAGCTAAGCCTCTGTCAGCTGATCAACTTTCCTGCCTGTAATTCTAAATCAGCTCAGTATTTTGAAGACCACACACAAACTCACACACTCACAAGAACTCACACACACACACACACACACATACCTGGGGGGTTATGGAACAGACTCCTCACACTTCTCTCTGGTGTGTTGAAGAATGTAGTTGCCATGGCGTTGTATTCTCCGTCAGCACAGAAGAGCTGAAAAACAAACACAGTAGAAGAACGCATGCACCAACAGGTGGGCCGCACTGTTCCCAGACCAGCCTTCGGGGAAGCCACTGAGCTACCTGCAGAGGGTACTCCTCGGAAGTCTCACTTTCCAGAGGCTGGCAGTCGTTGGACATGTAGATCATGGCGAAGGACACGGTGGCCGTCACCGCAGCCACCAGCATGGCCTCCATTACCTGCAGGCACGGCCGGTGCACATACCTGGAGAGGACAGTGGGGTTACCGCTCGACCCGCTAACCCCGGCAAAATCCCGACTCCCTCGGCCACGCGCCGGCTTTACCTGATTCGGAATATCGTCAGCCAGTAATTGAGGACGTTAAACAACGCTCCTAGAAGTCCGCCTGAGGGGGAGGAGGGAGAGGAACGGAGAAGAAGATAAAGTATCGCTCGACAACTGGTACGTGGAACGGCGGACCAGGACGCTGCGAGTTGTCTTCTTTACCTATTGCTCCCATGCAGATGAACAGGGGGATCTCGTAGAGGCTGTACTGCACACTCTGGAAGATAAAGAGAAAGAACAGCATGAAGACACATTTCCCTACAGCAGGATCTGGCCCACACCAGCACAGCCCTTCTCTCCCTACTCCTCTATAAGAGCCCGATGGCCGCCATTACAGATTCATCGCTCTGATATTTTTGAAAAACCAGCGGTGATCCGGTTTCCCCTCTCACGCTAAAATCCTTGAGATCCTTGAGATCTCATATGTAAAGGAGGAACAAAGAGGCGAGAAAAAAAGAGAGAGAGAGAAAAGGAAAGATGGAGTGAACGAGGAGAGAAAAGAACAGAGGCACACAGCGCAGTAGTTGAGAACTCACTTCCAAGTCAAAGCTTCCAAAATTGATGAGTCCAGGGCTTGACAGCTCTCCTGGTTTACCATGATAGACACTCAGGAAGAAGTTCAGTGTGAAGGTGGAGATCATCGATGCAAAGAACTTGTACAAGAGGGAAAAAAAAAAAAGTTACAAACTTGTCCTCGAGTTGGGAGAGACAGTGATGTCGCGTATCTCACTTGAACACCTGACAATACGATACAGCTGTGTTATCGCTGTGCTGTTGTAAGTTCACTTGTGTTAAGCGTCCGTTAGAATAATGCATGAATACACAATTATCCCATACGACTCACAATCCTCCACGTCAGCATTTGGTTCCAGAAAGATGCGCCTTCTTCTAAACTGAACAGAACTCCACCTGTATAGAAGAGAAGCAGGAGATGGTTGAACAAAACGCTTTGGTCTTCCATCAAAGGCAAGAGGACTGGACAGAGAGGAGGAACGGCGTGGGGCCGTTCGAACGCCTGCCGTCCGAAAGAAGCTTGAGCATGTGGCTGACTGGGCCAGCGAGAAACCCCTCCAGCGCCCGGTCCCGATCGTTGCTGGGCAGGACCCCCGGCTGGACGCGGTATGAGCGCTGCTGAGCGAGTGCGTGGCTCACCGACTGGAGCTCCGAAGGCAGCAGAGACCCCGGCAGCCGCTCCCGCAGAGACAAAGTCCCTCTTCTCCGTGTCCCTGCGGAAGTACTCGAAGATCTGCGGGAAGGCAACAGGGCAGAGATTCAGCCTTCAGCGTGCAGCAGGCGTGGCTTCGTTTTTCACAGAGCACACATACGTGTAAGGTAAACGCATGCACTACACGTATACAACTCAAGTGCCTACGGGAAACGTATGGCGTCGTTTTAGAAGAACTGTGGTTATGGCCCACTTGATCTGTTATTAAAATAAATCGACAACAACAACCACCACCCATGTGTGGAAAACAGACCTTGAAGTCCTTCTTCAGTGAGGTGCTCCTCCCTTGGGAGACGCCAGCTGCTACCACTGCTCCCGAGTGAATCATTGGACCTTCCTGGAGGTGGAGCAGAGTATTCAGGGTCAAACCACCTGGTGGATGGTGATGCTGGTATGTGCACCAACACCCCTTAGGACTGGGTAATATGAAAGACGTTTAGTCAATATTTAGTAAGATATTTTCAGTCTTTCAACTTTGTATTGTTCTGTCTGTCTAAAGGGCAAAGCTAACAGCTTACTGTCAGAGACTGAGTCGAGCTGTGGTGTACTGGAAAAGCACCAATAAACCAGATTAGATTTGAGAACAAAGAAATGAAAACAATCTGCATTAGAATTATAAAAGCATAAAGCACATAAACAATTAGACTTTTTAGAGAAATAATTGTCAAGGACTTCCCTCTTAACTATCTAATGAGGAAAAGAAAACGAATCTTCAAGACTCTGAACAATATCTAATTTCATACAATATAATGGAGTACATTTACACTCCAGTGAAGTGTGAAGCAGCAAGAAAGGAAGTGTGAAATGCGAGAGCTGCTTTACTTTCTCCTCACCTTTCCCACAGCCAGGCCACCAGCTACAGAGCATATTACACCACACACCTTCACCACCAGAGTCTGTACACACATGAACACACACATGAAAACACGCACCAGCTACAGGGCATTATTACACCACACACCTTCACCACCAGAGTCTGTACACACATGAACACACACATGAAAACACGCACCAGCTACAGGGCATTATTACACCACACACCTTCACCACCAGAGTCTGTACACACATGAACACACACATGAACACACGCACGCACACACATAAGCCATCAGGTCTAATTCAAACATTCTGGACCTCTGAACAAATGTTATGGACACTTGTTCAAATAAAACACTGAACAACTGTATACATATTTACTCACTAGCCATGTTATTAAGGACTGTTTTATTTAGTTGTGAACATCTTGTAGATTTGAACATGGAGACTATAACCTCTCTCTCTACATGCAGAGTTAGGTGTAGCCATCCTTGCAACCTTTTTTCTGTTGACTGGATAGGTTTCAGGTGGCAGTTCGTTCCTACATCGACATCATCTTACAAAGACTCCAGCTCTTATGCTGGACTTCATGAATAGGTGAGATAGTGGAGATGGAAAGAAAGTAAGGGTTTCAGCTGAACAGAGGGATGAGTAAACATAAATATACAGTAGGGAGAGAATGTGTGTGTACGTGTATTACACTGTAGTAAGGATAGGGTTCAATGTATATAATTCCAGCAGGGTTACTGCCTAGAAGGTATGTAATTACAGTAGAGCAAGGGTATGAATTAATGTATATAACCACAGTGGGGTAAGGGTTTAGGTGGGTGCATATAATTACAGTGTAGTAAGGGTATGGATTAATGTATATAATTACTGTGGGATAAGGGTTTGGGGGATATTGGATAGAATTATAATACGCTAAGTGCCTGGATACATGTATATAAGTATAGTGGTACATAATTACACTTGAAGTAAGGGCATGGATAAATGTATATAATTACAGTAGGGTTAGGGTCTGAGGAAATGTACAAAGTATACTGGTATAACGGCACGGCAAATTTTAAAATCAGAACGTTTCTTTACCTTGAGCCGGACAACTCGAGGAATTTTTATCCCATTTAAGTAGCACTTGATCTGAGGGATTCCGCTACCTGCAGCTATGGGCTAGAACAGAAACAAGCACAGTCAAGTGTCAGGCAGAAAGGCTTTTATTGGTATGAGACAAAACAAGGCACTGTTGCATGGTTCAGCTGGAAATCACAGAGGAAGTGTGGAAGAGGAAGCAGACCCGCTGAACATGACCGTCACGGTCAAACCGGCTACCTCAAAGCAAGCGACGATGATGCCCCCCACCATGACGAAGGCCGAGTTCAGCACCGCCCACAGTATTAAGGAGATGGACAGACCTCCAACCTCTGTGAACTTCTCAATGTCTGAGCCTTTGGTTAAAGAACTGTTTTAAAAAAAATGTCCGACAGCAAGTTTCAACCAGATTATGTGATCACATCACAGATTCATATGATTCTAACCACACAGTTACAATGATAATAGTCTCAGTCAAAACCTGCTTTGTCCATTCCTGATTAGGAAAAAGAGGCACAATACCAGTAATCACCACATTTAGAGCAGAAAACAGCCTCTGGACTAACCCCCATTGCACTTTAATGTAAGGAGACTAACCCCCAGCGCACTTTAAAGTAAGGATACTGTCTTTGACCACATAATACTTCACTCCAGCCAGCTTCTCCACCATGATGTCAATGAAGCAAGCTATGAGTCCTGTGAGCACGCCGATGAGACCACAGATCACCCAGCGGCTGATCTCCAGGCAACGGAAGGCCTGACACACACACACACACACACATACGATTAGGCTGGGCCAGGGTAATTCATTCTAAGTGAAGGTCAAAATGGCAAATGCTCGTTGTTTCGCCCCCAGTCTGCAAAGGCAACCTAGTACTGGGCACTGACTGACCATGTGACTCATGCGTCTTTCTTCCTCCAGAAATAACTGGTTCTCACTGTTGTCATAGTCCAGGCTCTAAAAGAAAAAAACGCATGTAATTGCATGGGAACGTAAATGTGAAGTGTTTAGTATAATATATTACACATTATAACATTATCATGCATTTTCAAAAGCAAGTAATATTAGTGTCAGGAGGGGGATAATTTTCCCTTTGTGCCCATTTTTCCACAGGAACTCATTCACAGTTTAACTGAAGTCAGCATGTACTGTATGGCAAAGCTTGAGGTAAAAGGTAGGCAGGATGAGTGCTGGAACATTCCAGCACTGGACTGAGAGACCCGTGTTGACAGAGGCCAGGCCAATGTAAGTGAATTACCTCATATTTGAGGGAAAGCAGCTTCTCATTGTGTGGAATCTCCTTGGGCCTACTCCTCACAGGGTCCTGTGTTCCAAGCAGAGCAGGACACAGGCTCAAAGACACAAGCAGCAACTGTTCATTAAGCTAAACACCCCTCTAGAGGTTTAACGTCTGAATTCAAACCATCCTCAAGCTGGCAAAGACAGCATAAAAAAAAAGCAAAGAACCGATTACAAACTGGTTCATACTGGTTCATGCCAGTGCAAAGGAAGCAGTTTATCATATGTAGTATGTGCCACAAAGTCACAGGGTTTTCTCACCAGACTGAAACCGTCTGTGCCTCGTGAAAGAACATTACTTTACATTACATTACATTGCATTACGAGAAACAGAGCCTTGCAATCTCTGGCTACAAATGCAACCCAGTTCATTACCTTGGCTGGTGAATAAAATCAGGATGCATGTATTGATAGCGCTCTCTTTGATGGTGTGCATTTATCAGTAGGGATCTTTTTGAAACCATGTGTCTACAGATGGGGTGATCTAAATGTGACTTATTAAGATCAGATTATATAAAGTTTTAAACACTTTAATATTTCACATTTCCATACAAGACAGTAAGCAGTGTATTGAGAACTAGTTTACCTCTTCTGTCGTAATATCTTCCTCAAGATCCACGGTACTCAGCCTGCCTATATGAAATATAGAGCCCCCGGACAACTAGGGACCAAACACATTACATCAGAAAGGCTTCCTATAGCTTTCTTTGCACTTGACTCCTGCTGATGAAACGGTCACAAGTGATGGAACGTTTCAGTCATAAACTACTGTACTTCTGTATCCTGGGAAACAGGAAGTCGGGATTTTTAGCCATCATTCCAGCCTTGCAAAACACCGGTTCTTCAAATTGCAACTTCAATGACAGCCAAGCTATTTAGACTGTTGCACTACTAGCTAAGATACTACTGTTCACCAAATGATTATCAGTTGTGTTGTTGCCAGCAAAAGAGATAAATACATCAATGCAAGATAAAGGAATAGCAATTAAGAGCAAACAATAACATGCCACACTTGATAGTTGCGCTGTAGCTGTTATTTTGGCATACACTTGCATGCGGAACATTCTGCTTTGACATGCATGCGCAATAAAGTTAGCTACGTAGCTAGGTAGCTACTTTATCGTGCACAGAACTCAAACATCATTGTGTCAGCCACTAATACAAATCAAACATTCATATTCCAAGACTATTTTTTAAATACGCTGCTTTGTTATGCAGCTAGCAATAGCTAACTAGCATGTCTTTGCAAGAAGTTAACTTAACCCGGGCACCTGTCTGTTGTATCTGACTTCTTCAGATCCGTTCAGAAGAGGCGTTTCTTCTCCCCGAGACTCGTCATTTTTACCGGACCATGACACCTTCTTCGATATATTAGCCATGCCGAAGGACGATAGTTTCAACTCTCTAAAGTTCCAAATGTTTAACTAAAATTTGCAACTAAGGCTATAGAACTAGCTACCTCGAACACTCAGTCCCCATGACTAACGATCATAAGCCAACTCGTGACGCTTTCTACGGAAAGCCTATGAAGCCATAAATTCGAAGGCCAAGCTTGTGTGTGGGAAGTGTAGTTTGTTGATCGTGTATTCATCGCATGGAAACGTCACCTTTTCTTTGATAAACAAGTAACTACAATTTTTTTCTTCCTTGCGTTGTAACTTTTAATTTTCGTATTAATGTCTAAAAATAAAATTAGTATGTTTAAAGAACGCAATGTATAGTCGTTATAATCTGGCATACTACTTCAATATGAAAGGTTTATAAAAATCCGATTTATAGCACCTTTCATTGCTATTTACGTTGCAGTTTCCCATATCAAAGAAAACACTGAAAAGATCGCTATCTTTATGTTAATATTTATTGTATATAATGGTTTTTTTTACATGAAATGGTTTTGATTCAAGGGTCATTTGATTGTGTCCCATTGTTTTCCCTGAAGGCCAAAGTCCAGAACAGTTTGATTATTTCGTTGTTTTGACACACCTTCTAGTTTAACCTAGTAACTATTAGTCTATTCATGAAATGTTTCCTCAAAATAAATGTGTAGTTTGCTTCCGGCTGCTATCATTAAGTATATAGTGCTCCAGGCATTTGCAAGTCACTTGGTGCACTGAGCCGTGGAGCACCACATCATCCAGGGTCATAACTGTTCCTCTGGGCACCACTTTCCCAGTGGCCAACACAGACACCTCTCCTGGACTCAATGCCCGGTTCCACATAGCAAAGCCTGCCAGCCTAACCACAAATGCCTCTGCTTTGTCAAACCCACCCCCCACGACATCCTGCTCCTGTCCCAGTGCTGCTTTGTCACCAGAGGGGATCTCAAAAGCCTTACGGAACTTGGAACCAGTGGCAGCCCTAGAGCACTAGAGTTTTGTCATTATCCTAACCATCCTCAGCCAGGTACAGACAGAAAGCTCGGGGAACCCAGCTGGAAAGATGTACGGAAGGTGACGTAGTTCTCGATCGGAAGAGCAGCACTGGGTTCACGTTGCGTACTGAGAAGAAGAGGTCAACATTAACATTATGCCTGATTACGATGCACTTTGACTTAGAGATCTTACATAACTGCTGCTCAAGCTGAACCTGAACTCTGAATATTCTGATCTGACTTTTTTTGCTAATTAATATTTATGTATAGATTTTTTATTAAAACTTTTGTAAATTATGTTCACAGGAATGTAGTCAAATATGCACTCTCTGACGTGCACTGGTGCTTCGATATGAAAAGAGAAAAATGTGTATAAATTCAATGCTTGCACATGTGAAACTATAATTCTTCTGTATACAAAGGTAAAGGAATGCTGTCTGCTTACAATTTCATTCAATGACTTTCCACTCTTTAAATGGCATGAAAATACCACCTTTTCCATTAATTAACACTCTTGAGTAGGGCTGTTCAAACAATTTGTCAGTTCTAGGAATCAATTCTAGACTTTTTTTATTTCCTCTTTCCCTTATGGGCTACTTATTAGTCAAATCAAATCAAATCAGTTTTATTTATATAGTGACTTTTACAACAGATGTTGTCTCAAAGCAGCTTTACAAGTGTTCGAGTCCAAGCCCCCAGTGAGCAAGCCCAGGGCAACAGTGGCAAGGAAAAACTCCCTAAGAGTGTGAGGAAGAAACCTTGGGAGGACTCAAGGGGGGAGCCCATCCACCGGTCACCATGACAACAAGATAAATATATATATAAAAAACACCCTAGTAAATAAGCTATAAAAAAATGTAAGGGGCTGTGCCACAGCAGTGTGGGATGGGGGGGGGGGGGCAGGGGTGCTGATGAGGGCCTCCATCCATTGGATAAATTCTTTATCTGCATCTGAATGAGTAGGAGGTGGTTGGTCCGGGTGCTATGAAATTCAGCGAAATTTTTTTTTATATCTTAGATTTTTGCACAAAGATTAAGCATCGGTTAAAGCTGAGTGGTATTCATGGCATTTTTAGTGCTTTCATTGCTCTTACATTTCACAAAGAGTTTGAGCTTTAACCCAGAATGTAGCCCAGCAGAATGGTTGAAGGGTATACTTGTGGTATCTTTTGTTGGGGTATATTTCTGTGGGATCTTGTGTGTGAATAAAAGATTCTTGATCTGGGTTTCCTCTTCAGGCAGAGCTGTTGGCAAGGAGATGGTCAGGGTGGATTCTTAGGTCCTGTTACTTGCATCTGGATATGTTACTTGCATCTGGTGGACATTTGTGGTGCAGGAGGAGGAGGTAGACTGTTTCTTATTCTGCCCGCTTTGGAAACTTGCCATATAAAAAAAAAATGCCATGCCATACAAAAACCCATGATCCAGATTCTGCTGTGTTCCAATGGGTGGATTTCCAGAGCTGAATAAGCCAGCACTGGCATTAAGGAGGAGATGCTCGATGCTTCTCATTCGAGCCTTCAGCTTCCTCAGGTGGCCCAGATGTTCTTGGACTGCATCCCACAGCCTGCGGATGGAGCCCCGCTGGGCCTCCAGAGAGCTTAGGCAGCTGTGCTGTGCCCTGAGGTCCCATGTCAGGTTGGAGAGCACTTTGAGCCAGCCGGGCGTTCTTCCAGTGCTTGCTTGAACTCCAGCCGTTTGATCTTCTTCTCCAGCTTCCTACTCCAGGACATGAGGGAGCTGAGATTCTGGTTGATGTCTTTGCTGAAGGAACTCATCTCCCTGGAAAGTTTCTCAATACGATTCAGATCATGGAAATGTCCATCCATGCCATGGGAGATGTTGTAGTTTTTGGCAATGCTCTGAAAATGAACAAGTTTTATGCAACAATTTTGATTCACTTTTTAAGTATTTTTAAATGTACTTTTACAAACAAACGTCAGCCAAGTATCATGACTTTCAGGTAGTCTCACGTGACCCCTGAGCAAGATGTAAAATTCCCTCACCCGTGCACTTATCATGGAAAAAAGGTTCCTCAAGCAATTAGTAATGACAGACGAACGTGTTGCATGCTCGGATTGTGACACAAACCTGCTTGTCCAGGCTCCTCAGAACCTGATATGAACCTTTACTAGTTCAAGCATGTGCTGGCAGATCAGTTGCACCCGAAGGGCAACCAGAAGCATAAGGACCCGTGTGGTTACCCTGTAGAAGGACCCGCGTGGTTAGGACCCATGTGGTTACCCTGTAGAAGGACCCGCGTGGTTAGGACCCGTGTGGTTACCATGTAGAAGGACCCGCATGGTTAGGACCCGCGTGGTTAGGACCCGTGTGGTTACCATGTAGAAGGACCCGCATGGTTAGGACCCGCGTGGTTAGGACCCGAGTGGTTAGGACCCAAGTGGTTAGGAGCCGTGTGGTTACCCTTTAGAAGGACCCGCGTGGTGACCTTGTAGAAGGACCCGAGTGGTGACCCTGCAGCAGCTCGTGGTGGACGGCCCGCCGCCACTGCTACAGAAGATGCGCCTTCACATGAAAGCATGTGCCCCCCCCCCCCACCGGCTTGAACTCCACTGCAAGGCACACAGAAACCAGGAAAGAGACCAGAGCAGAACCAGATGAGTTTAGCAGAATGGCTAGACAGAGCTCCAGAAATTTGTACAAGTCCAAACACACACACAGACACCATATACACACACTTGCACACGCTCTAAAATTCTTGACCATCTTTACACAAGAGATTATCAAAAGGCCCTCGATCTATGCATGCCAGAAAGTGACAAGAAATACAAATGTAAAAGCATGAGGAAACCATTGCATTCTTATTACATTCTCAGCAAAAGATGTCATTGACGAGTCTGGGTGGTTATGTGGGTGGAAGAGTACTTTGGCCAAATAACAAAAGAAAAATTGTTTAGCTCCGAGTTGTACACCACCCTCCTACATCACTCTGGTCTATACAGAGCACAGAAGTGCTGTAGAGAATGTCTGTAATTAATGCTCATGTTTGTGAATGTGCAAAACATGCATATAAATGAAGCCCAAGACAGCTGTAAAAAAGGGGGTGGGGGATTATGCATTGTGTTCCATCTGTTACAAAACCCTCCATTTACATGGTATGATCATTCATTAAAAAAGCTTTTTTTGTGCTGTTGTTACTATGCACAAACCTCTTTAGGAGGAAGTTTCTTTACACATTCATGGAAGTTACACGCTGCTACTTGGATATATAATCTGTCAACATAGACTCGTTGTTATGGTGATGACACCCAGATTGATCTCAGCTTCATCGATGAGACTGATGTTTTAATTATTACTCCTAAAACCTTTATTGGCTATGTTACGATCTTATAACTCTGATATTTTGTTCCTTCGTACATTTTGTAAGTTTTTCATCCTTGCACTCCAGCCTACACACGTAGGTCTTCTGGCAGTCGTCTGCTTCGGTTCAGACTGTCTTCACTCAGTGGCGGGGCCAGGGATAGGGGTAGGTTTAGGTTTTAGGGTAAGAGTTTGGTTATGGGTTAAAACCTTTTAGTGCTAGGGTTAGGGCTCGCTAACAAAAAGTCTGGAACTCATTGCTTCAGAATCTCTTTTACTTCTTTTTACTTCTCTTTCTGCTTTTACAACAAAACTCAAAACCTATTTGTTTACTCAGTGCTAAAGATGTAATTATATTTCTGTATGGTTCTGTGTTGTTTTTGGTGTATCTTTTTATGGATTATGTACAGCAAACTTATAATAATAATAATTACTATATATATTACTTATTATATATTACTATAAATATTTATATAAAAAAATTATAATTGTGATAATTAATTAATAATACTTTAAAATATTTTGTCAAATTACTGTGATCTTTTAAAAGAAAACTGACAGGATGCCATTAAGTGATGCTGTACAATAGCTCTATAATTGTCATACAGGTCTATATTACCTGCCAAGTGATCTGTTTGACACAATGACAATTAAAGAATAGAACATGAATTATTAAATATGACAAGGTCAAGCTTTAGTAATTATTTACATACATACAACACTGATCCTAGGCTTGGATTAACACTCGTAGTGTTTATGTAAACTCAGTTGGACACTATAGGTATTCATTTCACATTGGATTTCTTGTTATGTACAGATTAGCTAGATTTGGATCAGAGACCGATATATTGTGCCTTTTTCTATGATTATCTTACTAAAAACTTCTCTTCATGTCTCATAGTCTGAATGGTCAGAAATGTCTATGTTGGGAGGACGTGTTGGATAGAAATGGTGAGCAGCATGCTTTGGTTCCAGTTACTAGGGTGTGAGCATCTCCTGACAGCAAATACATCAACATCACGACCGCCTTTTGTCTTCAGAATGTCTTCAGTCCCTGGAATGGCTCTCCACACATTTTGGACAGCTGGTGAGAAACAGACCCTTTATCAGTAGAGAAAGTCAAAACAAAACAAAGGAACAAAAGCAGCTCTAGACACAATGTTGTTAGAAGGGTTTGAATCTTCAAACAGAACATGTTCAAAAAACTAAAGCATTTGCAATTTGTGTTAGAAATACAGTGGGATGTACAATAAATGTTAAATGTTAAATGTCATATTACTATTATTATATTATAATTATTTATTATATTATAATTATATTTCTAAATGTACATTTTGTAAACATTAATTTACAAAATAATATAAATAATAATAAGAAATATATATTTCTGAACTGCGAAACTGTATAGGAGTCAATCTAGTGCGAAGTCAGGATGGAGAGCAGCAGGGTGCTTAGGTGGAGTTAGGTGGAGTTAGGTGGAGTTGGTGTAGAATACTAATAAAAAAATAAGACACTGTGGTAGAAGCTGATCACCTTAAAATAAAAAGTAGCTCTTTGGCCCGGGGACATGCTGGTCCAGGATGACTAAAGGTGGAGGCTGGGACCACGTCTGCTTGCCCCCCTTATGCGAACAATTCCTCCAGGACCTGATGTGTAGAAACTCTGAAGCCCTTCTATGGAATGCTGAAACAGAGAGGGGTTTGGCTGTGGCCACTGGAATGCCACCCAGCAAGCTCTGCAGCAGCAGCGAGGGCGTGTCGCTTACACAGCAAGCGCCGGGCGGCTGTGAGCCCACAGCTGATCCACTCTCTCCGATGCTCTACCTATGCACACAGACCACACCCACCCACCCGTATCCTCCACCACCAGACTACTCCCCCAGGGTGGGGCCAAACCCAAGAGAGCTCAGTGGTGGAAGAAGAAGGATGTATCACTGTCACTCAAGCAGCCAAGGAATCCTCACCTCCCTCACTCCTGTTAACCGTGTGATAGGGCAATAAGATTGATAAGAATGTGATAAGGTGTTGAAACTGGCTATGTTTGTGTAGGTGGTGAAATCAACAATCTATTTAGAAAGATTTAAATAGATTTTTAGTGTAGAGGTGTGTGTGTGCATGTATATGTCTGATCCATTCAGATGCGATTCCAAGCTCAGGATTAGAGCCAAAGAAACCATTGCTTATTCATTCAGACTCTCACATGAAGCACTTTTGAAATTAGTCTTTTTTATTTTGCATTATTCAAATGTGAGTAGTAAAATATCAAAATCATATTACAACAATAAAACTGAAAATGCATAAAAAAATAATTTTGTTATTAAATAAACAACACGTAGTCGGTGTACCCTTCCTAATAACTGTTCAGGCAGTTTCAGTAACTGATAAAATGCGCAGACGTGTGATGGTGCACTGTTGCCAGAGAAACAGGTTATTCCATTCAGAAAGGTTTTCAAGGAACAAGAAGACTGGGCCTTTAGGGTTGATTTCACTTTCCAGCCCAGTAACACGCATATTCATCAGAGATGGCTGAATATGTAAATATGCACTCAGGGAGCTGGGAGGAGTGATGGTAAGGCCATGAAAAACGGACGATATCTGTCCATTGTGAAACCACACGGATAGGCAGCAGTTCCAGGACAGCAAGGTAAGATAACCTGAGTGTGCTATTGGCTTCTTGATTTAAAAACATCAAGGTTTTCATCTGCTCAGGAAAAGTAAGCAACAGTGAGAATGACAGCAGAGAGTGTGATCTTTGAGAGTGTGGTCTTTGAGAGTGTGGTCTTTGAGAGTGTGATCTTTGAGAGTGTGGTCTTTGAGAGTGTGATCTTTGAGAGTGTGGTCTTTGAGAGTGTGGTATTTGAGAGTGTGATCTTTGAGACTGTGGTCTTTGAGAGTGTGATCTTTGAGAGTGTGATCTTTGGAGGGTCAGTAATTCATCAGCAATAAGTAATTTTGTTTTCTTAATAGGTGTCATTCAATGTTAAATTAGGTTGACGATTTTAAACCATTTTAGAACCATCTAATATTTACAATACTAATAAACATTCAGAGACAGTTGCTTCAGGGCATGGCTGTGGCGGTCTTGGCCACTAGTACACTTTGCTTCATACTGTTGTTCTACAATATGCAGTTTACGTATTTTACATACATCGTGTTCTGAAAAAAGATGTTCCGCATAAAAATTAGTTTGTGTCAAATCCCAATAGATAGAATTTTGTTAGTCACTGACATTCAGTTTGCAGTTTTTGCTGCCTCTTGATGTTAATCAGGTGTTTGTTATATTTTTGTGACAGTTGGTATGTGTGAGGGCTGTAGCAAAATGCTGAGGCATTTATTTTGTTTTTAGCTGTTTTTATGTAACTCAACCTATAACTCAAAACACACCGTCACTATGCAGTTAAAAGGGGGACACTGCACCCCCACTGAAGGGCACTACTCCACAAGCCCCAGGGACCCCCAAACCCACACCGAAGGGTGAGCCCACAGCACAAGAACACGGCAAACCAGAGCAACTTCTGGGGAAACCCCTCCCACCTCACCCCGCACCGGTGGCCTGATGCAGCCATGCCTTCGACCTACCTGGGACAACAGGGGAAGGTACACACTGGACAAAGACAGGGACTGACACAGTGACAAGCATAAAGACGCAGTAAGGGGAAGTGGTAGGGACAAAAAGGGCAAGCCAGGAAAAGGCACAAAGATAGTTATGGGGACACAGACAGGGGTAATAGAACACGTGGGTATGGATATGACTCCGGATCATACGGGTATGACTCCAGATCGTACGGGTAAGACTCCGGGTGTGATGGTGAGCCATACGAGTCCTCCTTCTCCTCAATGATGTACTCGGAAAGGTGGGTCCACCTCTTGGTAGATGTACCCCACGTCCACACAGGGCTGGACAGGATTCCGGGTACGATGGGACTGCACTTCGACCTTCTCACCTGTTTCTTTTTCTTTTTGGGACCAGGGGAGGTATCCCACTAGATCTGTTTCTGGTTTTCTAGAACCATTTCTATAGAAACGAATCCTCAAGGCAATCAATGAGGTAGATATAGGGCATGCAGTTTGGGCCCGTGTTTCTGTTACGTGTTTCTGTGTTGTATGTTGATGTTAAAAAGATATTTATTATATTTTTGTGACGGTGCATGCAAGGGCTGAAGCAAGATGTCAAGGCGTTTGTTTCGTTTTTAGCTGTTTTTGTGTAATACAACGTAAGAGCACAAAACACACAGGAACTACTGTTTGTCTAGTGCTGATGTATGATAATTAATTTTTTAGTCTTGTACTCCTTCTTTGTTTCTTTTTTAGCTTATTTATTATTATTTGTGTGTGAAAACCCTGTCAAATCTACCGCCATTTCACCATTCAAATCTACCGCCATTTCACCATTCTTGACACATGAAAAGCTTTAAGCCTTTCAGACCGATTTATGTCCCAGTAGTTGAAAAAAAAAAGAACTCAGAAGCAAATCTCAGAAAAGAAAAATCTAATATAATATTTTTATTGTTATTTTTTTCCAAATACTCATTGCAGTGGAAGGTTGGTCTCAACAGTGCTATAAAAACTGAATTGTACCGTTAAGAAATGATCTTTCTGATCATCATAATTTGTATTTGTGTATCAGCACTGTATTTGTATACTGTCATATAGAGGGCTGATTTTATAAAACACATCTTTGTTTTCTGGAAGCCTGTCAAAATTGTTTACAACATGTAGATTGGAGCGAAGCTGAAAAAGGGATGTTGAAACAGCTCAAGGTTTACATTTGATTCCCAGTACATTCTTATTCTAGGAAACTTCAGCGCTCACATTGCCATGTGCCTACAAGAGTTTCCACTTCATGCACCGATGCACCCTTCAAATAATGTAGTTCCACATAGACACTGGTCATGGTGCTCAGTGATTGAAACATCTAATGGGGAATGTATTGTAAGGAGTTAATGGGTCAGTGATGTTTAGGATTGGACCAGCACAGGAGCGTGAGGGGTACAACGCCACTGGATATCTTGTTTCTTTGTCAGGTTTATCATAAGGATCATGTTCACAAAATGGGACAATATCCTGTGCTGAGTCCTTCTCATCATAACCCTTCATAGATAGTTATACTCTCTACATCTTCATTTTATAGTAATAATCCTTCATAGATCTTTATACTTTCTACAGCTTCATTTTATAGTAATAATCCTTCATAGATAGTTATATTCTCTACATCTTCATTTTCATTATCACTAGTCAAGCCTTCAGTGTCTGAGATGAATCCACCGTCAAGCAATTGAAGTTCTTGTAAGTCCTGTGAACTCTGTTTCATTTGACTATACAGTGTATTTAACACATTAGTTTTCTGGATACACTGTGATTGCAACATAACATTTTAGGGCAACACTAAAAAACTGCCCACTGTAATAGACAAGAACAGTTAGGAAAAATGTTGAACGTTATTTTAGAATTGAAATTAAATATTGTATTGCACAACCCATAACGTAACAGTAAAATAAACTCATAACATGATGACAAAAATGTTATAAATAAGATTAGTTAAAGTGATCTCTTACATGGTAAATGTCCATTCTGATGGACAACAGATCTCAGTGGGTGATACGTGCAACAAAACAAGAAAAACCCCCCCCACATGATATCCATTGCAGTAGATGGAGGGTCTGAAAGTGTCACATGATGTTTAACTACTAATTAGAAAGATATGGCAATGCTACTTCATAACACCGTCACATACATAGTTTAACAATTCTTCATTGGAAGGATGAGAATAAGAGAACAAATACACAGGGGTTTTGACCAAAGTAGTAGATGAATAGCAGAACATGCGGCAGAACAACATTCCACGCTTGGCTTTTGGTGGATACCTGTACTATCAAGGGCTAGGTCTGTGAAATTTTTCTCTCTCCCTGTCATTTGAAGCATTCACTGACTATCCATTTACAGATCTTGACATTTCCAGGCTTTTCTGAATTCCTTTGGCACAGAAGAACTAGTCACTGATTGCTGAACATGCTGAAAAGAATGGTCTCCAGTCCCAGTACTTTAGTGCTCATGCTCTGTCCAGCCTGGTATTTTTCCTAATTGTTCAGTTTATTAGTAAATTACCAAGCTCTTTTTGAGCAAAAAGTAAGTGCTCGATGGTGACCATACGAGCATTGACTTTTGGCAACTCCAATATACTAGAGATGCCTGCTGTCTACTGCAACATGGCAACCTGATGTGAATGTTACTACTGTAACATGACAACCTGATAAGAATGTTATTACTGCAACATAGCAACCTGATGAGAATGTTATTACTGCAACATAGCAACCTGATGAGAATGTTACTACTGCAACATAGCAACCTGATGAGAATGTTACTTTGCTATGGATACAGCTTTTTCCAGCCATAACTTTTTTGATGATTATTGTAGGAGTCTGAGGGTTGGACATCACAAGAAAACATGTATGGGATGCATGTAATAAGCCAATGTCAACCATTCCCTTCTAGTGTCCCATCCTGAAGAAGAATGAGTTCAGGCGAAAGAGACCTACCAGCCTACACCATACCAGGTAAAATCCGAAAGTCCTACAACAGTACAATCGTGCTCACCCCACATTAGGACCATATGGGTCAGTCTTCCATACGTACACATCAGGAAAGCTCTTTCCCTAAGGGGAACTCATAGTGCAGAAGAACATGTATGTGTTCATCCCAAGTGTCTTTTGCATTCATAGATAGAGATGGTGTGAAGATCTACAAGCCCCACAGCCCATTCAAGACAGTTGACTACCATGGTGATGACTTCCAAATGACAACTAAAGCCTCAAGTGGTAAGTGCTGCCCCTAGCAGTGACACCAGAAAGTGATTTGGAAAAAGAACATTATGTAATGTCCAACATTTAACAGTATATATGTTATATTTATGGTCACTAATAAACAACATGAATTGAATTTGACAATCCTTGCATTTGTAGTTCAGGTATCATCAGCTGACAATGCCAAGAACAAGTACGTCAGTTATGATACAGAACTGGGTCGCTCACCGACAATGGCTACCTGCACGAGCTGTCGGGAGCAGGTTCTTACCAATGTCACCTACAAAGTGGGAGCCTATGCCTGGCTCATGTGCCTTCTTTTCATTCTGTGTGGGTAAGAGCAATCACTCAGCAAAACAGTCAAGAAACGGAATGTGCACCTATGACACACCCATGTCTGTAAACTGAATAAAAATTGTGAATTTCCCGCTGCCTTTCAGGTTGATAATCGGCTGCTGCCTGATACCGTTCTTCATGAAGTTCTTCAAAGACGCTTATCACACGTGCCCCAAATGCCACCAAATTATGCACGTGGAGAAGAAACGCTGCTGCTGACCTGGACTCTCCTCCTGACCCGGACTCTCCTCCTGACCCGGACTCTCCTCCAGATCCTGACTCTCCTCCAGATCCTGACTCTCCTCCTGACCCTGACTTTGCTTCTGAGCGTATTGCTGGCTCCACGGTTTCTGAACATCACAGTGCTCAAATTGCAACCACCAGCATTTCGGCTTCAGAAAGTATAGTGAGCTGATTAGAGATTGTAATATAAATGTAACTGGCTTTACTAAATAGCTGCACCACTGGCAGTAGAGGAGCTCTTTGCTTTCACTTGCTTCAATCTTGATTGTATCAGGCTTCTGAAAACCGAATCAGAATGTTTAGATTATGCTAACCTCTCATAAACTCCTGCAGAAGTGCTCAAATTCAACCCTGGAAGGCCAGAATGCAGCACAATTTACTGATTTCCCTGTTCGAACACACTGGATTGGTCTTGTCAGGTAATTACCAGATTGAGGAGGTTACAATGGGGAAATCACCAAAGCGTGCTGCAAATAACCCTTTACAGCTGGAATTGTGCCTATTCATTCAGAAGAGTCTTGGGGAAAGTGGGATTGTTTATGCATGGGGCTGTGTATTACATTTAGGGTCATATTCATGGTCAACCCTGGTAAAGAAAACCAAAAAAAACGATCATGCAAAGAACAATCAGGCCACTTTTGATACGGTTACCGTGTCGGCCGTGGCACATCAGAACCAGGGCTGGCCATCAACTACCTTTTCAATCCTTTTATTCACCCTATAAAAGTAAAACACTAGAGTACAACCCATGAAGATTTTCTTGTAAATAAATAAGGAATTAGGTCAGAGGAAATATTTCATAAACATGCTTTTTTGGTGGTAAACTGACAAACAAAAAACCTGTATAAACATCTTTCAGTACTCTAGATTTACGAATGGCTTATTACTGCTTATTACTGTTCAGTGTTGGCCAAATAGGCTAATACATTAAAGACAAATGTGACTTAAAATGTCTCATCATTTACTCATGTTCTAATACTAGTTAATTCCAGTTGTGATTTGAAAAAGTACAAGATTTTAGACAAGTGAAACAAGTAACATGCATTCTCAATGGTGTAAGAGCATAACTGGATTGATTCACAGTATTTTAGTGCCAATCAGGATGGTAGACAAATGTATTCGACATACATTATCAGAAAAAAAGGCAACATACAGGAATAAATAAGTTGTCGTACACTGCTGCTACACGGAGGAATTAGACCGGGTCAAAGATGTGATCTACATGTCATTTGACTTAATTAGACCGGGTCAAAGTTGTGATCTACATGTCATTTGACTTAATTAGACCGGGTCAAAGATGTGACCTACATGTCATTTGACTTAATTAGACCGGGTCAAAGATGTGATCTACATGTCATTTGACTTAATTAGACCGGGTCAAAGATGTGATCTACATGTCATTTGACTTAATTAGACCGGGTCAA
>JAOXYF010000001.1:18561611-18586789 GCA_028565775.1 Sternarchorhynchus goeldii | reverse complement strand
ACACACACACACACACACACACACACACACACACACACACACACACACACACACACACACACACACGCATGCATACAGTGAGACAGACACACAACGCCATTTATATATGCTGTCTCCAAAGCATGTACCAGAGATTTCATCTTAAAGACATACCTGGCTGTGGCTCAAAGTCCTTCAGGTTCACTTCGTAATCATCTTCGTTGATGTACTGATGCCGGCCCATCATCACAATTGCAAATTTAAACTACAAAATTTAAATAAATAAAATAAATAATTTGCACATGCCTTTACAATTTTATGCTGTGCAGAAATAGCTGCTTGTTAAAGAACAAAATTAAATATGCCCAGCTCAATTCAGAGTGAATACAGAGCTCCCTATTCATCATTAAACAGCATTTCCCTTCAGTGCTTTGGGTACCTTCTCAAACTCTTTCTCTTGGATGTCCAGCATGGTCTGGATCCTCCTCATCACCTCTCTGAAGGGCTCCGCCTGGCATGACAGCAGTGGGTAAGCATTACATATCCCTGATCAACAACCAGCTGCCTCCCACACTCACTACCCACCACCTTCACGCACCTGGCGGATCTTTAGCAAGAACGGAATCCCAAACGTCCCAAAGACTTCCTTGTGGAAATGTGCGACTGGAATCAGCATCTCATTTTCCTTATCCAGGTCAACCTGGTCTAGAGGTATTTCCTAACACAAAACGGAGGATTCCACGTAAGACCCATCACTTCACAGAATGTCCTCCTCCAGATACAAAAGGGAAAAACAAATATTTACACAGCATTTGCACATAAGAAAAGCTTTTACCTCTATTCTGAATGTTCGACTGGCTGCAGGAGATAAACATTCTAGCAACTCGTCCTCTTGGTGAACTCCGATAATTTTGTAGCTTACAATTTCTAAGAGCCTGCAGGGTGGTAAAGGAGAGAAGAAGACACGCGTGTAAAAACGCAGTTGAACAAAAGACTGAGGAACAGGAGTGGTAGGTACATCAAGAGGATAATTAGAGACTACAGCTGAGGACCCTGAATAGATTTGAAAGCCACAAGCATAATTTTCCCCTCATCTACTTTGACCTCCACTTTGAAAAAAACCTTTTCAAAGAGTCCTTCAAACAAGAACCAACCCAAGAGCAAAATTTATGAAACATTCTACCACAAAACAGGATTAATGAACTAATCTAGCAAGCAAAGTTTCAGTAACTAAATGAACTAACCTGAGCTTCTCTGAGCCTTTGTCAGAGAGTTCCACAGCCTTTTGACATTCCTCCAGGAGGTCTCGAACGCAGCCGTGCTTGTCTGGGTACAGTGTGATCTCCTGATGGGAAGGTCAGATAGCCAACAAACATAGTTAAGGGAAGTGATGAAGCTTAAGTTCATGTTGCTCCAGTTTCAGTCCTGGAAAGCCATATCACTGTGCAGCTTTGGTGCTTCAGCACATCTAATGCACTCCTGAATCAGCCCGACCCTAAGAAACAAATCACAGCATGCTGCCAGAGGGAATCTCTACCAGGACCCTCGAGAAATGAAGCCGTACACTCCTGACTGATTTCATTCAAACCAATATCCATGCTAAGCCTGATCAAGAGGCAAGAACTATGGTAATTCTGAGCATAAACTCACGAAACCACATCTGCATCTGGGGACTCATTATAACATTTGATCTCATTCTTTTCCTGTTTTTTACCTCCTCCCGAAACTGGCTGTTGAGCCATATGGACTTGAAGCTCCTCCTGTTCTCGAAGTCTGTGATCTTCATCTTGAGCTGTGGGAGGGAAGTCAAGACATGAATAAATAAGAGGACTTGAAGCAAGTGTCATGCAGAAGGGCTCAGGTTCCAGTGAGGGGAACTCGGAGTACAATATACTGTTTATTGTGGCTTGTAACGATGACCTTTCCGATCTGAATTGATGTATTTTTTTTTTTTTTTTTTTTTTTTTTTTAAAAATATGTTTAACTCATGTAATTCTTTTGTGCTTCACTAAAAATGCAGATTTAATGACAAAAAGATACCATGAAGCTTTATGATCCCTGTCAAGTGAGAGTCCGCTCACCTGCTGGTAGTAGAGCTTCTTGGGCTGCCGGGGCTTGAAGAACTGCAGCAGGTCTCGCAGAGTGCCCTCGTAGTTGTGCCTGAGTGGGTTACCTGGGCCATCTCTGTACCTGCAAAGAACAAGGGGGGGGACAGGCAGGTTAAAGGGTGCCCTCACAGGCCAGGTAAATCGTGTCTGCGGATGAGCGAGATTTGGCACGTACCCCTGCGACTTGAAGAACTGCAAGAGCATGGGGTCAGTGTTTAATCTCTGGGCAACAGTCTTTGCCACCTAGAAACATCAGAGACGCAAGTGTCGGTGGTTAGGCGTTGGTGGGGGTGGGTGGCCGATACAGTTGTGCGTTACTGATTCTGACAGCTGACCTGGAAGTAGTTCATTCTGTTTGAAAGCGTCACGACGAAGCCTGGATCATTGTGGATGGTTTTGTCACAGAAGATGACGTCCACACGGTGGTAGAGGTCTCTGAAGTAGTCCTTCGCAGTTGGCAGCTCGCTGGCATCATTCTCCGGGTCGTCCCTAGAGATGGAAACGGAATCATTTCCTGGCCTAGTCTCGAAATGAAAAGCAGAGCTGAAAGCACACTGGGGTAGAGCCCTTACTTCTGGAACACTATTATGTCTCCATCCATTAGCTCGTCCAGAGCTTTGTCCAGGGAGACATCATAGTCCTGTATCCGCTCCGTTAAATTCGGTTTAACTTCCTACAGTGAGCATGAAGCATAAGTCAGACTTGCAGCACTTGCTCATAGACATTAGTGGGTTTCCAGACCTTGGAAATCAAGTGAAAATGAAACTTACCTCATAGAGGATAAGACTAGTTCCCTGCTGAAACCCTGCTCTCTCACACATGATGGGCAGCAAGTCTCCTGCTCACAAGAACCAGGAACTCCATCAGCCTTCCAAATGAACTCAATTACTCAGCTCAAATGTTTTTCTTTCAGTTAAGGGTCAGTTAAAGTACTTACGTATTTTGCAGGATATAGGTGTGTAGATATGTCCACAATAATTTAAGCTTCTGGTTTTGGGGTCATACATCTTCAAGAACAACATTACATCATCTGGAAAGGAAAATGACAGACATTACAGCGTTAAACTGGAAGATAAAGGAGGTCAGACTCACTTCACATTTGAGAGGCAATAAATACTTCCATTGGTAAATTGACAGGGAGTCACACTCACGGTCTTTGTCGAACTTGGGTAATGTCGCACCGCTGGCTGCCATTTCCGGATCTACTGTTTCCAGAAATATTGTCCACGGATTCTCATTGTCGCTCAAGTCGATCATCTGGTGAGAGTGGCAGGGTAAAGTCAGTCATTGGCGGGCACCATGACCCGAAAATACGAATCGATCTTATAAAGCAGGGTCTGACAAAACGTGGTGCCAGACCATTTGTCGTGCAGGTCACTTACAGACTTGTTGCAGTCAGCCTCGTAGTCGAGCATGGCCGGACGTTTGGTGCCATTACTCCGTGCCTGCATGGGCCACAGCCGCATCTGGTCCTGTGGGAAACCCTGCACAAAACCAACATGACAATCACCATCTCTGCTCAGGCGCTGGGGCAGCCATGGGCGCATGTCTGAGGTTTGTTTATGGAGCTGAATTAGGGGACTTTTGGTGGAGGAGCTTACCATGGTCTGCGAGAGGTTCTGCACAAACTCTGCCAAGGTGGAGCTCTTCAGAACCTTGAATACTGTGTACTTCACTTTCTCCTCATCATACATGTCGTTGCCCTGGTGCCCACAGAACTGGTCCTCTGTCACCATCTTAAAACACACAAGCACAATCACATCAGACTGTACACCAGTCAGTTCTCAGAGCACCTTGTACAAGACTGATGAGGATGGCAAGACTCTTGTAAAATAAACCTCGCAGATTCCACAGAAATGCATTTTGTTAAATGCTTATTGGAAAAGCTGAGAAGGGTTCTGGGACAAAGGCTATGTATGTGTGTGATTTAATAAAAATCTGTGTGTATGTATATATATATATATATATATATTTTTTTTTTTTCTTTCTTTCATACATCTGATGAAGATTTCAGGTGAATAACTCCAGTAAAAAACAGAGACTCAATTGTAGTGAAGTACACAGTTTCCACAGAAACAGGACCTTTTGGACAAAGGTCTTTCATCAGCTGTGCAAGTAACGTGCTTCTGAATTTGTAGCACGTCCTACAAATTCAGATGCACCCTGCTTGCACAGCTGATGAAGGACTACTGTCCGAAACAGTTCAAAAATCTGTGTGCAGCCAATGGGCAAATCTTCACTACAATTTTGAACATCTTTCCTCTGTCATTATACACAGATGTACAAATATACGCCTACACTATAGCGAATAATCTAGTAAGAGAGAAAGGAAGCGGCTTTGAGCGAGTACTGTACCTGTACTTGCATGTAGAGATGAGCCTCCTGGCGCTCCTTCCGTTTCTGTGCCTCCACCCTCTTCTCCTCCTGCAGCCGTTCCACCAGCTGCTGGGGAATGTCCATGTCTGTGACCGGCTGCAGCACTTCACCTATGGGGACACAGACATTTTTTTGTTGTTGTAGGTGTCTGACATAGAATATCTTAATCAGAGATGTTAACGCTGCAGTTCTTGTTCGCCTAAAAGCATCTCAGTATTCCAGAGTACAAAATGCCAACGCTCGAAGCACTTCTCAGGCACCACTTAAACAGACTTGGGCTGAAGTGGTTGAGAGCTGCCCTGTTCAGCCAGACCCGTCTTCAAAAGAGCTCATAGCTGCTGGTCTCAGCTGGCTGGGCGACGGAGTCTGCTCGAACCTGACGGGCAGCTGGTCCACGGGTTCTCGACTCACACCTCCATGGCTGCGAGCAGCCAATAGCCTGGCGAGGGTAGCTACTCACTGAGTTTGGACTCGCGGATGTACACCAGCATGTAAGCGTTGGTGCAGTGGCGTACGGACAGGTCGTCGTCATGGCCACCGTAGTTATGCTCGATGGCCTCCTCTTTAGTGCATCGGGAAACAACGTCGTCATCAAATTTGCACCACTAAAGGGAAAAGTGGTAGAGTGGAAATTATGATTAAGCCAAATTAATGTTACCAATTTGAATAGAATATACATGCACTGCTTCTAAATACTATAAATGCACTGAAAAATAGATATTTTAAGCAGTAATACTGGAGCAAATCAAGCTATTATCCCAGTCTTAAAACGAGCAGCTGTTTATTTATCCAACAAGCACCAAAGATTGACCCCCAAAATAAGGAAAATGGTTCTCACTATTGGTTCCGTGACACTCACTTTGCCGTCTCCTTTGGGGTTCAGATAGACGACATAGTGGCCTCCGTGGTTGTCTCCGCTGTGCACCAGCACGGCGTGCAGGATGTAGTTGGCCGTGTCCTTCACATCTGGCTTCTGCAGGAACTCATCCAGTGGTAACTGCTCGGGGAACTCGAACCTGAGGATGGAGCGTTAGGCATCCAGGTAGCCCCAGCGTGAAAACAGAGGAAGAGGGAGTTTGCATGAAGGCTGGGGAGACTTGAGCCCTCTGTGACGTGTGCAAGACTCCAGCAATGGCCATGTGACTTGAGTGAGTCATTCTGGAGCTTATTTTAAGTTAAACCTTGCTCTGTGTGGCGTACACTTATCCTTACTAACGGTAAACCAGGGAATTTGACTCATCCCACATAAAAGGAGCTCAAATATTCATCGCACATGCAGGTATTATCAGTTTAGACCATTAGCCTATTCAGTCTACAAAGTGCAGGTTTGATCCAAGCTATTTAACCAATGAAAAAACACAATATTAGTCACCAACTAAGAGATTACCTAGTTGATTCAGGTGTGTTACTATGTGGCTCCAGAGACTGTGACCCATTTTGTAAAGGTTGCACCAACATTGATGAATCAAATCAAATTTATTTATATAGCACCTTTTACAACAGATGTTGTCTCAAAGCAGCTTTACAAGTGAATCCTATTCTTATTGGAATTCCTTTTTCCTTGTCAAAACTGTGCATCACACTGTGGACACGTAATGTTACCTGTCGTTTATCTTTATGTTTTGGTCAGTCTGCGGGTCGTACATGAACCTCATCAGTTGTAAATGCAGGATGGGTGGGAAGGTCAGGAACTTCACCCCCTTCTCAGCTTCCTGGAACATAGACACAAGGGCTCCATTAAAGACACTGTGGGAAGGTGAAGTGTGTACTGTTCTGGTGAGTCAGAGAGTGATCAGATTTGTACCTGTAGGCCGTGCTCCCCCGCGTCATACTTGTTATCCCCATCCAGCTGCTCCACAGCCACATAATCTTTGAACGACTCAAAGACTGCAGCAGGAGAAAAGACGTACGCAGGACATTTCAGTGACTCGGTACCAGCTGCCATCAAGTAAGGAACACTACTTTTCCAATAAATCCAAGCAGTTTTCATTTGGAATAATAAGCTACTTGTCATAATGGTGCAGGTATAAGACAAACAATGTACAACTACATTCACAAATGTTTCTATTATTCAACTCTCAAGAACATCTGACTTGATACCCAAAGTTCAGGGCAGCTCTGGTATCTACAACAGTTCTTGTGTAATGGAACCAAAGATCCACAGTGGCACACATTTAAAATGGAGTACTTACTGTTTTTCTTTCCTTTTATGCTGAGCTGGATGTCATAGTAATCCTCTATTCGTTCAGACCTATAATCCACATGTTTACACTGGATGTAGGACTACAAAACAAACAGAGAGGTGCCCACTTATTAGTCTGGCCAGATAAACCGAAAGCACAAGAGAGACTGTGAGTCTCAGCTAACTCACCACCATCTTCCCCCTGAAGAGCTTTGGGATTGTGCCTTCCACACAAGTTCCTTTCATCTTGTTCTCAACATTGTCCAACAGCTGCAATTGAGGGAAGCACAGTGTGCTCAGGTGCTCGTTGGCAGACAGTGTGAGCAAAAGGGTTTTTGATGTCAGACTGAAAACGCTTCAGGATGCAGTGGAACTCACCACTCTGCACAGCTCCTGCACGTCATGCTGCATGAAGCTATCCAAAGTCTCCCACCTGTGCAAACGCGCAGACACACACACACAAATGTGTACAAAATACACAATCGCAGTGTACACACATTAATTAGATACAATTTCTCACTCAGTCTGAACAGGAATGCTATTTGAAAAGTAAACAGGACAGGCCTCCAAATTCCCATGTTATATGTTTGTAATGCTAATAACATGCTTTTGATGCTAATAGGAGAAAAATCCACAACTGCCATACAGAGTCTTTTATATCTTCTTAATGACCACACACGCTTAAATCCATTTCCACATTAAGAGTTTGCTACTCTATCTGAGAACTGTGTCTTTCTGAAAAGGCCTTTACCCAAAAGACTTGGTCAGCTTCTTTGTCCCGACAGGCTTATCACTGTGCTGGAGCTCATAGAAAACTCGCTGCAGAGCTAGGGGAACACTTTTGGAAGAGTCATCGCCCTCGGTAGGCATCATGTATACCGCCTACAAGAAAGTTACATATTAAAACAGGGCTGAAACAGACAGGAGCCACAGACGTATGGGTCACGTGGCAGAATCAAGAACGGCAAACGGCATTGCAGGCACTCGCTCAAAGCGTTGTCCTCACCCGCCGCAGCTGGTTGGTAAAGAAGAGCGTTTGTAGGAGGCTGTTCATGTAGCAAGTGGCTCCTTGGTTCTTTAAGCCTACGTAACCGGTATGCTTCTTTGAATCCCATCTGAAACAATAAAAAATATCACGTAGCTGTACCGTGTTGCCCTTTCAAAAACAACTCGAATAACATAAAATGTGTTTTACGCTCATAGAACATGTCATAAATTCAGGAGTTCACTCACGCCACACCATGAGGGGCATCAGCCTGAACATAAACCTCAAACGTGACCTTATCATCCTCCACGAAGCCCCTCTCGGGATCAGTCACATCCTAAAAATCCCCCAAACACACACATCATTATGGACTTAAAACCAAAGAGGCAATCGAATGGACCCAGTGGACAAATCCAGACGGCATCCACGCGGAAAAGGCAGCAAAATAATTTTGCTTTTTTAAAAGCTTACACTCCATGACATGAAGTTGGAAAAACCCCAGTCATTTTCCTTGTGGAAGAACAGGTGACTGATGCGGCGGCTGAATGACTTCTCCTCATCTTTGTAGTTGATGATTTTCAGCATGGCTTGAGCATGACAGGACCATGACCTGAGGCACAAAGAGACACCAGTTAGCTGGGCAACAATTACAAACCGTTAAGTTCCCAGCGAAACAAGACCAACATGATTCCAGGTTGTGCTCCACATTAACTTATTACACTGCAACTCCCCACCCCCCCATCTCTGTATATTACTTTAATACAAAAACTGATTCCACCAGAAGCAATTATTGGCCAAACATCAGTGTAAATTAACCCAAAAACTCAAGAGAGGGGTGTGAAAGCCATTGATGGGCCACAACTCAAGGTTTAAGCAGTTCCTTTGCGAAAGTTCAGAATGTAGCGAGCTAGTGAATCAAGGACAGCGGCTACGTACGTAGAGTCGGACTCTGCGTTGCACTGCAGGAAGAAACCAACGCTCTTCTGGTGGGGCCGGTCCGGGTAGAAGCGAGGCATAACCATGATCTTCCAGGGGAGGTTCCTCACAAAACATGACGGGCTGAGCACAGATTCACTCAGCCTGCTGAAACGCTCCACCACAAAGCGGAAGGTCGCTTCTGAACGCCAGCTTGTATCTATTGGGGGGGATAAATCAAGGTCTATGGGTCACATCTTGTGTTACTTCGGTCGTCTGAAAAACTATTTTTCACTATGATGGCCAATTAATTTGAACAAAATCCACATAAGACATCTGAAAACATACTAAACAATTTAGCTTTAGTTTGTGCACAGTGATGGAAGCAACACAGAGCTTCACCACACATTCTCCTTACCATCCTCCATGTCTTCCTCTGTGTTGTTGTGTCCATCTACCATTGCCACATTACCATTGATGACAGGATTGGGAGGGATTCTTGGGGGATCGTCTGTGTCACCAGCTGAGGAAAAAAAGGAAAAAATTGTCATCCCACATGATAAAAAGCTTACTATATGTAACTTTGCCCCATCATAACACAGCCTTCTATGAGAAGGTTTTATGGTGTAAAAAAAAAAAAACAACAACAAAAAAGCCACAAATAAATAAATAAACATACACAGCAAACTAAAGAAAACTTTGCAAACTACCATAGGCTTTAAAAAGAAGAACAATAAAATATATAGAACTTGATCATTAGAGCTTCATTTTAGGCTGACTGACATTTTAGCTATTATCCATATTATGATAGTTTAACAGGGGAAACATCCAAATCAGAAAAGTACTTAATATCCATATCCTCTAAATGTTGGTAGACATCTCTGCAAAACTCTAAACAAAAACAGGTAACTTAAGAAACATGCTTCAGCAATATACTTGCTGAAAAGACGCTTATTTCTGCTTGTGTGTCATGACCTGGCAAAACAATGACAAAAATGAGGGCATGTAGCCGATGTGAGTGCAAAGCCAATAAAATTGTTAGTGGTTTATTTAAGGAACAGTAAAGACCTAAAGACCAGGCCAGAAGAGACCCACTTTTCTAAGACACGGGGGCATGGTCGAGACAAAGTTAATCAGCAATTAATACAAAAGATAAATGTACAAGTTATCAGAGTTTGACAATGATTCGTACCAATTAATAAAGCACATGTAGAGGAATTAGTGTAACACAAAAAAAGAATATTCAGTACACGTTGAGGTGAGAAATTTTTACATCGCACGTACGATCGTATGCGACAGCTAGAAAACATTCATCATAGATGAACCTATACAGCCACAGCCGGCAGAAACGCCCCCTTCGTGTGACGTAGTAAACTTGAGGCAAAGCGCAAAGGCCAATAGAAATTCAGTAATTATATTGACATATTAGTTACATTTAAAGTGATAAACTTCAAGAGGCTTAATTCTTACTGCAATACAATTCATAGGGAGACCTGTAACTATTAAGATGGCGAGTTCGCACAACTGCATACAATGAAGCAGCAAATCCCCGCGCCGTGTCGGAGATCCCCACGAGGGCCTTGACGCAGAATAATCATTAGCTAGCGCGTCAGCACGCTAGCTAGTTAACACACATCATATTCGTATTTAACAGCAAACAACACTTAAGCCAATTTATAAAAGACACATTTTCTCTAGACAACATCTGCTAGTGCCCGATATGTTTGATTACAGGCCTTCACTTATAATTCACAATAGCAATCTAGCTAAGTAGCTAGCTAGCTGGTTAGATTGATAGTTAACATATTCCACGGCGATCTAACCTATTTCCAAAGCACATCGTATTATTCTTAACTGCTATACATTTATTAAATAACAACCTACGATGATAAACAGAATTAGTTGATTTACTGAGTCATCATGTGACAGGTTGTGTTTTCCCTAAAACATAAACAAACATACGCAAGCGGGCCTTGCGCATACTGATCATTGCAAAATACTAGATAGCTAGAAGACTACAGTCCACCATCTTGAAATAAAAATGCCAGATACACCCCCCGCTCAAGCTAGCAGACTTCCAATGCGGATGGTATGGTCTGTGTCGGCAACATACACCGACACAAGCTAACTACATCTAATTCACAAGAGTTCCTCTACG
Source organism: Sternarchorhynchus goeldii (assembly GCA_028565775.1). Classification (NCBI taxonomy): domain Eukaryota; kingdom Metazoa; phylum Chordata; class Actinopteri; order Gymnotiformes; family Apteronotidae; genus Sternarchorhynchus; species Sternarchorhynchus goeldii. Next base: position 18,576,086 of record JAOXYF010000001.1, on the reverse strand, counting down.
AAATACGGCCACAAATCAGATATAACAGACAATCGAACTAAGTTTACAAGATTGAGGCGTTAAGTTTTAAAACGACACTGCATAAGCTTTTGATTTAGAACAAATGGCTAGTGCTAAGGTAGCTACGATGTTAGCAATGTTAGCTAGGCTATCATTACGCTAGCCAACATAGGATACATGGCTATCTTGCTCACCAAAGTTTGGCAACTTCAGCAAATTATGAATAAAAAGAGATACCCGCAACCGTTGGCTAGCTATGGCGGCTATCTAGCTACTTTACTTATAAATGTGTAGCATTATAAAGCGAACATAAATGCGAAAAGCTTACTATGCGGAATTGCATTCAACGAACTAGATTATGGCATTAAATATCTAGCTAGTTGGGAATTATTAAATAGACAGATAAAAAGATAGATGGCTAGATTTCTAGCTAGTGGTCAAGCAAACCCAGACAAATTATTAATTTCGAAGTAAAGTAACACGTATAGTGTTGTGGACTGAAACATTTTTAATCACCAGATAACTAGCTAGCTAACTAGATAGTAGGTCAGTGTAGAGTCGTAACCTGCTATAGACGAGTAAAATGCCTAGCGCTATTCTACGAAGCTATGCTAGATAGCTGGCCTGATTATCCCTCCTCACACAGGCAGCAATCTTACAATATCTAAAAACACCATTTATAATATGTTGGATATCAGTGTTTGGCACCAAACAGTAACTAGCTATACAGCAAGTCCATTTAACTTTTTGATGGTAACGTTATTAACTTACAATTGTGTGTATTTATTCAATTTTGATTGCATTTTAATATGGGGAATATGATTAACATTGAGGTGTCTTACTGGGTAAGCTGGCCTGCTACTAACTATCGCTAAAACCTAGGTAATTTTTAGCGGTTAGTTAGATAAGGTGGTTAGATGGTGGCTTTGTTACCTAGATATAGTTACTTAGATTTTAACTATTTGAAGCAAAAACTATATATATATATATATATATATATATATATTAAAAAAAAAACTCGAACCAAATTTGCTTAATTTCTGGTAACCCGCACCACGTTAACGTAGCTTCGCTAGCTACCTAGCTAGCAAGCTTTACACATGGAGGTTCATGCAGAAACATATAACCTTAGTACACTCGAGCGATGGACTTAGCTAGCTAGGTAAATGCGGTACAGTGACTAATGCCTGCTAGCTAGCTAGCTGAACAGACTGGCTAGTTAGACTATTAGCTGTCAAATTAATTGTGTGTTTTCATCACATGCGTCAATCGTAAATGTGGTATCGGACCAGGTAGCTAGTTAATGTTGCCAACGCATTAACTTTCGCCAGAAGGTCGACACTGGACAGGTCTGAATTCTGTTCATATCACTATGAAACATCGTTTTGCTTGCCAGACAAAATCCGACAGCTAGCTATTAGCTAGCTTGCTAACCTGGCCGATTTAGCTAGCTAGCGCTAATGAGGTCAAAACATGCGACAAAGTGACTCGCTAATAAACAGTTAGCTAGCTGGTCAGCTAGCTAACTATATATTCAGTTAGCCACCATCGCAACATAAACGCAAATCACATGTTGCCAGTTACTTTACACACAACAATCACATAATAAACAGCAAAACATGGTCTCTTTGTGTGATGGTGAATACAGGACATAACCGCAAGTGTTTCTGCACGAGGCCTGACTATAACAGCCAACATAACATTTACCTTCCATCTCCATATCCTCGGGCTCGCTAAGCTGTTGCTCGCCGGCTTTCTGTTGCTGTTGCTGAGTGTGATGGTGGTTCATGTTTGCGATGGTTGCGATATGATTACGCTTGTTTTCTTTGTTGCACTCGACCTTGTCTGGCGTTGGTTCCGTAGGGAAAGGGGTCCGGGGTAGCTGGTGGTGGGAAGCTGGAGGATGCGGAGGTGGGGTATACAGGTCGAGCCTTTGCGGCTGGGCCTGCACTAACACGACCTCGGCCCTTTCTACTGTCGGAGCCGGGGATTGAGGAAGGGAGGCCGGTGGGGGAGCAGGCAGAGAAACGCGGACGTATTTGCTCGCTATTCGCCCAATCTCGGCGCTTTGGTGGGGTGCTAACACTAACGGTAGTCGATGACTTGGGCTCCAAAATAAGGGAGGCCCGATAGACTAAAACCGGCTTTCCCGAAGATATGGCAGGCGGTTAAGTGAGGGAAATTCAACTCACAACAACCTGCAGCCAGGGAAAACAAATACCCTGTTTATTGCTAGCTGGTGCTAGTTAGCTTAAGCTAGCAAAAGTGTTGGTAGAAAAGAAGCGATTCTGCGGCTCATGCGATTCCAATAATTGTTTAGATACAACTTTCCCTGCAATATTTCCAGTCCGTATGCTCCTCCGATTGTCCCTCTTCTGGGGGGGAGCGGAGAAAAAAGCTATCCATTCAAACCAGATTCTTATTTGAAATCGCACTAATTTAGAAGTTTAAAGTGACAAAGATGCTCACGCTTTACGTCGACGTTACCATATGTGAAGCTATTATGCAAACCTAACGCCTAAATTAAACGAGAAGTTGCATCTCAAATGTGTTCTCAATAAAAATATTTTGCCCGGTCACGGCCAGAGCCTCTCTCTCACCGCTCCCGTGGTTTCTGATGTTCAGTTGAGGTAAAGCTCAAAATGGCGGTCGCGCTCCTCTCTGAAATGTCACATCCGCACGGAGATCTAAACACTCGCGCACACCACACACCGTGTCATAGCCACAAATTCAGAGCCAAATTCATACTCAAGACTGTTCATTTCGGACAAGAGTATGGATACCACAAATGTTTTATTTTTAATTATTAAAATGTCTCGAAAATTACGCATTTAAAAAATGTTTACGCAGAAAGAACAAATCTTATTTTAATACGGGTGCAGCATAGCTTATTGACTATAAATAGCGTGATTAAAATATTAGTTGCGGCATACATGCGGCATTCATGCCTTAGCAAAGTAGACAGTCACAGTTTGTGTTTAAAACATTAAAGATGAGCCTTAGAAGAATCTATTTAATTGACTATTAAGCTAAGTTCAAATGAAATCCAACTTTTCTGACAGCTAACAACAATTTTAGTGGACTCAGGGTCCTTAAACAATAGACTGTTTACACACTACTGCCTACTGGCATCATTTACAGCCTAGCCAACATTTGGTTCAACAGCCAAATTATATTATATAATTGTAAATAGAATAGCAACACATGTTTGTACTTTGAAAATCACAGTTAATCATAATATTTCTTTTGCTCAGGTAGTTTCTGATAAAATCTTTAATTACCTGCTTATCAAGGCCTCTACTCACAAGAGGTAAGCATAAGCATTCCACTGAATATGATGAAGAAATTCACAAGTGAAGAATTTTCTTATTGCTGCTTAAACTTCGATTTCTCAGACCAATCTGTAGACCTAAGTCAGTAACCTATTTGACAAAAATAGGCCAGGGTTCCAGAGTAGGTCCTCGAGGACCAGTGTATTTGCAAAGTTTAATATCCAGTTCTAACATATGGTTAAATTCCTGAATGCCTTGATAAACATTTCATGGACTGAGAAGAATGCTTTAAAAGAGGAAAAGCACTTCCTCAAATGTTTACAGTTTCACCTATACCAGCCATCCTTAAAATGTTGGAACAAGTCACCCATTATGCATATACTGAGTTGCGAGTTTATAGGTATACCTGCAGTTGTACCTAGAGGCTTGCAATCCTATTGCAGTCCTATTTTGATTTGACTGAAGAATAAACTTGTTCTCTGCACATTTGTGCTATATTTCAGTAGACTTTTATGAATTACCTACAAAAAAGGCAGGTGATGTCTTTTGTAAGTTTATGTCGTAGGCTTATAATACATATAACTGCATGTACAATATAAATGTATACTGAGTTTATCTAGCTTACATCTTATATTTGATAAAAAGCTAACAAAAGAGGAAGCAAAACAAAACAAAGAAACCACTCATGAAATCTTGAAAGGCTGACAACAACATACACACAGTAGGTTTTCTGTACAAATCATCAGTTTCAGAGCATCTTAGTGTTAGATTGCTGGGTTTAAACTGTATGGCAGCATTTTTGACACATAGAGTGGATAATAAATAATAAAAACAAAGTTAGCACTTACTGTACATGAACACATGAATAAATCTATGTTTAAGAAAGTCAAAAAAAATATTAAAATGTCACTTTTCAAATAATTTATTGGTGCTCATAATTATATGATAAAATCGAAGACATCCTAATAAAAAAATTGCAACACATACCAAAGTGAAACCTGTCTTTTTTGCCTGTAGTATTTGTAATAAAAGTTGAGGTAGAGCCATATACTTGTAAACTAATGCTAAATTATTTCACATGTGCTTTGTCATCTAACAAAATTAAAAGTACAATGATTTAAAAAATTAGACCACTTATCTCTTGAGTTAGCAAGAGTTTTCTCTTTTTAGAATGTAAAATTTATGTCTTTAGACACCTTTCGAAGTACAAATAACATCTACATAATTAGATATGGATCTAAAGCTTTTACACACAATAAAAATCTTTGGTAAGAAAGTAATCATGCAAGTTCTATTTTAAGAAAACAAATACTTACTAGAAATAAAATGGAAAATACAACAAAGAAAAATGAACTATAAACACAATGGGATGTCAGTGAACATAATCTCTCACAGAAAAGCATCCTTCAAAACAGCTATTAATTAATTTTACATTTATATGTCTGAAAGCAAATCAGTAGAACATCATCATAACATAATTGGAATATTGTGCTGACTACATTATGTGACTAAACATTGTTTTACCCAGGTCACATAACTGACATAGACTAAAGTTGCTGGCTGTTTATTTAAAAAAATATTAATTTTGCCTGCTTTATGTTTATTTGTGCAAGAACTCTGAGACCTATGGGAGCCAGTTTGTGTCACTCAGTAAACAATTCATTGATAAATCAGACAAATCAATAATCAATAAATGAATCTATTAATAAGTATAATGAATAAATAGATAAAGTAATTCTGTTTCTCATTAACCATAACTCTAAATTACCTAGCATGTTTACTGCCCAGTTGCTTTGGTTTTTAAAATTGTAAATGTATAAATGCCATTGTTTACTCATGCAGTATATATATACTTCTATATATACATACTTCTTTTCTGTTGCTTGTAATAGCATTAATTTATTTTGTATTTTTTATAGATTGTGGTGGTGCCAGTGGGGGAAATTAGCCTTGCATGGAAGCAGGCAGTTATTAACTATTCTCCTTATATTTAACATGTCAACATGTCAGTCACATGTCAGTTAACATGTCAGTCAGTTACTAACTATTCTCCTTATATTTAACACAATGCAAAGACAATACAAATGAGGAACTGGCTTTGCATCCGCACATACAAGAAACACACTCCACCCATTCTCCACCCATCCAAAGTCACCAGTCACTTTGGAAAGCTCTGATGTTTAATATATGTGTATGTGTTCATGGGAGATTACATTTCTTTCTCCATTCCCACTGACACGTAACTGATATGGTGGGTGTTACACCTCACGAGGCTCTTGTCCCAGCTGTGGTGCGCACAGGCCATAGTGGTCCAGCTGTCATGGAGGCCAGCAGGGCAGTGGCTTGTGTGTGTCCATGTGAACCTACTCTCACCCTCACGAGGGAGGGGTTAAGAGAGCTGCTGTGAAGAGAGGTGCCATTACCTCCTGCTCGGTAGTTCAGAGAGAACCCTGTGTTGACTGACGTTGAGTTGTCCAGGTGGATCCCAGACTCCATACATATGGCTCGGTTCTGCTTTTTTTTTTGGCAAGATTGTTTTGACTACTGTTAAAGAGAATACTGATCCCACCCCCTGTGTGCATCTTTGTGTGTATGAGAGTGAAGTGTGTACCGTACGCTTCAGGCTGGTACAATTCACTGATCTGTACTCAATGTGATGAAGGTCTGATGTTTTGGGTGAAAACAGGCTGCTGTTTGCATGCCATGACCTAGCACAGCAGATAAATTGCTAATAAAAACATTTTTAAAACAGTCAGTGCATGAATTAATCTGTCTTTTAAAATCAATGCTGATTTTAAAACTGATCAATTATTAAGTGACATAAATGTAACCTTGTACTTTCCACTGTAATGCCATGTAACAAACTTTGTTTTTTTGGTTTACTCTGTTGTCAATAAATGGTAAGAACATCATAACAGTACCATTAAGGTTTTGGTTGAAAATACAAACTTGCTCTTTTATTTCACGTGGTATGTTAGCGCTTTGTGTCACTTATTGATAGACATTACTAGAACCAATAAAATGTCAATATTTGTTTTCAGCCTCTTCGAATGCAACCAATCATTTCCCCCCTTTGCACTAGAGGGCGGATTCAATATGCCAACAATGTAGCCTATTCACTTATAACCCTAAACACGTCAATGAAGTTGGTAGATAGCTAGCTAGGAATAGTTAAGAGTACATCACTTAAACCTCCTTCGCGACAGACTGATTTCCAAAGCGATGTTAAATATCAATTTAAAATAATTGAGTTTGTAGACTATTCAGATTATCTTCTGCTGAGTAAGAACATACTTTCACTTTACAGGAGTTTAACGTTTTCGTTATGGAGGATAAGAAGGAAGAGAGGGGGGCAGAGATTCAAGAACACGGACCGGAACATTGGTTCTCAAACTGGGAAAGACAATGCTTAGCAGAGGCTGAGCAAGTAGAGCCAAATGAAGAAGAGGAAGTCGAAAAAGATCAGGAAAAACTGTGGCATCTATTTCAGAATTCTGCCACAGCAGTGGCGCAACTTTATAAAGGTCTGCTATGGCGAAGGCTAAGTTATGTGCTTCACCCGTAGCTAGCTAGCAAGCTAGGTAGCTAGCTGGCTCATTTGACACAAACGGTCGTTATCTGTCGGAAGGCAAAACTTGCTAGCGTGGCTAGCTTGGCTAATTAGTAAGTTAGCTAGCTAACTTCTTCCTACAACACATGGGTTAGCTAACCTAGCTAGCTAAGTTGACGACCAATGAATTCTCTGTAGTGATTATCGAGTTAGCTAGCTAACCGATTACACCGTCTTGGGTATGTACGAAGGTGGTCTAGATTTAACTTTAGCTAGCTTGCTGACTCGTTACGTGTAAGTCAAGAAACTCCTCGTTATAGCCTGTTGTACACTTCTGTCAGTGATAGCTGTTAACGTCATAGATGCTAACTTAGCTAATCATCCACTGCTGTCGTAAGCTGGATGTAGTCGTTTATCTCTGGGATCAGCTAACAAATAAAGATAAGATAGGTGATGTTTGGTAGCTAGTCAGTTGTCTATAAAGATAGTTATCGCTATGTTAGCGATGCAGCTTCCTTTTATTTTGGTGAATGCTAGACGATCTTAACAAAGTCTTCCCATTCCTAGTATGTCTGGCAGCAAAAACTAGTTGATGGCGAAAACCATCGTTGGTTAAATAATAAAGCAAGCGTTTCTGGTTCTTTGGATGAGCTATGTAACCTATATCTAACGCCAGTACCTGCTGACATATTAGCTAAGGTTAGCTAGCTAATATAGCCGGTCGGCTCATCTTGACATGTAGCTAGTGTCTTTGTGCCAGTGTTGGCTAGCTAGCATGTAAACGAATATCACACTAGATAGAAGATTCCGATATGGAGTTAGTTATGACTTAACTAGGTGAATGTATGTGATAGATGGGTTACTATTTCGTAGGCACCATTTACCTCAAGTGTCAAAGTAAATGGATTGCGTAACTTGTGACCTTCCAGAATTTGCTGAATATCGTGGTAGCTATGGTTGTTCTTCAAAAAACGTAAAAAATAGGATGTACTAACCGAATTATTTTTTAATAAATCAGAGTAATGACTGGTGTGCACAGATATAGCCGTGTTTTACGTACAGTAAAACAGCTGGGGTTTGTCATTTGGAAGTACAAAAGCATGCCTATGCAATCCAAAATATTTAGTCACCCCTACAGTCAGCTTATCACATGGTGGTGTCCTTACTTTTATTTTTGACTTCCAGATCGAGTTTGCCATCAACAAGGACTGTCACTGTGGGTACCCTTTCAGAATGCTGCAACAGCTGTGACCAATCTTTACAAAGGTATGACTAACTCTGTTAAAGATTTTTTTCACAGTTCCACAGGGCCTTACTAGATCCTCATTGTTCTTTGTACAAACCGTAAGTTTTTATACATTTTCCCTTTAACAGAGAGTGTTGATGCACATCAGAGAAGCTTTGACCTAGGAATTCAAACTGGCCATCAGAGACGCAATAAGGATGTTTTGGCTTGGGTCAAAAAGAAAAGGAGAACGATTCGAAGGGAGGATCTGATAAGCTTCCTATGTGGCAAAGCTCCACCGCCAAGGGTTTCAAGAACAGCACCCAGACTGTCTCCCAGCCGACCACCTCCTTCAGACGCAGTTTCGTCTGTGGAAACTGATTTACAGCCCTTCCGCGAAGCCATAGCACTGCACGGTAAATATAACTCGGACTGTACTCTTGTAACCTCACTTGTTAGCACACTTATGGAACTTGGCAGGCTCAGAATCTCCAGCAATGTTTGACTCAAACATCCATAGACTATTTGGACGCTCTTTAGAGTGAAGGGTCTTTTTGAATTCAGGATGCGAGTTGAATTGGTTTCATTTGGGAACGTATAAAGTGTCGGAATAGAATGTGCAGCTGATTTGCACAAAAATATGAATCCAACTGCTGTAAGGGTTGAGCTGACCGTAGTCAATGTCTGGCTATTTGACACTAAAGTGTCTCGTAACAAAGGGCTAGTATGCTTTGTCATGACCTTTACATAGATAATGCTTATATGTCTATAGTGCTTATGTAAACATGTCTCACTATGACTTTTAACAAAGATTTTTTAAATTCGGGGAGTATAAATCTTGTGTAGATCGTTCTTTTTGAAATGGTCACCATTCTCCCATTATGTGTGCATGACCTCATAGGTAAGTGTGATGGGTAGACGCTATTGACTATGGTAGGTAGGCAGGCTCAGATTATTTAAGCCTTTGATCCTTTTATGTTTAGTGACTGCTGGATACAGTCTAAGATTAATTATTTGATTTGTTCATATGAGGTGGCTTCTTTCTGCGCTATTTTGACCTTTCAAACCTTCTAAGAGTCTCAGTTTGATGTTTTCTGGAAACTGAACATGACTGGAGTACTTCAGAGCCCTGGCTTTGTCCTGTTCTCCAGTGAGGATTCACAATAGGAGATTTATGTTGAACCTCTAAGGGAGAAGCGGAGCTTTAATGGTCTATATCTTGTTTTCACTGCTAACTGCTAACTTTTAATTTTTTTCTTTCAATTTATTGTTTACGATGCGTTTGTGATCTAGAATTAGATTGTTACATTATTCCGCATATATAAATACATTACACAGAGAATCACGAAGTGTAACAAAGCATAACAATATTCTTATTCTTGTGTGTGTAAATAAATAAATAAATAAATAAATAAATATAGTTTCTCACACGCACTACGATCAGCACTTGGATTAATTCCTTCCAGTAGTTTCTCCTCAGTATCATAATGTTCTACAGAATTTAATCTATTTGTCACCAAATTATTATTATTATTTTACATTTGGCAGGTTTGTTTCGTATTGTGTTCCATACAGTAGTCATTATGGAAAATATATATACTCGTCATTGAACACATTAGCCTGCTCGGTTTTGCAAACCGCTTTTTCTTGAAAATGGCACTTCCTTCCAGTAAACCCAGTTTCTAGAAGTTAAGCGTGGGTGAAATCCCACTCACTTCTTTGCTTGCGTCATGTCCTGTTTGGCAGGTCTCAGTGGAGCGATGGCTAGCATAAGTGTACGTTCAGGAGCGCCCAGCTCCCCCACTCACGTCAGCAGCACCTCCAACCCCGGCCGCAGGAGAAACGGACTTCACGACGTGGACTTGAACACTTTTATATCGGAGGAGATGGCGCTCCACCTGGACAACGGTGGGAACCGGAAGCGTCCTTCAACCCAGTGCACCGACGTCATCACAGACTCGCCAACCCATAAACGCAACAGGATGATCTGAGTGTGGTCAGCACTCACAAAAATGCACGATGCTGCTCAAAAATAGAAGCCACTTAATCCTCAGTACCATTTTGTTCCCCTCTCCTCCCCTCAGAAAAGGAAGCAAAGGCCATTGAACATCTCACGATGTGAGCGCTAATAACCATTGAACATCTCACGATGTGAGCGCTAATAACCATTGAACATCTCACGATGTGAGCGCTAATAACCATTGCCATAAGGTGGACCACTGTTGTACCTTTTCCTGTTAACTGTTCTCTCTTACTGCTTTTGAGATCGAGTCAGTCAGTCCACAGATGACTTGATCACTGAGCAGTAGCCTTAAATGAATGCTTCTAAATGTTAGTGTGGCTAGCAGCGAAAGAAAACTAGTGGTGATGTGGTAGCTTGGTCTCATTGGCCTGTTGTTAACTGACCACTACTTGGGTTAATGTGCTACCAGCATTTTTGGGTTAAGTGTTCTTGATCAAGCTGCTGCCACCAGAATCCATTAGCCAGTATTGGAAATACCATTCATAATGGTGGTATAGCTGAGCTGTGATTGTCCCATTGCCAGTCCTTGACTACCCATGCCCTGCATAGTTAAGTGTCCTCTGCTCTGCAGTAATTTGTCAAACCCGTCATGGGTAATTGGCTAATTAGTTGAATGGGGTTTGGTAGACACAGAACTGTTAAGACTGTGGATCTCTAGGACTGATTATCATAAGATAAATACTTTAACAATATTGCCACATCTTTGCTTAGCACATCACTGTGTTGACTAGTCTCATTCCCCACACAGATGTCACTGCTGACGCAGTTATACTTAGGGCTTGACTCACTTTTAGTTGCCATATTATATATTTTCATCTTGCCTTTGTTCTTGCATAATGGGTTTTGTTCTGTCAGTTTCAGTAATGTTGGACAGCATGCAGAATCCATATTTTATTTTGAAGCTGCTGCAGATTTACAGGTTTGTGAACTTGAAGTGGTGGCAATAATGATCGTGCACTAGCACTATTGGACGTTTCAGAGCGACAGTAATGTTCGTGCACTAGCACTATTGGACGTTTCAGAGCGACAGTAATGTTCGTGCACTAGCACTATTGGACGTTTCGGAGCGACAGTAATGTTCGTGCACTAGCACTATTGGACGTTTCAGAGCGACAGTAATGTTCGTGCACTAGCACTATTGGACGTTTCAGAGGGACAGTAATGTTCGTGCACTAGCACTATTGGACGTTTCAGAGGGGACAGTGAGCAGAGAGCAAAAGTGCACGCAAGGAGTGAGTTTAGTGCAATCCTCAACATTTAGGATTTCATGCCTTGAAATGACTTGAGTTGTTGGTCCAAAACCCTGTGTAAAATAGTGTTCCTGTTAGAAACGTTGATATGGAAACGGAAACGACACAGGCTTGAAATTGAAGTGTCCTTTTTACCTTGGGCTCCTCATGTATGCCTGCCTGAATGTGCGTTACGAAGCCACATGGCACTGCCGTACGTGATTATGTGGTCAAGAGTTAAATGCAGAGACCATGGAAAGTGGTCCAGGAATGTGCAGTCCTTTTGAAATTAATGGTCTGAATCATTGAATATTTCTTTATACAATTCAAGTTAGTGAATTTATTGAATATTGGGATATTATTTTGTATTTTTTGACAATAAACATTTGGTTGTTGGTGTGATGTGAAACCAAAAAAAGGTTAAACCATACAAATTGGTATAATTAGCATTTCATTTTAAAGAGAGAATATAATTGTTGTTTCAACAAGTAGCATTTGAATTTGGTTATTTATGTTTGTGACGTTTTCTTGAAATGTTTTGGCCCCAATTGAAATTCTATTTGAGAATGTGGTGGATGTCCAACTATACTATTTTCTCCTTGTTTTTCTTGATTTCCTTTCTTTGAAACTGTTCTATCATGAACAATTTCAAAACACTACCTGGTCAGGTTATGTAGATTCCAGTAACATTCTTGTTTTTTGTCTCAGCATAGGATGGATTTGGTGGTTGTTATCCATGAAAACATCTCACTTGGAGTTTTAAATTAATTTTGTCAATCATAAGGATGAAAATGTGAAGTTTACAGAATTCTGCCACATACCTGTTGATAAATTATTTACTGAAATAAAGGTAAGAATATTCTGACTTTGTCGTCTGACTTTCCTTTTAGTTCTTCTCTCCTGGTTTACATGTTTAAGGGGTGTGTCCTCAACATATGGATCAACATAAGATTCTGGGTTATGAGGTGGTGCTGTTGTACAAAACCTTTCCACTGAGGGGCACTATTGGTGCAGGATTAAAGCAACAACAGTTGGGTGGGGATTGGGGGTGCAGAAGAGATTTTTAATGTTACAATGGTACTTATAAATCGTGTTTGGCCTGGAAAAGTTAATCATGTAGGTGTGTTCAGTTAAAAATTGTCTGTTTTCTAAGAATGATGCAGTTATTACACATGTCTGAAATCAATGTTTTTTTGATTTCAGAATCAAAACATCTGAAACAATCTACACATGGTATACAAGGCTAGATTTGGTGTAGGTAGTTAGCTTACACACCTAACTAGTGAAAGAGGTTTTACCTGTTTAAGCTTGGCTTTGGCCTGCTGGGGTGTTATAAGGGTAGGTTTTACAAATGAAGCATTTGACATTTGACTTATGGCTTATGAGCTCCAGCGGTTTCTGGGGTTTGCCAATTTCTATAGGCCGTTCAGTGCCCCCCAGTGACCTGCTCCAGGGAGGAGCAAAACGGCTGAAGTGGCATCGGCATGCTGAGGTTTTTATAAGGGTAGCTTCACAAACTAGAGTATTTGATGTTTATGACAGCTCTTATTACATAGCTCAATATATGTAACTCATGGAGTTTGCTTGAAATATTATTTTACTCCTGTATGGATCATTTCAAATAGGACTATGCAGCTCACGGCATGTCTACCTGTCCAGTTTTCACTGAGTGCAAGATGGTGAGCTGTTCCAAAATGACTGAAACCCTCTGGCAGTAGGCTTTCCAGATGAAGGCCAAAGGTACGACCCTTTCAACCGAAGCAAGAGAAGGTGGTAGTTCCAAATAAGTGATTTCTAGAATACTGCAACTTTACATCACCACAAATTCATTCAAGTCCCCCAAGAAGGCTGGTCATCCTCAATGAGCAATCGGTTCAACACAAGCTGGAACTGCTCACTGGTTCAGCAATAAAAAGGTGAAGGATCCGTCTCGTCATACAGTGTCACGACATTTAAGAGCATTAGGACTGAAAGTCCACGGTCACACAGAAAAACAGGTATAGTAGTTCCTTGAAACTGAAAACACTGAAATAATGAAATGGCCAGCCACAAGGCCTGATTTAAAACTTTAGAAAACCTCTAGGGAATCCTTGGTGATATAGGAGCAAGAACCTCACTACATTACATTTACATATATGGCATTTAGCAGACGCTCTTATCAAGAGCGACATACAAAGAGTGCTTCGTTGTTGACTCGCAGAATGCATTCTAGCCAGTAAACAGGTTAGAGTTCAGTTGACATTTGAACTAAATCAATGCTGTAATACAAGAATCGTGTTAGTCCTAGTATGAGTTCTATTAAACAATGATAACTATAGTAACAAATAGGTACTAGATTTTAAGTTATTCAGCATTGGTGGGAGCAATGAAAGTGCAGCATCAATGCTCACTGAGATACTCTACAAATAGATGAGAGTTTAGTCTGAGTTTGAAGACTGCAAAGGATTCTACAATCTAGACAGTCAGTGGAAGTTTATTCCACCATCTTGGAGCCAGGACAGAAGAAAATCTGAAAGATTGTCTGTCATTGGTCTTGAAGCATGGTGTTTCAATTACATCCACATTAAACATATTCACATCTTAGATGAGGTTTATTTTTAAAAAATAATTTGTTTAACTTTTATTTTCTTCAAAAGTTTTCAGGTTTCCATCTTGGGTTTCTTGACATGGACTTCAGCAGTATGTGAACAGAAAATAAATAGTGGCTATTGAAAAGAGCACTCTTCATACTCTGATGAAGTGGTCTGAACTTCCATTGTATTAATTGTTATCATTTAAAAATGAAATGTTGATTACCTTTGATTTTTCTTCTTTAGCATGTCTTCGCCTCCTCATTTTGTGATTTGGCCTCAAACAGTATGTAGAAAAAAATGATGAATGTCAGTTCAGCTTATTACTCATTGTAGGTATAACTTGACATCATTCACTATCCAGCAATGAACATATTGCTATCACATATCAAATAATCTTCAATCAATTTGTTTACCTTTTATTGTCTTCAAAAGATTTCTGTTTTCAATCTTGGGCTTCTTGACGTGGGCTCTAGCAGTATGTGAAGATAAAATGGTGACAAGCCATTCACAATAGATCTTAACACTCTAAAAAATCTGATCATTTACATTAATATTTTCCTCACTTGAACTCAAAGACTCTGAAAGATTTTGTTTAATCTACAA
>JAOXYF010000001.1:18548638-18561353 GCA_028565775.1 Sternarchorhynchus goeldii | reverse complement strand
GCGTGTGTGTGTGTCTGTTTTTTTTTCTTTTTTTAATAAAGAGGGAAATAATTTATATAATAAATAAATGTTATATATAATTTATATTATACCATTACTAAAACAACAAATCAGTACTGTATATACAGTTTATGAAGTCATTTTAAAATACTCCTAGTTCACTCCAGTTAGGATAATTTCACATAGGACCACACAATGACCTTGATATTTAGGAAATTGTTTGTTGTTCTCTATTTTTGATCTCCAGTATACGTACATTTTCTATGTTGCATTACTCTGTCATAGATAAGGGATATATATACTGTACCTGTGGAACTTGGCGTTTTTGTTCTGTCATGTATTCTATGCAAGCATGCAGTCATTTATGTGAAAGATCACCTTGCCTTTTGGAGGATCCCGCTTTTATGGTGGATAAGTTATCAAATGGCCTTGTAGGCCTGTGGCCTTCTGACTTATAAACTGCACCTCATGAAACATAATGTTATTCTGCTCTGGAGGAGCTTAGCCTAAAGCTTTCTCACCCTTGACCAAGTCATATCGACAAAATCCATTCCTCGTCTTCTGAGAGGGATTAGAAGCTGTCCACTTGGAACGCTGTGATGTGCATGCTCCAACACCAGCCCTGCTAAGTCAGTTAAGAGGCCCATCCCACAGGACTGACAAAAGATAACCACACAACTTCCTAATTGGACCATGTGGCAGCTTCGTTCTCGTTTAAAATGAATGATGTCAAAAGTGAGCCCACCTCGTGGGACGCACTGAG
Organism: Sternarchorhynchus goeldii; assembly: GCA_028565775.1. Taxonomy (NCBI): domain Eukaryota; kingdom Metazoa; phylum Chordata; class Actinopteri; order Gymnotiformes; family Apteronotidae; genus Sternarchorhynchus; species Sternarchorhynchus goeldii. The sequence continues at coordinate 18,560,590 of JAOXYF010000001.1, read as the reverse complement.
AGGGCCAGTTAGATTCGAACTCTTAATAATGGATGTGGTTATTAGTCAGCAGAAATTACCCAGGCAAGAGCAGATCTCTTGTGTGCCAGGGAGAAAGGGACAAATACCAATTATTTCTTAAGGTAATTAATGGAGTAGGAGCCATTGCTCAGAGGAAGAACAGCAAAGCACTAAGGCACAACAGAGGCTTCATGTTAATAAAGAGAGACATGTTGCACCAAAGAATTTTTAATATTCGTATAACTAAATCTTTACCGAATAACAAGGAGTTGAATTTAAAGGTGTTTGAGCTGTTTCATTTAAAGGAGTTTGAACTGTTTCATTTTCACTTTGCTAATGAGCACACAGGATGTCCTAATTGCAGTGCTTAACTGGAATGTAACTGAAATTAAGAATATTATCCATATTTGGACATGAAAACATTTAAAATCTAAGACCGCCTTATTTATGTTTCTAGATTTGAGTTCCTTAGGGTTAGCAAAAATAATGTCTTTGTTTTTTTTTCTTTTTCTTTTACTATGTGTGTGTCAAACCCATCAACGTGTCAGCTGGACCAAACTGCTGAATCTGTTTCCCTAGTTTACAGCATTGTTGGCCTGCGTTCAAGAACATTGTTTCCTTTGTGAGAAATATCCTTCTTGAGGACTAATTAAGAACTCATTTGCAATTAAAACGTTGGTGTGACGATCTTCTCTTTTCATATCAAACCAATTTCAAACACCTTCTCTTGGGGCCACTGTGTCTCATGTGGGATGAGTGTGGGCTCTGACCTAGTTGAAAAAGAACCACGTACGCACACTCAAGCACGAGCTCGTGAAGGAAGAACAGTGCCGGATTTATTATTCTTCAACATACTTTGACTTACTTCGAATAAAGCGAGAGACATGACTCTCAGGCCTCATTCCGACTGCAGCTGACAAACATACAAACCGCTTTGCTGTTGTGCTGGTCTGTGTCTCACAACAAGCCATGGTTGCCTCATGGAGGCGAATTCCCTTGAAACATAGCTGACTCAAAAAGTTGTTATTATACCTACTCTTGATTTGTGATTTTGCTGTATTTATCTTGCATGGTCAGAAGAAAAAAAAATATATAACTTCTTTTTCTGTCCAGTCATACTAATACTTCACCCACACTGTGTTGTGTAAGTGTGACAAAGAGCAAATTATCCCTCCGTGGGACCTTGTCAGCTATAAATTACAGAAAAAGGGGAAAAGCTTTCTTCAAATATTTATAAATGTGCATCCAGTTTAACTTACTTCCACTTCCACAAAAAAAGGAAAAAGTTAAGCATGTGACCAAACCTCTTGCTATCCAGGAGTGAGTGAGATAACATCATGTTTTGGCCCCCATGGTACAGAAGTGCCATGGTAAGTTCATTTTGAGGTAGATAATGTAGTCTGATCCTTTACAAAAATATATTCATGTAACTAAATATTTTCACTAAAGTCTATAACCCTAGCAATTTGAACTATCGTTGTATTAAAATTAAAGGCTCATTTTGACTGAAAAAAAAACATGTAATGTGACAAACACCTTCAATGTAATGTTAACAGGACCTATCCAGCATGCATAATGCATAGATGGAAGAGGAAGTTGAGTGAGGTCACTAATGTTAAAAGTCCATGTCCTCTGTTGTGACCTTTAATACAAACTTGGGAGGGATGGATATGAAGGATTCATTGATTGCCCTATACCACACAAAGAAAAGCTCTTTAAAGTAGTAGTGCTTTTTCTTCCATCTGCGTAAATGCATGGCTTCTCTACCGCAGACACTATCAAACATATTTCCAAAAAAGCAAAGAAAAGCTTGTGAGAGTTTAAGACATCAGCGGCAGAAGTGTTCAGCAAGGAAGGGCTAAGCGGTCCAGCCGAATTGTGGCCGTCTCAGCTCTCTGGGGTCTGACACGAGAAAGAAGGAATCAGTGGTGCAGGAGGTCAGGACAGATGTTACGGCTCACTAGCCGTACTGTTCAGACAAGCTAGCTTGCTGTGTGAGAGAGAGAGGACTCCACAGCTCCAGCCATGGTAATGTGTGAAAAACGTGCTGCACGTCTACTTTCCTCCTAAATGGAGGAATATCTTTTGTAAATAATGTTAAACCAAAATAAAGGCCCAAAGTCAAATTTCAGAAATGATAATTGTTTACCCCCTTTAGGTTCAAATACAAATAACACAACTACTTATATAATCTTTTAAAAATGTCATAATTATTCCTATAGAGAGGTAAAACATGAACAATCATGTTAATCTAGGAGAAGCCCATTTTCCAAATGTACACTGCATACATACTACAGGTTACTTGCTCATACAAAACCACATTTAGAATGCAGGACCTCTACATGATTATATCATGTTACGTTAAGCAAGATGAGGCAGGGCGAGTGCAGAGACGAGGCAGGGCGAGTGCAGAGACGAGGCAGGGCGAGAGCAGAGACGAGGCAGGGCGAGAGCAGAGACGAGGCAACAGATGAAGGTGAAAGGTGGCTTAGAGACTAAAACAAAACAAGAAACAAAAGCAAAACTACATGGCAAACCTAAGAACACAAAAGAAGGGTATATGTGCAGACAATGCAGATAACAGCCAGCACATTCATTTGAGAACAATGTTATTAAATGGAATATCATTTGTTAAATAGTTGTTGTCAGTCACTGAGTTTTGAGGAGTCTGATGGCTTGAGGGAAGAAGCTGTTGCACAGTCTGGCTGTGAGGGCCTGTATGCTTTACCGCCTCTTCCCAGATGGTAGAAGAAAGAAGTTTGTGTGATTGTGACTTTTTGGAAGCAGTATGTGTTGTAAGTATCAATGATGGAGAGAAGAGAGAACCTGGTAATCTTTTTGGCTGTTAGCAGAGTGAACAACAATGGACTGAGCACACAGCCCTGGGGCTCCCCAGCGCTCAGTGTTGTGGTGCTGGACATGCTGCTCCCAATCCGGACTGAATGGGTTATATCCATCCAGGATCCAGTTACAGAAGGAGGTGTTCAGACCCAGTAGTCTCAGCTTTCCAATCAGATGTTGGAAAATGATGGTCTTAAATGCTGAACTGAAGTCTATGAACAACATTCTGACATATGTGTCTTTATTGTCCAGATGGATAAGGGCCAGGTGAAGGGTGGTGGTCTCATCTGTTGAACTGTTTGGATAATAACTGCAAGGTGTCCTATGAGGGGGACCTCTGTGTCTTAATGTGCTTTATGACAAGTCTCTTGAAGTATTTCATGATGACGAGTGTGTCTGCTTTGTTTCTTATTTTGCTTTACAGCATTAACACATTTCCATACCATAACATCAACTTTACCCCACCTGCATTAGAACTGTCTTATTGCTCCACATACTCCCACATTTTCCCAGACTTCTTCTTGATAAGGGGTTGCTGGTGTGGTTCCAATCAGAGATCCTCTGGCCTGGTGTGATAAATTTAAAGCGGAAGACACACAGCTACTTCTTGTGACCATAAATAATATCAAACACTGAAGCCAAAGAGGTTTTATTAAATTACACTGCAATTTCTTAATGTAGCACTAGTCATAACATTAGGCTATTATTCTGATGAGGAAGACACTTTTTGTTAACCTTTCCAAAAGACCCTACAATAGGTTTACCTTATAAATGCTTACAAAATACAACCCCTTTATAACAACCTTATTCCAGATTATTACCAGAAGCGTTGTGTTGCATGGTTGAAAATTAGTACTGATAGTGTTGGCCTGGTTTTTATTAGCTCAGTGTATCCAAAGGCTCTCACAACAAACATTAAAACAATGTATTCAAGCTTTTGTTATTTCCCTTGAGAGAAGAGGTGAAATTCCATTTGCTCTCAGGGCATTAACGTGCAGCTATGAAACCTGTGGGGTTATTTTCATACACAAAGCTTTGTCCACCTCAGCAGCCCTTTTATCGTGGTGAGTGATTCAGACTCCAGTGCCCACAGTGGCAATATGGAAGTTCAGAAAAATTGCCCACCTCCCACCTGACATGGACTGTTATTAAGATTGTGCAGGCGTCACTCTCCTGCTGGGGGAGGAGCAACACTGGGGTGTTTCTCTTTTCTGGTTTTTTTTTTTTTTTGCATGGGAACAGACAGTGCCTGCAGTGAAAGGTATTGGTTTTGATTGGGAGGTAAGTTAACACAGAAGAGACTGCACTGTGAATTAGTGAACACTATAAATGAGGAACTTTTGGATTTGCAGATGCTTGTCCCTGTGGGAATCCTGAGCCCTCTTCCAGTCCCCTCCTCTAGTGGCCATGGCTCCCAGATGTGGAGTGCGTATTCGTGTCAGCACAGACTTCACAGAGCCGTGTTGCTTCAGCACAGTTCATCCTTTTCTTTTCATTAGCAGAGATGCAGATATACTGTTGGTAGCAGTAGCCCTCGCTTCAGGAAAGCCGAGAGGCAGTCACCTAAAAATACGGAGAAGTATGGAGCTCGATAAAGAATAAAAAGTTTCTGCAGAACTCATGTTTAGAGTTTCCCATTATTTTTTTATGCGTTTATTTTAAAATATTTAAGGTTTAACTTCAGAGATCTCCTTTTGCATACTTTTGTTTTCTGACTAAGTCTACACTTCTTTGCTAACAAAAACAGTTTATTAATAATGCACCACTGATATGAAAGCGAGCTATAGATTGCGGTTCCCAGCAAAGTGAAAAAGCTCAAACAGACTTTCAGCAAGGTGCTGGTCTGGGATCAGTTTTAAGTTCCCCTTCCCTCACCTTTGCAGTGAGAGTGAGTAATTAAAAGAATGTATTCCTGTATACTAGCAGCCATGACCTGGCTGGAATGCACTCGTGGTCACTGCAGCTTTGCACAAAAGCTTTGGACAAATTGGTTTTTACTTGGACCTCTGGGAGAAACAGAGAAGAGAATGACTGGCCTGTATCTGGAGCCAGTGGTTGATGACCTCCACAGCCCTTTGCTTTCTTGCCCATGTCTGCCAGGCTCCTGACTCAGCTGGAGAACTCTCCATTCTGGGTCCCTACCACTCAATGGCTCAGGCTTGTTTATGGCACAGATGTGGAGGGGCTTTGGTTCTTGGGGTGTGTACAGATGTGGAAGGGGGTGGTTTGTGGGGTATGTACAGATGAGGAGGTGGGGGGGGGGCACAATATTTGTACCATATATTTTATATCCTCAGCACTGGAACATTGGGAGAGAGATGAATTATGGTTAATGCTAAAATGAGTGTAATTCTACACTAATGAGACATTTTCCAAAGGTATCAAGAAGCCCATTTAAATGTGCTTATAAACTGGGATTGTGTTTGTCAAATTCACAATATGCATAGATGAAACACATAAATGAATGGCTATTCAATAAGGTACAAAGGACCAGATGGGTCTAGATATTAGAGAGCAAGTTAGGAGGACATAGCATATCGGAGAGCTGAGAGATTAATGAAATAAAATAACCTTTACTCCAATTCAAAGTGCAGAAAGCATGTGGGAGTTTACTACTGTGTGTTCTTTTAACTCCTCTCCAGCAGAAAGGGCTTTGAGCCTGTCATCAGTGGGCCACTGTTTGCTGGTTTGTTTGCTTGTTTTTATATTTCTGCTTCTTTCAGAACATTCTAGCAAGGGCTGCTTGACAGCGCCAGCTAGCAGGTTTGGCTCTTTCAAACATCTTGCTTTGCCAAGCAAGATTCACACCATCCAGATTCAAACAAAACCCGCAGAAAGCCCATAATGTGTACCCTGTATGAGTCACTGTGGTGAGTTTCTGCAGATATGAGCTGACAGTTTGTCAGAGATGGACTCACACATGCGCTCAGCTTGCTAACGAAGGCCACAGAGCAATGCTACGTGCTTCAGTTTTGCATGTTTTCTCTAATGAGCACAGGTGGATTGGACATGCAACTGTATCTTCATCTCCTGCAAAACCAAGTTATACACTGTCTGAGAACATCAAATGCGTTAAGTTGTGAATAGGGATGACGATTTCTTAAACAGAGAAGACTCACTTAAAAACGTCCTTGTTCACGTCAGGCTGCATAAACTGCGTGGTCAGCTGTGATATTTATGTACTGGCTACCTAATGCTACCCGATGTTTATAACATTTTGTATACATGTTTTATAACATGTTTATAACTGTACTTTAATGCAAAATGTTTATAACATTTTACTGTAACATAGTATTTGTTTGGGGTACAAATAATCTAAATCTTATTACTGCAGTAATATTTACTACATTTATTTTACACTGGCCAAATGTGATGGCTGTGGCAGTCCTGCAAGCACACGCATGCGTGCACATGCACACACGCGCACACGCACAAACACACACACACACACACACACACACACACACACACACACACTCTCTTAACCTTCAGGCTAATTTTATGTGCTGTGGAGGTAATTATTTTCATCTGTAAGAGATTTACACCATGTAATCTGTGAAAAAGACCGGGAGCGGGAGAGCTTTAATCTAATATGAAAAGATAATCACCTCACAAATGTCCAACAATGACAAAAGTTAATGGCAACCGTTAGGCATATCAAAACCCTCGGCATGTACTGCATTATCCTGCTTTAATTTACATATTTTTGCTCGACATATAGAAATGTCATTGTTGAAAGCAGAATATGGTCCAGATTAAATCCCATTTGGTGTATACAGCATTGCTCCTTGAGGCAATTCTTACTGAGCCTGAAAATATATTCCAAAGGGACCAGCACTGGGCCATTTTCTCTCATTAATAGGCTACATTACTCTAGTAAGACCATAAAGTCTCCTAAATGTTCTCTGTGATCCAACACTTAGAGTGGGTCTTTTTTGTGGCCTGATTCAGCTTCCACAGATTATGTGCAAGAGTATAGACCATGCATGGGAAGAGTGACTACAACAACCTTGAGAGAGGAAGCGGAGTCACAGAGAGAGAGATCACACATAAATCACACATACAGTGCTGCAAAAAAGTTATGTGTAAGCAACAATTTCTTGTACCTCATTTTCTTTCTGTTTACCAGTGCACTCAAAGTTAAAGAGCAGAAAATTAAGAATATCATTCTTAATTCGAGGTCAACTGCATTTAAATTAGACGATCAGTATAGGAAAAACAGTGTTCCCAATTTAGTTGCATTTAGAAAATGTCATATATGCTCACTAGGCATTAGGTCAGACTTACATTTACATTTACATGGCATTTAGTTTTATAGACGCAGAGTAACTTATGAAAGTGTTTTAGTTGTCTATTCAGAGTATCCTTAGCTTGCACAAATATGTTAGACTGCCCTTATGTTGTGTTTGGGTCAAATTTGAACTTTCAAGTTCAGCTACGTAAAAAGTACCTTTTGCGTTTTTGTATTGGAACAAGATTTTATGATATCCTCAGAAACAGCTGTTTTGACACAGCAAAAGAGACTTTCATCATTTTAGTCAATTCTGAATGTCTATAATAAAAGATTTGATATTTGTGGTGTTATGGGTCAAATATGACCCAGTATGCAATGCTTCCTCCTGCGTCCATCTCATAAAAGGTGTGAATTGCTCTGTGGCTCAATTTATCCCACCACACACACACACACACACACACACACACACACACACACACACACACACACACACACACAGTCTACCCCCCCCCACTCACTCTGGAAAACAGAATATTGATACAAAAGCGCACACACACACGCACCCTTCCCTACACCTCTTTTACGTGAATACAACCTTTCTCACAGAATATCGATATATTTTGACTAAAAATAAATATTGCCATCTATAAATGGAGTTTGGATGAGATCAGTTTCATCCTGTAGTAGCATCCATCAAAATGAGCAAAAGATTCAGTCTATGAGGCTATTGATCATGTCTTTGGTCAGGAGAGTGATTTTGACGACACCAAGCTCAGTGAAACTGAGGAGGATTTGTCTGAGGATGAAGATGATGTTCAATATGACCCTGAACCAGAAGAATCATCTCATGAAGAGGAGAACCCTCATGTCACAGATCCTCAAAGAGAGGTCTTCAAGTCTAGAAAAGGTGACATTTCATGGTCATCAAGCCCTCATGACAGCCAATGTAGAGCCAACGTAGAGAACATCATCAAAATGACATTGGGCCTACTAGATATGCTGTATCACATTCCCAAGACGTCAAGACAACGTTTGGGCTCTTTATACCACCATCTCTTCAGAAAATCCTTCTTGAGATGACAAACTTGGAAGGAATAAGGGTGTTTGGCAATAGCTGGGTGAAGATCGACAAAACACGTGGATTCTTACATAGGGCTGTTACTTCTTGCTGTGATGTACAGATCCTGCATTGAGGCTATTGCCAGCTTATGGGATGGTGAATCTGGATGCTCTATTTTTCATGCTACTATGTCTCTTCAGACCCAAGAGTGTCATTTGCCTTTTTCCAGACTACATGTGTCAAAACTGACCTGTAACAGCACAGATGTCACTATAGACAATAATGTTAAGATAAAAAAAAAAACAACAACCAATTTTTGGTCAGTGTGCTCAGATATTAGTCTACTAGACTCTTTCTCCTTTCCTTCAGTACAGGAAATTCACTATAGTGAATTTAATTTTTTTATTATTTTTTTTTTTTTATTGAAAACAATGGTTATGTTGTGATATGAAAATATTATGGGGCCAAATTGAAAACAGTGTTTATATGGATTTAACTACAGACAAAGTGAGCTATGGGGTGAGAAACAACACTGGATGAATTTGAATTCTTTTTTTAAGTATTTTCAGGCTGATTTAACAACTACCCAGTTCAGCTTCAAACTTTACATTTCAGGCTATTGTCCTGCTGAAACACTATTTGAGGCACTGGGATGCCCAGAAGAAGTTAAGGTGCTTCTACACCCTTCAGAATTCATCCTGCTGGTGCAGTGGTTAGGTCCACTGGCAGCCATAATCACCCCACAATGAACTGTGCTTTAGAACAGGAGCGGGGCCTTAATCAGGATCAGAATGTGATTAACATGGTGATTAACCCTAGCTGGTCGTTTTGAGGGGAAGATGTGACCCTGCTTTCTTCATGTTCTTCATACTGTCACATTGCTAAAGTGGAGGTTCATCGTTATCTGCTAAAGCTTTGTGGACTTTCTAATAATCAGCAGCGAACAGTTAAAATAGTTCATCACCTTAATCCAGGAATCTTGACCAAAATCCTGCCAAGGACTTTTATTTTCTAAACTTGGAGCATCCACCTCTACCCAAAACTTCCTGGGCTCTAGTGCACTTTGTTATTAAAGCAGATGTTTGATGATTGTTCTTGACACTTAGCAGTGGCCTGCACCCTTTTGTAATCCCTCTCATACTGCTGTATTCTCCACTTTATGGCTTTCACACATACATGCCTTCATCGTGAATAGCTCGCAATCTGTAAACCCTTTTTCAGTATTAGAACATTTGATATTCATGGTCTCAAAATATATTTATTATTGCTCATTTCAGGTGTGTAGTGTGTTTTTCTTACCAGTGGATCAAGCAGTTTCTGTTGACACACCTCAGATTTTGGGCTGTATCTCTGACTATGTAGGATTTTCAAATTCAATTTCATGATAGCCCACTTGCCACCTGTCTTACATTGTCTCAAGATAACCCACTTTACAGCCTGCTTTACATTGTCTTTACATCTTGCTTTAAATTGTCTTATAATGTTCCACTTTACAGCCTGCTTTACATTGTCTCATTATGGCACAATTTACAGCCATTGATACTTACGTACAAATGCCACATCTACAAGCTTTAGACGTTTTATTATTGTCCTATATAGTTCTGCCAACAAAGATGTAAATAGCCTCAAATTAAAAATGGCATTCAACAGATAAGTCTCATATGAAGACAACTTATCTAACAGACACTGAGGAATGTCTCCACGGTAGTTTTGACTTTTCTACACCCCTCAGTACATCCGTCCAAAACATATATGCAGCATTATTGTAATACCTACCAATACACCTCTCCCTCTCAGTTAAGCAATTCACCATAAGAACATAATACGTCTATGCTAATACTTTTAAATCTTTTTAAACTTTTACTTTTCAGTCTCAATACAATATTACATAATATTAAAATTCTATTTTTTCTGTCTTTTTCTAGGAACAACAGAATCTTGTATCTGGATATTAATGTCGATGCATGGTTCTATAAAAAGATTTCTCAGAACCCCTATGAATATATACATTTGCTTCTGCTACAGAACTCCATTACTAAGCTATGACCCTTCTCTTCCATGAGGAAGATCTGAACACAGGCTTGTTTAAAAAATTCAATCTACTAGAAGGCCTAGAAAGTCTGCCAGAGGTAGTGATGAGCCCAGTGGGACCAAGATGCTGTGTTACCATGTAGCGTATCTCTCTCTTTCTCTACCATCGTGACTTCTGAGCTAGTTCTGTTACTGTACCATGGATGTGTACAGTCAGACCTTTTGTTTACTGTGAATTTGAGGAAGTGGCTGAGAAATGTGGCATGGTTGTAATTCTTTGCTGATAAGGTGCAGACAGACATATGACTTACGTAAAGCTGCAAACTTCTGGTACCATGCACAAAGATCAATTATTGATCAGACACTGAGGCACAAGTGAGTTTGCACAAAGTAGTTTTACCTGTTGTGCATAGAAATAAAATATCTAATATTTGGATTCCCAGTATGGGAAGTATTTAAATATAAGCTGAACTTTAAGCCGAGCCTTTTTATAGTCTTTGTTTAATTTTGAGTCCAGTGTGATGAAGGGCCAAAATGAGAAAAAAATGTGTCTCAGTTCAGTTATTTACAAAATACATTCAGTTATTTACAAAATACATTCTATGACAAAAAGAGTTAGTTCATTATTAGCGTCCTACACTGGACATAAACTATATGTACAGCGATTTGCTCTTGACTTTTACATAATGCATAAAATGCTCATGAAAAAAATCTCTAAAATTCATTATTGAGTAGAGTGCCAAAATATTTATCCACTTTGAGCTTTGCTAACAATAAATGTTAAACAAGCATTCTAACCCTAGTCTTGGAAAGGTACCCACTTATATAGTTTTATTGTGTATATATATATATATATAGATTCGTATATATATATATATATATATATATATATATATATTTTTTTTTTTTTTGTGATGTATATATGTATATATATTTATTATTTATAAAGTTTTATTATATAACCCCAACCTAAATTCATTCTTTTTGTAGACAGATGTCTTTAGAGATTTCTTTCACACCCATTTTCTGAATATTTAAAAGTCAGGAGCATATCCCTATGTAGGGCATTACTAATATATTAAATATGCCTGTGGAGTTTCTAAGTTTTTTTAGTATTTAGTACTAATAGTTGCACTTATAATTGGAAAAGTGGAACACATTAGATTGCCAAAAATGGAAAAATGGAACACATTAACTTCAGCCATATCCCACAAACATGGTAAATCATGGTAACATCTTGCTTCACACATAGCCACTGTTACAGTGTAATAGCCACTGTTACAGTGTAAAATATAGAATTATCAATACCATGTGTTACCATGTGTAACAACAATGTGATATGCTGTATTAATGTTGTACTCTCTTCAAACTGATACTCTACTTGTGTGAGGACAGATTATCAGTGCATTACATTATTACTAAGCATATTACATAGTAATTAGCAATATAATTACACAGTATTTGTGACTAACAAATTGTTACAAAAATCTCATCTTATCTATTGTTCATCACTATTCATTTTAAATGTCAACTGGTGGAAGGCACAACATGATGTCTGATTGACAGTTTAGCACCTGGTACTAATTTCCTTAATTATCTGACAAACCCTATTTAACTGGCAGCCTGACTTTCCAGTTTTCATAGACTTTGCAAAAATGGTGACCTGTTCCAAAGTGACTGAAACCCTCCGGCAGCAGGTTGTCCAGATCAAGGCCAAAGGGGTGACCCTATCAGCCATAGCAAGAGAAGCTGGTCGTTCCAAGTCTGTGATTTCTAGAATATTGCA
>JAOXYF010000001.1:18536315-18548538 GCA_028565775.1 Sternarchorhynchus goeldii | reverse complement strand
ATACATGGAAGAGTGAATGAAAGTGTGTATCAGAACCTTCTTCAACAACACGTGGTTCCTTCCTTGCGTTCATCACTTAATCAGCCAGTAATTTTTGTGCAGGACAATATCCCCTGGTCACACAGCAAAACGGATAAAGCAGTTCCTTGAAACTGAAAACACTGAAACAATAAAAATGGCCAGCCCAGAGTCCTAATCTAAACCCAATAGCAAACCTCTGGAAAATCCTTCGTGACAAAGTTGCCAAAAGCCCACAACAGCCCAGAACTGTGGAAGAGACTGGAAGAAGAGTGGACCAAAATCACACCAGAGTGGTGTGAGAGACTAGTGATGACCTGTGGCCTGTACACTTCCTACTGATTGTTGTAACCTTCAGAAAATTTAGTTGTAATCTTTCTCTGTGCTACAGTCATTGCTGTTCTCTAATTAGGATCATCAAGTTTTTTGCAAAATAAAGGTTTCATGTTGATATACTTTGGTTATTTTGTAAAACTGTTCTAGTGGCATGGTGGACCCCTTACAAAAAATACTTCAAATGTTGATCAGTGTAGATTATATTATTTCTGGAAAAAGTGTTCATGCATTTTTCTCTAATTTTGATCTCCAGTGTATATATAGTAGGTTGACTTATGGAAGTAAATATTTGTTTTGGAAAACCATTACAAAGTGTGATTTATCTTTATCTTAGCTTTGGCTAATATAGCAGGTTTCAGATTGGACTAACAAGTCGCTAACATTTCAGTGTGGCAAGAAGTGAAGGACGACTGCTGGAGTAAGGCCAGTCTCACTGAAACAGCACACATCTTGCTTTAATGGGGATTCATTGCTCTGCCTTGCTTTTTATGGGCTTCTGTGAGCACCGCATTTATAGTAAAAATCTACAGACCTGTATTTGTAGTTTTGTGTATTTACCAGAATTCACAGCAAGGGGGAGCAACACAGAAAATCGGTAACTAAAAATAACAGCAATAATTCCTTAATTATGGCCTGGTTTGCCTCATGAAAAAGATTCACCAGCACTATCCAGAGACGCTATAAATCAATGACTAGCCGACATGGCTTCCATGCCACTAATTACTGGAGCAAAGCGAACTCTGTTGTGATGGTCCCATGTCACTGAATGTTAGAGGCAAGATGTGTTTCTCTCTTTCCTGGTCACTGGCTTTCTTAATCCACATTTGTGAGGTGTATGGGATGTCTCACTTGCCAGTTTTAGGCCACCCGGTCCCAACGAAATGGGCAGTCTCGTCTCTGCCTTTCGGTCGATGTACCCGGCGTGTTTGCTGCTCTTCACCTCCCTTTCTTTTCTCTTATTATTATTTTGTAAAAATCAGCAGAAGTCCAACGAAGTGAGGAACGAAACAGTGGCTCACCCACGTCTCAGGCCAAAGAAATAAAACACAGGCATTTAATGAGGCCCACAGGGAACAGGCTGGTTCTGTCCCGCTGTGGGAGGCGCTGTCCTTACTGTAGATGGCAGTGATGCTCTTCCGTACAGCACATGGACATTGAGCTCTACACAAATGCCTGGGGCTCCTGCCCGTCTGTGTGAGTGCGGAAGGGTGGGAGGCTGGTCCAACACAGAGCTTTGTGTAATAACATCACACAGGCTCCTGGGACCAGACTGAGCTAGTCACAGAGCACAGCAGCTTGTCTCTCACTCTTTCCTTATTGGCTCTGGTGTGGATTCTTGTCTCTCACTCTTACCTCATTGGTTAATGTGTGGATTCTTGTCTCTCACTCTTACCTCATTGGTTCCTGTGTGGATTCTTGCTTTCCTGCATTCTGATCATAGTGATTCATAAACAGTAGCAACATAAATAAAGTGAGAGTGGTGAGCTCACATTGCTGTTTGGGGGAACATGTTTATTTATATCAAGTTCTGGAAAAGGCATCTCCGTTATTTATGACTTGGTGGAGATGTTTTTTCTCATTGACCAGGGCAGTGCATTTCATATTATCCAATTAAAACCACACACTTAATCAGGAATCAGGATTCCAGCATACATTTTAGGAACAAAACGGATGTGATAAGTGATTATCTGCACTCCGTATGGTCTTTATGTGGTAGGGTATAAAGACAGCAGTATATTTCAGGCAAAGCAGGACTTTTTCCCATGGATGATGCTGAACCACATCGGCAAAAAAAAGTTTATTTTTATACTCATGATGTTTTTAACAGGCATCTGTTATAGAAGACAACTAATATTAATCACTGGCAAACTGACTGCTATTTGTAGCTACACTCACAAACACTTCCAAGCTCTCATTGACTATCTTTGTTCTCCAAGGGCAAGAAGTGCTTGTCTGCATGCAATAAAGATGAAAAATCCCATGGTGAGAAACAAAAACGCCATTGTGTCACAGCATTGCATCATACTGTAGGCCAGCATAAAAGAGGCCTGTTCACAAAATAAGCATAAATTAGCTTCACAAGAGCACTGTAAGCTGCGCTGGGAAGGAAGTGTGAACATTATTATGTATGTCATGGGGTCAAAAGGTCAGACCTACAGTGGTGTTGATGCACATTGTTGCCTGGCAGGCTGAGGACCTAAAAACATAAAGACCTTCAGGATATGAGGCATTAAAAAAAATCAATCATCTTGCTTTAAAGAAAATAGAGTAATGTTAGAAGTTGCAGAATTCTGAGATATTTTGCGGTTGGCCTGCACTAACTAACTGAAGTCATGGAACATTTCTCCATCAAGACTGCTTCTTCAGAGTGAGAAATGTGAGCAAGTCATCTTCTCAGAACTCTTAAAATATCTGTAGAAACCCAGGTGAGGGAAAACCTGGGCTCTTTCTCACAAACTACAAATATTTTATTCAATTAGAAAACTTGTAGAACAATGTTGCTCTATCTTTGAACCTGACTCTGGGTGTCTGATAGTAATCAGATGAAACATATCTTTCCAATCTGCTTGTGAGATCTCAGTAAAACGAATCCTTTTGTGAAACCTATGACGGATGACCTGAAATCATCATTTTAAAACCGACTTCAGAACAAAAGATGTTCTTTGGGCCACCATAACGAGCCACATGCATTATTGAGCTCACAAAAGGCCAGCAACTCATTCTTTGCATATAAAATACAAGCTAAACTGAACAGGACCAAAGAAACTTAAAGAATGGTCACTTTCATTTCTGAAGTCTTTACTCACTCTCATGGCTAAACTTCCTTTTTCTTCCTCAAAAATAGACAGTGGGTTAGACATGTTAGGAATAACCACCATTATCACATTTTTTTGCAATTTTCACTTTCTAAAATGCCATTGTAATCCACATTTTAGAATACATTATTCTTTTTATAGTACCATGGTAATGGTGTTTGCAGTACTACAGTGAACATGCTTTTCAATTTGTACCTATCTGTCATGAACTGTGAGCTGTAATGGGAAAGTACATTTCAGTATAAGAGTTTGGAATACTAAACTCAGTATGCCCTCTCTCTCTCTCATTCTCTTCAGTTTCATTACCAATTTGATTAATTTCTTGTTACAGATGCGTATCAGTCACGCTGTCAGTTTGAATTTTCTGTCAAATGGTACTTGCAAAGAAAAGGACAGTTTAATGGATGTAATGGGGGTCTCCTTGCAGTCCCTCAATGCTCCTCAAGTACCCCACTCATCTACATTAAAGGAATAGTTTCCCTAAAAATGCTAATGTTGCTAATCATGATTGAAGCCTAGGAATTGGTTAACATAATACAAAAGAGAACACTAACTTGTCCTCAGTAGCCTTTCACACACTGCTAGCATTTTTGGAGTCCATCATTTCTTCAGGATAGACTGGAATTATCCCTGTCAGGTGCCCCATGATCCAGTGGGGCCGGCCAATCCAACAACATGGCAGCACATGGAAGATGATGCGTATCCAAACAAAGAGAAGGAGCATGGTGTGAGGCCGTTTGACAAAGCCTTTGGGGAGAGAGCGTGGTGCCAGAGCTCAGAATGAAACCGAATAGAGCGCCATCTGGCCAGAACCTCCACCATGCCAATGCTTGTCTCTCTGTTTCATGCCACACACATATGCACACACACACACAACAGAGCAATATGCACATACATGCACAACAGAGCAATATACACACACACGAACAACAGAACAATATGCACACACACGCACGACAGAGCAATATGCACACACACGCACAACAGAGCAATATGCCAGGGTTTATGTTACACTGGAGGATTTTGATACAAAGTAACACAGTGTCTACAAGTGGCTGGCCTCTACCTCTGCAGTACATGTTAGCGGTTCTTCTGTGCTAAATGCACTCGCTTCATCCCATTTAGGAGCTGATTAGTTGAATCAGGTGTAGAAGAGACTGTCCTGTGTGGATCTGGATATTCAGAAACAGAAGTGAAAGAAAATCTTGTTTGTAACATGTTAGTTGTTTGATGCTTGTTGTAATCATCTATATGTTGTCCTTCATAAATAGTAAAATGATCCTAATTAACCTTTGTTAAAGAACATGTTTCTTGAAATAAGAAATAAACTGCATTATTTTGACTGTACACTGCTCCAGTTAATGTAAAAATGTTGGTAAATTTTTTGTCAAACTGAACTGTATTATTTATTATTTATTATAAGATCTCAGTTCATTGTGTTTTGGGAAAAGTCAGTTCAAAGGCAAAAAAAAATGCACCATAGTACCTGAAGGAATACGCTTTACCATCACCGTGGAAACTGCATGCATGTGTGAAGAGCATAAGGTAAATAAGGGGGGATAATAGAGAAAATACTACAGTAAAGAAAGCCATAATGTTTGAGCATCTAAATGTTATACAGCACAATAAGTGGCGTTCTAAAACTATCTACTACGTCAGCTATTGATTACTAAGTTATGGTCACCATTACATTCTTTGTTCTGAGGATATCAATCCAATTAAAAAATCAATGCTTATCAATCCAATAAAAAAATCAATGCTTATCAATCCAATTAAAAAATCAATGCTTATCAATCCAATTTCCAGCTATCAGATGATAATCATGAATCAAAGTGAATGACAGGGTCAAGGCTTGGTTTAGTATTTTCCCAAGGCTCCTTATCATATCTGTTCTGAACCTCATCCAACCTGTGGAAGATCACGCCCAGTAAGGAATAAAGATTGAGACCCCATTTGTCATCTCCAAGACTGGTTGGAATCTCCCAGTACAGTCTCAGAGGCACTTCTGACACTGAACTTTTTTGTGATCTGATCTGATCGCCCTCGTTATGGGAGCATGGAGGCTCCCTTCTAGCTCTGCTGTAAGAGAAGGTTACCGTGGCAATCAGCCACTGCTGTGCCCCTGTGATGCCCTCTTTTCTCTGGTGCGCATCAGCCAATCAACATATCGATTCTAGCCAGCAACTTCTAAAAAGAGAATCAGATAATCAGGTCAGAAGATACAGTACTGTGCAAAAGTTTTAGGCACCTGATAAAATTAGTTTAAAAAAGTTATTTATCTGGGCTGTAAGTCTCGGAAAAAATATTACAATAAAAAAAAAATGGCATTAATAGAGTATGTAGTGATTTTCTGTATATAATAAAAACTGTATTTTTTATTTGTATTTACTCTAGTTATATATAACTTCATACAAACACCAAGCTTATTTACCGGATAAATGATTTTAAATGATGAGTAAAACTTTTGCACAATACTGTACTTACGGAATATAAATGTGCAGCTCTGTCCAATCCAGACACCGTCAACACAGCTAACATTTTAGAACATTTTTCTTCTTTCTCTCCAGAGAGCAGACGTAATGCATTGGGAGAATACCTTATAGAGAATACCTTATAGAGAATACATTATAGAGAATACCTTATAGAGAATACCTTATAGAGAATTACATTATAGAGAATTACATTATAGCAACACACTAAGCTGAATTCACTTACATTCCTACTTTAAGAATAATACATAAACTGAACATTGAAATAAGCTTATTAGGTCAAATTACCATTCCTGAGAGGAAGCTGCATGAGACTGTGTAAACAAGTCATGAATGACACCTTGTCCTGACAGGTTTGGTGAATTAATGTCAGGTTCTGAATATAACTACACAGCACTGCTCGTTCCACAGCTCTCTAGATAACACAATATGAATTAAACAGTGTTTGCATTTGGATTTACTAGATGTCTCCTAGACTGTAGACAGGTAGTCCTATATTACTGTCTAGTGGAGCTTGAATCTGCTTAGACGTCAGAGATGCACCACCTTTGAACCTGCTCCTGAAAGAGCTTGATAAAAACAGTGGCGGTCTTATATTGTTGTAAGGGTGTGTATAAACAGGCACTGTTTAATGTAAGAGACTTTATGTGAGGGAAATTAGTTATCTCCTTCTGATGGTTTTTTTTTTGGAAATTGGTGTTTACTGCAATGGTCTTATCTGTGTGGCAGTCTGCTGGAAAGAGAGATAAAGGAGAGAGAAAGAGTGAGGGAGAGAGAGAGAGAGAGAGAAATGGGAAGCAAGAGGGAAAAGAGTGAAGGGGAAACAGAGAGAGAAAGAGAGAGAGAAAGAGAGAGAGAGAGAGAGATCAGTATGAGAGACCGATATAATCCAGCCCATCCTACACAGGGTTCTGTCTGAACTACCGAGCAGGAGGTAATGGCACCTCTCTTCACAGCAGCTCTCTTAACCCCTCCCTCATGAGGGTGAGAGTAGGTTCACATGGACACACACGAGCCACTGCCCTGCTGGCCTCCATGACAGCTGGACCACTATGGCCTGTGCGCACCACAGCTGGGACAAGAGCCTCGTGAGGTGTAACACCCACCATATCAGTTACGTGTCAGTGGGAATGGAGAAAGAAATGTAATCTCCCATGAACACATACACATATATTAAACATCAGAGCTTTCCAAAGTGACCGGTGACTTTGGATGGGTGGAGAATGGGTGGAGCGTGTTTCTTGTATGTGCGGATGCAAAGCCAGTTCCTCATTTGTATTATCTTTACATGTGTTAAATATAAGGAGAATAGTTAGTAACTGACTGACATGTTAATGACTAACTGCCTGCTTACAGTACATGCAAGGCTAATTTCATCCACTGGTACCAGGCTGCTCCCATACAAATGCCAACTATAACCTACATGACTTATGACACTATGCAGTGGTGCAGTGTTAATTATCACCAAAGACATTTTAAGGAGTGAAATTAGAAAGTCCAGCACAGCTTTATTATGATTTCTTACCATCACAAGATATTCAGAATCAGTAGTTGATCAACCACAATGTTTAAAAAAATTACATCTGTATGTTTGCAATGGATTCAGACTAGTTCATTAAGTACAAGGGGATTTACTGTGACAGTGATAGGCAAGTTCACATGAAAGACTACAAGAAATAAAAACTGGTTCATTCAGAAAACAAACAAACAGACACAATCAAAACAAAAACAAACAATAAACAAGCTGGCAAAGAGCAAACAAATTCATCAGATGGCCATTGCTATTCTCAGCTCAGGGTCTTTTTAGCAGCGCTACAGTAATAACACTTCATTAGCTTCGGACACTTTTCTTGGTTGCACGTATAGCACTTGGTTGTACGTACAGCTCTTGGTTGCACGTATAGCTCTTGGTTGTACGTATAGCTCTTGGTTGCACATATAGCTCTTGGTTGTACGTATAGCTCTTGGTTGTATGTATAGCTCTTGGTTGCACGTATAGCTCTTGGTTGCACGTATAGCTCTTGGTTGCGCGTATAGCTCTTGGTTGCGCGTATAGCTCTTGGTTGTACGTATAGCACTTGCATAATTAGATGCGTTTTTATTCTTTCCAAATGCAGTTTAAACTCAAGAGGAGCACAGATGAATGCAGGCCAGCATTCTGCAGGAATAAACTCATGTTTCATGCATGAATTTGCTTATTGAATTAATAATTATTTTCATTTTCATGCATCAGTAGCGTTATATGAACACATCATATATATTGGATTATCCTCAGTAATGGATTGGGAAATGTTTTCAAACATTCGGTGGGCATATGCCTTTGTGATGCCACATGGGGGCCAATCTACATGAAAATCTATTCAGTACAATTGTGGAGGGACAAGGGAAAGCAGAACATATGCACAATATAACTCTTAAAAGCACATAGTGACTCTGAACCCAGAGGAACAGAAATGAGCAGAAATGAGGGGGGGAGCAGAAATGAACAGTTCTCAGGCAAAGACAGGGAGGAGAGGGCAGGTGGAGAATGCATAGCACACAATCAGGGCCTTACAGTTCACTCTCGCAGATTAGTAGACATCATCAATGACTCAGAGATGCCTCTGGGGACAAATGTCTGTGGTGAAGGCTGCATGATGTACTCTTAGCCCTGGACTTCCCGTGGTTTCTTTTGTGAGCGTTAGGGTGGTAGAAGAGTAACAGTCATGATCAAAACTATCACATGCAGGTAAAGAATCCAATGCAGTTTGGGTCTGTTTATTAGGGATTACTCAGGTAATCAGGAATAATGATGGTGTATCTGAGCTAGAGAGGCACTGTGGGAAACCTTGAGGAAGGGCTGAAGATGAGTTGTACATACAAGCAGCCCACCAGCCTGTGCGATTGGAGCCTTGGGAATATGGAATATGCTCAGACCACATTCAATGAGGACCTGCAGGTGCGGCAGGCATCTGTTACCAGCCGCGTGTCCTTTCTCTTTTGCCGCGGCCATTTGGCCATTTGTTTGTTGCCGTCCACAGTAAAGGTACTGATCAATTTCAGTACCTTGGAGAGCTCTCTGCCAGGCAGGAGACCCAGCTGTAGTTGCTCCTTGGTGGCAGAGTTGCCTACCAGTGCCACACTCTCTTTGCAGGCAGTACAAAGGTGAATCTGTGTTGCATTACTATGCTATAAGACAGATGCTTGATATTTGGCTCAGTTGCTTTTTTTAAAGGGACTCCTGGACACATTTTCAGAGAAGCATATTCAGTTACACTACACAACAACCTTCTGATACCCAGGAATGTGCTTTTACCCGCAGACCTGCTCATACCAGCAGGCCTGATTGCCACAGATAACCATCAACTGGCATTGTTTTATTGTCATAATGGAGACTCTTTATCTGGATGTTTCTTTTGCTCTTATGGAATAAGTGAACAATAGTAATTCATGGCAGAGGAAAAAGGTCTTATTTTGAATGCCGAGGTTATCAGACCGCAGGGACCAAAAACTTCATAGTCGAACTCATGTTGCTGTGTAGAAAGCATAGTCATTATGGTGGGACCCTCACTTTTAAAAATGCAGAGAGAGCAGAATAGACTTTTGGTGTGAACGAGTAATGAATTTTAACATGCACACTCTGTCAAGGCTCAGCTGACTTCTGCAGCGCTTGCAAAGGATTCATAAAGCACTCTGCCACTTATTCTTTCATAGATGGTATAGATTTCTGTATGAACTGAAATTAAATTTATGCATGTATTGATTTACAAAAAAAGAAAGCAAGTAGTTAAAACAGTGCACCTGTATGGCTTGTTAAAACTCCTGAGTGCTCCCTGATTATGATTCTCCAGGCCTGCCTGAGTGTTCAGCTCTCATGATGAGATAATATTATACACCTGATATCCTTTAAATGATTGTTATTGTTCACGTGTAGAATGAAATCGAACATTTATTTGCCACAGTAAGACCATCTGTAAATTAACTTACTGCACCTTTAAGTACACTTCTAAGAATGCATATTGATTCTTTGTTTGTCTTATAACAGTGGTGACAATGCTTGGCCCCAATCATTACTGCAATGTTCTAGAGATCACAGCATGCTGATGTGAGTGGGGTTCGAACATGAGAGATGTCCCTAGAGGTTGGCAGAAGAGTGTGATATTCTGTCAACACTGTTTACCTTGACTGTAACCTTCTTTCATGCTCTTTGCCAGCTAATTAATGAAACATTTAATTAGTGTCAAATAACATTAATCACATGAGGATCCCTAGATGATGACTCGTAAGGGCAGAAACACGGAAATGAGCCCACATTTTCACCATTTCATTACATAACATGGTTACAAGGTCAAACACACACACACACACACACACACACACACACACACACACACACACACACACACACAGAGAACATTCAGTTGTGTGTCATAGGTTTATGGTGTTAAGGCTGAAGGCTCTGAAATACTTGTCTGGCCTGTGGAATATGGTTGAAACACTTATCATAAGAAGGGCTGTGTGGCACTACATAAGAGACAAGCTTTCAGCTTTGCCATGGTTTCAATTTTTCCTCAGCTGGCCAAAGTCAGGGGATGTGCTGAAGCAATATAAGATGAGAAAGGACGCTGCAGACGCTTTGGCAGAGAGAACACGGCTGGCCTCTGACCAGCACACCTGCACCATGTAACCAAAAACACACAAAAGCAAGCAAGTGTGAACACAAAAATGCAGAAATATGCGCTAATTTAATGGCTCGTGGTACTATTAGAACTGGCTCATGCTGGTTTCAGAGTTCCTAATATTTACATGGCTATCGTCATTAGTCTTTGGAGGATAAAACAGTTCACTCTGAACACACGCTTTAATAATTTAGCGATGCAACAGAGATCGGTATGTTTGGGTGACTTCAGCTGTTGACTAAGTACAAGCAAAAGCAAATGACCAATTTAAAATCACCAGTTTTCCACCTGGTCTTCCAAAGGTACATGTCATGTCTGGAACCTCTGAAATAAAATCTGGAACCACGGTCCCCTGTTTGTGTTCATAAATGATCATACACAGGTCCCAGCTCTCTACAGAGTCAGATAAAGGGGACTGCACTTAGGAACATGTCATGTGTTGTAGATGCAGCTCACCATTTCCACCTGTGCTGAGACCAGCTTAACGAGCACCTCACAGCTGCTGGGCCAACAGCAGAAACTCCAGCCCAGTTTTCAGAGCTGAATGCATAATTACCCTGTCTCCAAATAACAACTCACAATGACGTACATACAGTGTACTATACAGATACCATGTCTTTCCACAGAGACCCATAATCCAGTTTTCCCAACTTTGAGTAACATGATTCTCCATATCAGCTAATAATCAATCATGGAGATGAATGAGGGTGTACAAAATAGACAAGCACCAGTGTCTATTCCAGTAGTTGATCCTGCTCCGTTTTACTGCTGTACCAGTAAGATGAGCCTAACACAGCTGCCATGTAAAGAAATATATGGTGTGAAGAGGTCATTATTACCCAGCCTGAGCCGTAATTTTTCAGATGGACAAGATGACGTTTAGCATAACACATTCTATACAAATATCTAGCAACAGTAGCAGTCTGAACTCTTTAAAATGTAGTCCTTGGAATCTCTTTAAAGATACATAGTTACATTTTACCTTACAGTTACATTACTGCAGAAGTGAAACTGCCAAGTGGCCAACAGCAAAATCCCCTTTAATTTGCTGGGGAAATGTAGAAGGTTCAAGGTTCAGGAGATGGCTGTTTAGCATGCAATTTAATATGCGCCATAAACACCATGTGAAGCTGATTGCATTAACATGAGTTCAGATTGGCCTTGTTTAAATGTGTGAGGAAGAGCACACTCAAACACACCGTGACAAAACACAGGTGCAGCTTGCGTTCAGACGGCTGTAGGAGTCTGTGTGTGTCATGGGTAGTGATTGATAGCTATATATGCCAAACTCCTTTCACTGCTTAGAAGATCTGGGGGCTCCCGATTGGATGAAGGTAAATCTCCAGCAGAAACATAGCTGCCAGGACCATATAAATCATATGTGGTGTCTGGCCCCTGTATTGACTAGAGCTGAGAAATATGTGCAGCGCTAAAAGGCCTTAGCAGGGACAAATCCACCATGGTCTATTTGCAAGCACTGTCTCAAGCTGGGAGGCTAAGACCTTAGTTAAGAACAAATGAACTGCATGCCAGATGTTAAGAGTTAATTCCTGGTATTCCTGAGGGACCAGCAGCTATTTGTCAGGCTGTTAAAGGCTTCTTATGTCATCAGTGGATAGTTCAACATAGCTGAACACTGCCGGTGGATTTACACTATATTGCCAAAGGTATTCGCTCACCCATCCAAATGACTGCACCAGTGCACAAAGCAAGGTCCATAAAGACGTGGATGGCAGAGTCTGGTGTGGATGAACTGACCTCAACCCAATAGAACACCTTTGGGATGAATTAGAGCGGAGACTAAGAGCCAGGCCTTCTCGTCCAACATGAGTACGTGACCTCACAAATGCGCTTCTGGAAGAATGGTCAAAAATCCCCATAAACACACTCCTAAACCTTGTGGACA
>JAOXYF010000001.1:18522398-18532782 GCA_028565775.1 Sternarchorhynchus goeldii | reverse complement strand
GTCAGGCTACAAAACCACCTACAAACAGAATTATGAACATGCAGAGAGAGATCAGGCTACAAAACCACCTACAAACAGAACTATGAACATGCAGAGAGA
The DNA here is from genome assembly GCA_028565775.1 of Sternarchorhynchus goeldii. Taxonomy (NCBI): domain Eukaryota; kingdom Metazoa; phylum Chordata; class Actinopteri; order Gymnotiformes; family Apteronotidae; genus Sternarchorhynchus; species Sternarchorhynchus goeldii. The sequence continues at coordinate 18,532,683 of JAOXYF010000001.1, read as the reverse complement.
GGTCAGGCTACAAAACCACCTACAAACAGAACTATGAACATACAGAGAGAGGTCAGGCTACAAAACCACCTACAAACAGAATTATGAACATGCAGAGAGAGATCAGGCTACAAAACCACCTACAAACACAACTATGAACATACAGAGAGAGGTCAGGCTACAAAACTCAAAAACAGACTTAGTGACAAACATTAGGAACTACAGACATTCATAACCAGGCTTAGCGAGAAACAGGAGACAAGATACAGACTTATGAACAAAGGAAACACAGGACTGAACTTAACTAGAGATGACAAAACACAGGTGAAAGCAGAAACAGGTGGGAAACTTAACAAGTAGGTAGAACAGAGCAAAACCTAAAAACAAAACCACATGAAAAAAGTGTTGCCACGGTAACGCTCAGGGAGGAGAATACGTTACAATTAGTGATGGAGGGGACTTGTGGACAAATGTGTCCATGGGTGCTGTTGCGGAAGACAGATGTGTTCACGTAGCAGACAGATATGGGTCACTTGCAATTATGAATGGGAACCATCAAGACAAGACTAGCATATCTGATTTGAGCAAACAATCAGAAATGAACAATGTGGCTTGTAATGTGAAGGTAGCTATAATGAACCCCTTGATTAGCACACCACCTGCTGTAAGAGATAAAAAAAACCTTCTTCAACAGGAAATGCTCCACTTAACTTTTGTTTATGAGATGATAGCTATCTGTCTCATAAGAATTGGTCAGTGCTTTTTCTAAAGAAATAAAACACTGATGCTGGCCAATTTTGATTTGTAGATAGTTATACTCTCAATCTAAGCTGCATTCATGCATTTTATTTTATAAAATAGTGACATTCTATACCAGAAAATCTATATCTCTGCTTTATTATTTTATCTGTTGCTAGGCTATTCTTCACAGAGCAAATTAAATGCCTCTTATTATGGTAAACAATGCATGTTCAGACTGGACCTTGAGGATACCTGCTGAAGCTGGCATCTCCTTTCATTCTTACAGAAGAAACAAAGCTTTCTAATGAAGCATCGCAGGCGATGCAGGCTCTCACCAGCTCTTATTGTTTTCCCAATGCTGCGCAAATACTAGCAGGATTCTGTTTGACCCTCACAATTAGGGAGGAACCTTTCAAGATCAGAGAAGCAGATAATGTTGTTAGTGAATTATTAATAATTTGCCTCAGACGTTTCAGCAAAAATGTATTGTTTTTGTTAGTGAGGGTATTCATAGATTTTTCAAAGAGTTTTGAGCACAGGGCTGGCTACAGTATTTTATTAAGTTTCCGCTAACAAATTATTTAAGTTGTTAGCTGTAAATGCTACTGAATGGGGCTGTGACATATTCTATTATAAAAACAGGTGTTGCTCTAAAATGCTGCCAGGCAAGTGGAAGCAGTGGGCCATGAGTGACATGCTTTCTATAATCCTGTTCCCACGCAGCCCGTTTGCCACATAAACAGGAGCTTATATGGCAGTCATTTCTGTACTTGCAAGCTGTCACGAGAGACAGTTCTTAGTCAATTCATTTCATATAAGCAAAAGTAATTTCAATTCGAGGCATTTGGAAGCCATTAGAATGCACTAATATATCTACATGATTATGTTTTGTTCCTTTCAGTAAGAGCTATTATCTACCAAATCGGAAATATTATGGCTGCTGCATTTTGATTCTGTTGGTTTGTCTTGTTTTATGAACAGGCTAATGCCTGCAGTACCTCTATAGGTGTGAAGCACAGTGGTCTACTGAAGGGAGAAATACCATGTTAAAAATGCACGAATGCAGTAATGTGTCGTTTCTAAAATCAGTCAAAACAACAAACGTGTGACTGTTCTGAACTGTTCCCAGTGCCATCAGCTCCATTCCCAACGTCACACTGAACTCATTCATGTTTAATAATGAGACTCCACAAACAGGATCCACATAGAGTTTGTCAAGACTATGAATTTCAAATGGCAGTGGTCTTTCTTCTGTTGCATGGTCTGGCACTTCTGAAAATGATCTGAACTTGAACTGAGAGTGGCTGATTATCGCTTAAACTGCTTGTACGAGATCTTATCTCAGTGGAGAAGAAACTTTGATCGGATGTGGCATTTCAGTCCAAATTTATGTAAAAACGTATTGCCACCCTCAAATCATCCATTTTATCAAAAAAATCTCAAATGGCAAGAAACACTTTTTCTTGAGTTACAGTGTGTTCACTCCTCTAATTTGCTCAGTAATATTTTAGACAGCTGGGAAAATATAAGTCTTTTGAATTCAGCTCCATAGGCTGTGCATTCAGAAGCCTTATAGGTGTGTCCTGTTAGAAACACCAAGGGGAAATCTACACAGGGAAAAAAGACAATTTTTACATTCCAGACATCCACTATGGCACAGTACATTCAGTTTCACATTCCCATCATTTCACATGGAATAAGAATGAACTCCACCAAGTACCAAGAAAGAATAAGTTAATGTGTTCAGTCATTGCCCCTGGAACTAAATTCATCAGTTACACAAGACACGTTAAATCAGTCAAAAGCATTTCTGGGCCTTGACATCTAACTTGTCTGTCACCAAACTGCATGGAGACTGAAAGACATGCTGGATGAGCTACTTACATGTGTCAACATCCTTTCGGTGAAATGACCAGCCCATCCCTGCATCCTGGTTCATGCAGTAAAAGCCTCCAAACTTAACCACATTAGCCACAGTGAAGGATGGCAACCCTGATTAATTTAACTTCTGTTCATCCATAACTTTCTTTCTTTTTTTTTCTTTTTGGAGCTGAGCCTGAAGGGAAGACTTTGGAAGTGCTCCTCTGGATGTGGGAAGGGTGGATGCACCATGTCGATGGGTCTAAACATGACCTCAGACTGTGAGCTGTACAGTAGAAGAGCTGCAGCGTTAATTAAAGGAAAAGAGCTGCAGTATTGATTAATGCATCAGGAACATTTAGCTCTAGTGTAAAGATGCAGCGCCACCCTGAAATCATCAGTTTGGTGTGCTTTGCTACCTTTGAAGGTTCCTCTTTAATTTTCATGGTTTTTGTGACCTCAGAAGCTCCACAAGCTGACCAAGCCTGAACTTGTGCTGTGTCAGGGCTGCATATAGTTTTGTTTCTGAAAGTGCTTGGTGGAGGCTGGTGGGCTCGTCACTGAGAGAAAGCTCCACCTTCTCCATACTAGGACTAAGTGTGAACACTCCACCTGGCAGGGTGTAGACAATGCCCTCCACCCTCCTGCCAGCACCACCCCTGCTGCTATAAGCTAATTGACTATGAAAGATGTATTGTACTCAACTGATCTTTTAACTTAGAGATGAATGACCTCCAGAGGCAGCAGGGGTAGAGGCACAAGTAGCATCTGCCCAGCAAGTGGCCTGACCACATCTGTCAGGCAGAAGGAGAGGAAGACAATCTCTCCCCAAGAGCTAAATCTGTTTCCCAGGAAAATGCTTATGTGTCACATATTCATGCTCTAATATTACTGGCAAAGAATGGATCTGGATATTTTGAGGAGAGTTAATAGGTCAGTATCAGATTGTTAATATTCTCCAAGAAGTAAAAAGGGCTTGTACTTTGTGGCATTTGAAAAGACTGTATGAAATAAAGCCTGTTTACTGAGGTACTTACATTAGTCTCTTGGACGTGACATGACTGAGTAAACTGAGGTTAGGTATCTGGAAAGCACATGATTCAGCCATTTTGTACCTCAAACAGTTTATCATAGGTACAGTGTGCATTTGTTTTTAATTTCATGTTTTTTTACAAGCAGTTTATCTGATGTCAGGTCTCCTCTGCCTGAGTGATTAATGCTCTCACTTCCATGGGCAGAGGGCTGACCCTGCCATACAACTGAGAAATGTTATTTAGTCCATATCAGTCAATCAAATACTTAAAACCCAAATACCTCATGAGGATTTCAGGGTAGTGACAGATTTGTAAAGGGGGCAGGACCTGATACTCAGATGAGCTTTGCTGCTTCCCACTGATCAGGAGAAGAATGCTCTCTATAGGCCTTTAAGATGACAAGGACAAGAATGCTCTCCGTAAGCCAGTGAGATGACCAGACGTCTTTAGGAAGGGCACACTGGGTTCTCAGGAACCTAGTTTTTAACTTCATCCAATGTGTTGGCACATGCATGAAATAAAACCACCGTTGCTGCATTAACCACAGTGTTTACATGTAGCAGTCCAAGTGGACTCAAATGACAGCTGGAGGAGTTTGTTTGACAACATGGATGTTAACTCAGCATTAAAGTATTTGCTGCACAGGTCACCTACATCATTACATTATTACATAACATTACTACACATGCTTCCTACACTGAGCAGCTCATATAGCCTGGTCCCTCTATCTTCCTAGAGTCTGTCCAGGACTGCTATGATTAATCTATTTGTCAGCGTCTGACCACCTCACAGGAGCTTCCGGTTGAAAAATGACAAGATCAGTGTCAAGTCTAACGTGAGAAGAAAGCAGGAAGCCTCCTTGTCGCTGGTGCACAGGAGGAATCTGCATTATCCTCTGTAAAGAAGTGCAGTGCTGGCCAGGAACTTGGCACACAGTTATGCTGGAATCAGCACTTTGTGAAGGTACATACAGTAGCTGTCACACCACATCAGTGTGGACAGTCCCTATATACTGAATTGAAAGGTCTCCAGAATCTTCTCTGAGTAATCCAGCAAAATCAAAATAAATAAATAAATAAATGCACGCATGCCGCACTTAGGGCACCATCCATTAGGAGGAACCTACTTAAATAAATTGAGATTAACATGTATGAGATACTGTCAAGCCAGGGTGTCATTTAACTGCATTCCACTTAGATGTTGCTGTGCAGTTTGTTTATTGATTTATTTGTTAATAATAAAAGCCTGCTTTAGTTTTGCACTGTGGTTCATTGTTTTCTAAGCCCTTCATACTCCTTCATACTGTGTGCCAAGTGTTTTTTGAATTTTCAGTTGGTAAAAATACCACCCCACATACATAAATCCCACAAGCCTGGTGTAGAGCATTGTTATAGTTGGCTGACATTACCGTAGTTATTATAGCAAAGTATATGTCATGAAAGCTCCTTAATCAGGATATGACATATGATATAACTTTTGTTTACATCTTCTGGTTTGATGGTAAATATGTCAGTGTGAATGCCAAGTAAATCAGGACTAAATTCCAGCAATGCATCATTTTTTGCTTTGATCCAGACCAACATCATTTCCACAGCAAACGTCTACCAAACAGAGAACCAACAGAGATGGCTGCATATCCGTTCTATCAGTATACTGCAAAAAATCGAAGTAAAAAAGCTATTAAAATATGAAAAACGTATTTGAAACAAGTAAAATTATCTGCCAACAGGGTGAGAATTTTGCTTGGCAAAATTTCTTAAAACAAGAAAAAATTACTTACATAGACAGAAGTCTAGGTGAGTCTGATTATGTTTAAGTTAACCCTTGTTTATTTTAATGCTTTTCTGGCTTGTTAAGTTTGAATTTTTTGCAGTGTCTATGAATTCACACTGTCTTAGTTAATGTTGTGACATTGTCTAGCAGTGAACTAGTCAATACGGCCTTTCTGATCTTCAGCCCCAGCTCTTGTCTTTATTCAGGGGGAAGCAGAACTACAACTGTGCTTTACTGGCACCCTCCCTGAATCAGCTATCAATTAGTGGTAAGTGTGTGTTAATTGCTTGCTGTGAAACAGTACCACTGCATACCGTCACTCAAAAGACGTGATTGTTTATCATTATTGTGCACATAAGATTACAGGGCAGGCCTGGTAATTGAGGGTTGTTGTTTTTTTTAAACCTTGGGCTGAATGCCTGGCCCTTACTTAGTAAACAAGTACCTTTTCATAGCTTTGATATGTTTCAAACAGTGGCAGAGGTGATTTTTAAAACCATTATACAATAACCCCTATCATTTGGATAGTTATGATGCAACATACCTCTCAGGTTTAAGCATCTATTGACTCCACCTATTACTCTCAGCCTCCACTCTGGTTCTCTTGCCCTCCTACAAGAGTATATACTACATTAACTAGCTGGTCTGCTGCACCTCAAGATCAGATAAAAGCAGTCTGTGTTAACATTAAGGATTTTTTGCAAATGAATTTATCACACAGAGGCTACAGTTTGGAAAAATGAAGTCAAACTGTGATTAAACTCATCCATGTTTCCTGAACATTACCTGTTCTTTCGCAGAAGCGTCTTGTTTTGTTCAGAATGAATAGGATCCATGATAATCTTGTGAATTTTGTGGCATTTTATTTTGAGTTGTCCTTTTTCGGATTAAATAAACACTCAGTAGACGCTCAGTAATACATCAGTGTATATCAGTCATGTAGCACTGGTGAAGCATTTCAACACATTCAGTAGATTAATCAGGAGATTTGTAATATGCTGTATAAATGAGATTTGTTTATAATCTGATGAATGCAGCGATTTTTCTTTCTTCTCTTTTCTTTTTTTTGGAGTGTCCATGTTCATATCTGCATATTTTAAGTGATAAGTCACTGAACATGTAGCAGTCATAATAAACATCATCTTAGTATCATCTTAGCAGACTTCCTGTTGAAAACATTCCGTAACTGGATTTTGGTTTGGGTTAGGGTCTGGATTAGGCCACGGTGAGGGTTAGGATTACGGTTTGGGTTGAGGTTAAGATAAAGGTTTATTAGGATTAAGTTTTTGGTTGATTTTAAGGTTAGTTGGGTTGATTTGAGATCTGATTACAGGCATCTGAACCATTTCCATTTAAAGTAAACTTGATAGTAACTCTAATCTGTGTTATTCACAACAGTGTTACAGAAAATCCAAGGGTTGAGTTTATTTATCTATAAAGAACCACCCAAAATAAAGTAATCCAAGCTGATTAGGCAGAATCAGAAAATCTTTAAAGTGTGATATAGAATGTATAGTATGATAAACAGTGGTGTGAGAATGTAAGCCATATAAGAATTTGAAAGCCATATAATTAGTTCAGAAATCTTATAATATTGTAGGTAAATCCATTATGTACAATTTTTGTAAGAGGAGTAAAGCTTCCTGTTTACAAGCAGTAACACTATCTTGATGTTTTTGGATATATTAGTCGAATGGTTCCCTTGTTTTTTCAGGTGACTGGTGTAAATATGTCCCTTAAAGATCACAAAAAGTCAAATGTCACACAAGTGTGACCAGCAGCAGGGTGTTGCTGTTGTGTGTCTTGACCCCTGCTGTGTGTGTGTGTGAACATACTGAACACATCACTTCCTCCACTCCTCTCCTCGCAGGAGCCCCAGCTGCGCCTGTTCGAGCGCCTCTAAAGCGGGTCACATCATACATGAATCACACTGACACAGGCAGACAGCTATTACAACTGATCTGAACAGCTATTACAACTGATCTGAACAGATGAACCATGGAATCGGGTTATGGAACATCTCTGAGGACCTTTTAGGCCAATATCACTGCTTGCTCTTATGTTTTGGAGTAAGATAATGCATTTCATTGCCTTTATGCTCCATATTAATTTCCTGACTCCATAGAAGTACAGGGTATATAATTAACCTCAAATCCATTAACCATGTAGTTATTTTCACCTATGGTTATGACAGAACAAGTTAATCTCTGTAAATGTGAACTGAGTCTGGTTTGCTCCTATTTCTTTAAATAATGATATTCTCAATTTAATTAGGTCATTATGTGTTCTGTGCGGAAAGCTCTCATTGGTCCAGTGCAGACAAATTAAAATTTTCATTGTTCTAGGTTACTATTATTAAAATATTCATTGTTCTAGGTTACTATTATTATATATTTTTTTATCTTTGTTATCAAATCAGTAGTAAAGCTGTAGTCCAAGCCAGAGTCACTGACCTCCCACAAAAAAAGTTACACTCCCTTCCAAACAGCAAAAGCAGCGATTCCGTGCCCCAGAAATGAGACATACAAACAAGTTTGTTCCTCTGAGACGCATCATAATGGGCCCTCAGTATCAGTGTGTAGCCTAGACGTCCGCACTTATTGAAAACTGCACATCTGCATATTGACGTAATTGCATAAATAAAGGCTTAGACGAAAGACTCATGTTGACCTAAGGGACAGAAGAGCTCCCTGGTCGAATGATTTTCTCGGTGCCTTCAGTAATTCACCTGCAGTCCAATCTATGTCCATAAAGTTACTGAATTGGAACCAGTGCTTTGGGACCATCTGGAGAAGAATCTCCAGAATATTGTATCTCATTACTAGTATCACATAATTGTCCACTCTCTTTCCTCCATTTCAGAATTCTAATCCGAAGTGCAGTGCATATATGTGCTAAGAGGAGGTATAAACAGCACTGGCCCCTCACACTTTATTATTGGCCTCTGGAGACTTCAGGAGACTAAAGTAACTGGGTTAAACGCACACATACAATACTGTGCTCTAGTATGTTTAGTAGCTGCTCCATTCATATGCTGATGATATTTGAAAACCTGAACTGTTCAGCTGTTCAGTTCACATTTAACATAAATTTGTGTATGTTCAGTTGATGGTGCTGATGGGAATGAGATGGTTTTGATGTATTTTTTATCACCTGCAGCAATAAAAATCCCCTTTCCAGCATTGCATTAGATACCATGATCAGTGTTCCCTTACGTCCCCCCATGGCATTCTGGGTACTTCTCTCACGCAAGGACTCACGATATATGGCAAGCAGTCTGTTCTTTGAACGGGAAGCATATGTCCGCTAATGGCTTCCGTGTGCCGGCTACTGCGGTAGTGAAATCGTCTGATAGTCAGCATTTCATCATTGTACAGAAAACACCAACACGTGTCCCACTGCTCTGTCAGCCTGGACTGTCAGCAGAACAGCGTCTGCAGGCTCCCAGCATCTGAAACTCTCTGCTCCCACCTCCATAAAATCATGGAACACTCAGCGTATTGCAGAGAAACAACAAAACAAGGAGGAAAAACAGCTTTCTGTAATTAGTGGGTTGTACTGCCAAATGCAAGTCTAGTGCATTTTTTTTCAGACACACTTGGAAGAAAGACATACCTCATCTCTAGATTGTTGGCAGCAAGCCTCTTGATACCTCCTTCCCCCTCCTAAAGGACCACAGCAGACTGCTGATGTGCTAGTTTATATTAATAATGCAATATCTCTGATCAGGATTTTATTCTGGGCTGTGGGAAATTTAATCAAACTGGCGTGAAATAGCGATGTGGAGGGAGATCACTTCCTGTCCCTAAGTTTCAGCTTCCCTGAGGCTATGCAGAAGTAGCCGTAAAACAGACAGCAGAAACAAGCTGCTAACAAACTGGTGTTGTGTTTGTTAACAGAGCTGAGCTTCAGCCCAATTCTGAAGACATTTAAATATGATCACAGGGAGACCACATAAGTCCATCTTAACCCAGGATACTTGGCCTGTTGTTACACACACACACACACACACACACACACACTCACACTCACACACACACTCACACACACATTCCTCAGAGATGTTGGTTATAGATTCAACGTGGTGCTGGAAACATTCCTCCAGAGATGTTGGTTCATATTGACATAATGACATCATACACTTGCTGCAGATTGGTCAGCTGCACAACCATGACGAGAATCTCCCAAGCCACCCCAAAGGTGCTCTACTGGATTGAGACATGATGACAGTGAACTCCTTGTTATGTTCAAGAAACCAGTTTAAGATTATTAGACATTTGTGACATAACACGTATCCTGCTCTGAAGATACTGTGGGTGGGTACACTGTGGTTATGGACATGGTCAGCAACAATATTCAGGAAGACTGTGGTTGTTAAACAGTGCTCAATTTTGTTAAGGGGCTCAAGGTTTGCCAAGAAAATATCCCCTACATTACACCATAACCACCAGCCTGCTGCAGTTGCCCTCCTGCTTCAAGGTTCAATGTGTTGTGCATTCAGAGCATTTGTAATGAGTGATCATTTGAGTTACTGTTGTAACGAGTGATTATTTGAATTACTGTTGTAACGAGTGATTAATTATGGTTACTGTTGTAACGAGTGATTATCTGATTTACTGTTGTAACGAGTGATTAATTACAGCTACTGTTATAACAAGTGATTAATTACAGTTACTGTTTACTATATTGCCAAAAGTATTTGCTCACCTTCCTTGACTCACATATGAGCTTAAGTGACATCCCATTCCCAATCCATAGGGTTCAATAAGTGCATTTGTGAGGTCACATACTGATGTTGGACGAGAAGGCCTGGCTCACAGCCTCTGCTCTAATTCATCCCAAAGGTGTTCTATCGGGTTGAGGTCAGGACTCTGTGCAGGCCAGTCAAGTTCATCCAC
>JAOXYF010000001.1:18506052-18518049 GCA_028565775.1 Sternarchorhynchus goeldii | reverse complement strand
ATCTATATAAATATAGCAGCAATGCCTCAATACAATTCTGAGTCCAAGGACACCTAAACTACTTGGCATCATTAGCAGCAGAGCGTGCTTAAAGATATTTAAGCATGGATACTTAAAGAGGGCCCCATATTGGTCTTCAGGGAAATATAGACAATAACATGCCAAATGTGAGACATAACACCTGAACAATCACGAAGGAGCCCTGTGAAATCAAGTCCATCAGCGTGTTTTTGCTACACTCGAGTCTGTAGGCCACAGTGGAGTAGAGAGCGTGATTGGCTCTCACAATAGCACATAATGACATTTTCTCACTCTCAAGGCAAAGCGCAGATTATGCTGTTGCTGTCCACACGCTAGCAATCGAGGGTTTTATTTCAGCAAGCGGCAAGCCTAGCTTGGTTCTGTCGCTGTGGGTCTCAGAAACACAGTGAACCCATGCAGGGATGGAAAGGGAGGTGCGTCTCCAAGAACAGAGCGGTTAGTACTGGCCACATCTGACTCTGCTTCAACTGAATCAAACTAGTCAGAGACAGAGAGAAGGCACATGCGTGCTAAAAGACTAAAAGTGGATCATATAGACACAAATTGTTGTTATTTATAGGTTCATTTGACTTGCCTTTTCATTGTAGTAAAAACAGAACAGTTATCAGATCATCAGATATTCATCTCTAAAACTTCTTACCATCATCTTAATTTTTAATCAGATTTTCCTGGCTGGTTTCACATGAGCCACTCTTTCACCAGAAAGTTTGTTGTTTGTGTCTGAGAAGTGCAAGCAACAATACAGATTCAAACGCATGCTCAGTATAAATAAAGAATCAATCTATTTCAGGACACCGACAAGGTGAAGTGGGAGTAAATGAGGCGAAGCTAGCAATTTGGGTGCAATGGACAGGTAAGAACTGCAAGCCTTCACTAGAATGAGAGCCTCCGTTTGACTTTGTTGCATGAATGGAATAGAAATGAATTCCTAACAGAATATTCTGTTACCAAGACGAAAGAGGGACAAGCTGGTGTTCTCCATGTCCTTTGCTTGTTTGGTTCCAAACACATGTCTGACCAGCTTTAGTTCAGCAGCATTCAGAACGCAATATGACACAGATGTAGAAATCTGGCTTTAGGTGCTAAAATTATGTAGTACAAGACGGAGCACAAAGCTAATATGATCCCAATACTAGAACCTTTGTAGGAGACTGTATATCACAAACACACCTCTCAAAATATATTTATGCACTGTAATTTCTGCACTCTGAGTGTTCTCTGAAAATAGCTTATATTATATTCAGGAAAAGGGCATAAGAACAAGATGATATGGTGCATTGTGCTAATCTTAGCAAAATAACCATTTTTAAATATTAGCTTTGATGTAGTTGCCTGCTCTCTCGCATTGAATAAAATGTACTGAAGACTCGGTCTTGAAACCTGCTGCACACAGTGTCAATAGCACTCACAGAATACTTCCACCACTTCCATTCTGGGGATTTACATGAGCAGGTCAAATTTGCATACAAACCGAGATGGTATATATCTTTTCGACAGTCAAGAAAATATATTTTATGGTTTATTTTGAGCTTATTAAAGCATAGATGTGTTTTGTGGAAAAGTAGAATGAGAAACAGATATAAATGGAATTAGTAATTAGGTGATATGCAGTTACAGTACCGGTCCAGGTTAGTTACTAAGTTATCAGTGGAAAAAGTTATCTTTTTTACCTCAGTTTAAGGTAACCTCAGACCTCAGTTTAAAAGAAGGTAACTGGAGTTAGTTCAGGTGTGGGGTTTGACCTGCCATAGAGCACACATGCAGTCATAGGCATTTGCCCTTGAAAAAACAGTTCTGTCATATTGTGTGCAATGTAGTACAGGCTGATCAAAAGAAATTTTAAGCAATGATCAAAGGAGGACTTTATAAACAACTTTTGGACTTTTTTTTTTTAAAAAAAAGAACATTTGCTTTCAGTCTACAGTCATGCAGTTTGTAAATGGAAGAAATTGCATGGAGTCAGTGACCTACAAATCCAACTTCAAAGCCGCAACAGGATGCCTGGAGTGACAGCGAACGACCAGCCGGTGCTCCCCGCACTCCATCATATCTGCCCCCAAGAGGCTACTATAAAAAAAATAAATAAATTAAAAATACGAGTAACACATTCAGAAATTCAGTAGGAGGTAATAGGAGGGGAAATAATGCTCTGAAAAACAAATTACAAACAAACAAACAACAACAACAACAACAAAACACTGATTTTTATGTGAAGTTTGCTAAAGATCTCCTGCATTATGAACAGAAAAAGCAAAAGTTGAACATTCTGGTCAATGGTCACAGCAATAAGTTTGGAGAAGATGCATAGGAAGAATTTGCATGTCTAACTTTTGTATTTAAGACCTTTCTTAAAATAAGTCCTCTCTACATATTAAGATCCTCTCTACATATTAAGCCTGCTGTGCTATAGAAGATTCATGGACTGGAGCTGTTCTTCAACCTATAGCCATTGCTACTGGTTAAGTCGAAATTTAAATATACAGATTTTAGCTACTTAAAGCAGAAATACCCTCATTCTTTCTGTTTTGGCAGTTGAAGCAAAAGGGCACTTCTCAATCACTGGAGAAAAAAAACCCATTTATTTTGGTGAACTTTTCTTGAGACGTTAAAATAATCCGTCAGCTTAACATGACATGATTCTAAAAACCTGAAATGTAAGAAAGGTCTTATCAGCATTATGTAAATGAGATCAAGATGACTGCTCCCCTAACAGATTTAATGCTTTCCCAGCCATCATAGTGTTCCAGGTGAAGTATGCTCCTGAGACGATCCTCTCCGATCTGGGACCTCGGACTGACCCTCTGGCTCCTTAGGCTTTTTACTCACTCAGAGATGAGCGATTGGATTACAGAGCACAGCGCTCAGCACTTATCCCTGTATGTAAGCCACGTTTCATTACAGAAAACCGTGTCACTGTGTCGCATATAATTCAAGTACAAGTTAATATCTTCCTGTTATGTGATGTATGAAGTAATATTCTGTTCTTTTGGCCATGAGTATCAGAATTCAGTTGCTTGATTTAAATCACAAATAGCTATAACTGCTTAAAGTGAGCCATAAAGTACTGTTATAACCATGTCATAAGCTTGTGTGCTTTGATGATGCTGATGTGGTAAAAGGAATAATACGTTATTCATAGACTATCCTGTCCGAGGTGAGCTATACACCAGCACATTACTCTTTGAATCCAGTTTAATGTAAACCAGGCCTCATATCTAATTTCTTTAAGTAGGAATGCTGACCTGGGGTCAGTTTCAGTCCTTTATGTCCTAAAGTCTTTATTTATATGACCAGTGCAAGACATGGTTCAAGATCAGTGCTCTTATACTGAGAGGATTAATAAATGTGGTTCAAGGTATGCTTATGCTCAAGGATTACTGTGCAGAATAAATTCTGTCTGTTTTGAAGTGCGTTTTGTATGCCAGAGAGCATTTAACTTGGCAAGGGGTTTCTTTAATGAAGCACGCAGACACCGCAGCAGCTAAAATACATCACAAACTTCGGGGACAACACAATTACAGTTTGATTGAGGGCTGAGCCAGAATGTGTGGTGTGCAATATCAATGGGTTTAATGGAATTTGCAAAATGTGTTTGCCACTTGTATTCTTTAAAGAGTTGATTGTTTTACGAGTAAAATGTAATCTGCACACTTCAGTGGGTTCCTGCGTACTCTCGCGTTTATCTCTCCTCTGGGCTACTCTGTGTTGGCTGATCACTCTTTTGGAGTCATCATAGGAACTGAAGATCTTTAATCTGCTTTATCTTTAACACATTGCCGTTTGTTACCACGCTGTGTGACGGAGGCTGACGGTCCGGCTCACAGTGGAGATTCACTGCTTTTGGCTGCATGTGCTCGGTGGCTAATGCTCTTCTTTTCCTCATGATGTATATTACATCATGGTACCCATTAAGAACCACCACCCTGCAGAGTTTAGTTCCAACCCTGATCTAGCGTAGCTGATCCAGTTACTCCATCAGGCCATCAGTAGCACCTTAATATTAGAATCAGGTGTGTTGGATTAGTGTTGGAACTGAGTTTTGCAGTCTGGTAGGTCTCTTAGTCTGGCCTCAGGTACCCCGATGGACAGGAGGGCTGCTGAAACTGCCCTAGGCCCATGAGAAGATTGGTTGCTAAGCTGAATGACACCTGGCATCTGAAGGCCCAGCTCGTGAGTACACTCATGCCACACTGGTCGTCCATTCAAGGCAACGTCTGAGCCCTGCAAGTTTCACATTTTAGATGAATTCGGACAAGGTGTGTAAATGGTCCAAAGCTTTAGCTCCAGACAGCCATGACTGGACCTTATGCAACACGTGATTATAGCGCACGATTGGAAAAACTGCAGCTCTCGACTATACCTTGATCTAAAGGTTTTATGATCCTATTCTCCTGCTTACGGTTTTGAATACCTTGGAAGTGTCTCATACACATAGCAAACTTACCAATTAAACAAACTCTTGATCTGTCTACAATAGGCTTAGAAGAGCACTGTAGGAGTTAATTTAACAATGGTGATTTTACTGTGTGGAATTCTGTGATGTGTTAATTAATTGAAAGCTCATCAGTGTTTTATAAGCACATAGTTGGCTACCTAAATGAGATGCTACATCAGTTCATTACAGCATTACAGCAGCGATTTCAATTACTCTGCCATTCCTAAGCTTCTGCCAAGTCTCTTTTATTAGAAAACTTCCATCTGATTCAGTGAGTTTATCCTTTGCTCCAGACCTGCTGCACAGAGCAATGGATCATTATCCTAAGATCTTCCCCAGACTGACATTTCCATAATGTCTCACTAATAAAGAAATCATTTCGTAGGTGATGCAGGCCCTGTGTTCTTTGTGCTGTATTCCAGATATGTTCCAGAATGATGCTGTGGCAATGAGGCCGTAGCAAAGAGGCGCATTACGTTAGCGAGTGGCGTTCACTGCACAGGCCAAGTTGGGAAAGTTGTGTGACATTTAAAGATCAGCCAGCCATAGAGATGGAGCAGACAGCAGTGTGTTTAAGACAGTACGAAGGGCCAAGCTAATTATTTTCCCTCATAGACTGATTGCCAAGTCTGAAAAGCACCTCATTTAGGCAAGCAAAGCTCATGAGAGCTCACATACGCTCACCACTCAAATCCAGCGACGTTTTAATGCTGCAGTCTCCAGCCAGCAAGGGAGCAGATGCATTGTTTGCACAGGAAAGGAAACTGTTCAAAGCAGATGAATTAATGGCCTGCGATTTATCTCTCTTTTTTTTCCCCTCTCGGGTGCTTTTGCGCAGCTGTAGTTCACACTCCGTTCCACCCCGAGCTGGACGTTCTGCTACGCCACACTACTACACAGGGACGCATCGTCGCATTAAGGGGTAACAGCTCCCTCACATCAATATCAGAAACAATGGGGTATTTTTCCCCAGAACACAAGGGCACATTGATTTGGTGCTGCTTTAACAGCAGAGGCAGAAAGTAGGGGGTGGGGGTGAGGAGGGGTGGGACCATGCCTGCAGTAGACCAGCCAGCACCTCCACTGCACAGCGAAAAGACTGCAGAGGGAGGAGAATGGGAGAGAGGATGGGGGGGGGGTGAGCACACCTCCTCATACATGCTCTCACACACTCCCTCACACTCTCTCATCCCCACAAGTCTGTTCTTGAGTCCAACGCAGAGTGCACACACTGTCACACTCCATTCATTCATTCACACAGATACACGCTCAGTCACACGCACTAATACTGACACTCTCAAACTCTTTCACAGATACTCACTCACTTCACACACCCATTCACTTACACACTTTCTTACACCCTCTCACACACCCTCACTCACATTCACTTATGCTCTCTCACACACAAGCTCACACACACATTCACTCACACACTCTCTCACACAAATACACATTCTTTTGCAGATACAAACTCACTCACATATTCACTTACACACACATTCATTCACTCACACACTCCATCATAAAGTCACAAACCTACTCCAACACTACACTGCTTCCACTGCAGGTCATCAGTATTTTCCTCTACCTTTTCATCAAAGGCACAGATCAGCACCACGTCTCACTCTCACCGCATCATGTTAAACCCAACCCAGCTTCCTGGAGCTTAAATACTGTGCACCTGAATCAGCTTTACCTTTGTTATTTAACCTGTTCTATCAGAAGCATAGGCCTGTCATGGTGAGAATGCAACAGTGTTCTCGTAGGGGAGTGAAGGTGTCAGCTTGGTCTGTGTCTCATCACCAACGTTACAAGCGAAACACAGCATGCTTGTTGCCATGGTGCTCTGAAACCCTACTTCCAGCCCTCTGCATACACAGAACCTGCTACAGACGCTGGACACTGTTTACCCACGCCATGTTTTTAAAATAATACCCTGTTCACTTTGGTTCAAAGACAAAAGAAGGTAAAACAGTTTAAAAGAACAACTACTGGGACTACATCTCTAGTTAAAAATGTATAGATATGTTTTTCTAAAATAGCTTAATTAGGTCTCTACTTTGTCATGAAGATACATTATTGTTGCTATGTTGTGTTTGTTGCTATTGTTGTTTTTCTTTGTGATCGTATTGTTCTTGACCTGATAGTTATTATTATTATCATTGTTATTGGTATTATTGTTGGATCATAAAATACTCAGTTTGATATCTTTAGAAGTTTTCACCACGGGCCCCGTTATAGCTTGCATGCAGTGGGCGAGGGTGTCGCCGTGGTAATAGGGATTTGCTCACAGCCGTTGTCATGGTCGTCAATCCTGCTGTGCAGTGGCACAAGTGTTCTTGTATCATGCTCGGTTAATACCTGTTGCGCGTGGAGTTTGTCGCAAACGCCAGATGCACAGAGACGTGTTTGCCATCCAAGCGGCAGCTGAGGACATGTCTGATCTGAGGGCATGTCTGATCTGAGGACATGTCTGATCTGCCTCCTGCGGGTTGGAGGTTCCAGACCTCGAGACCATCCAGCCATTCCTCCTTTTTGATTTATTCCAGCTGTCATCGTGCTTTATCTTTAACTGTAGAACACAGATTAGTTTGCCATGATGTGCTGGGAGCTGGACCAGAATAGGAATTTGGACTGGCTGTGGGTAAAAACCTTTCTGATTGGATTAAGATCCTCTCTTGTGGATAGTTTCAGGTCTGGCACACTGAATGATGTCTAATAAACAGAGGCTTGACAAGATTTTGCAGGGGAGATGACAAGCTTTGCTTGGTGTGTGAGGGAGAGAGTGTGAGCTGCCCTGCGGTGGCTCCCTGCTGACTGACACCAGAGTCAGCACTGCAGAGGTGTTAACACACCTGTCACACAGCTCTTCACTGGCTAACACACAGATATCCACTACCCTCAGATCAACACAAGGCCACATTTATTCCCAATCCATGATTTCACTGAGGAGAAATTCTCCTCTTCACATTCTTGCTCATCTCTTTCAACTGGACACGTCTCTGACTAAGTGTGGAATAATTTGCTTATTCCATTCTAGCCAGGATGGAGGTGCATCTTATCTCTTTCACTTTGGTTCGGTGAGCTGGCTTGTCTGCTCTCCACAGTCACCATCACCACTCCTGGGTTGATTCTTCCCCGCCTCCTGTGGCTTCATTTCCATTCTTCTCTTGTCCCTGATGAAGGGGGGAAGGAAACAGGGGGAAGATCTCCAGGCAGGCCTTCGCCTTCCTTGCCTGGGCGAAGTCTGATTGCTGTCTCTCAGTCCCAGCTCTGAGAGGTAATTACACACGCCGTATTCTGTGAGATAAGCAGCTTTCACTATACCATGGGATTGTCACAATTAGGAAGAATTTAATACACATCTCTGCATGGCTGGCGTCATTGCCAGAGCCTCATTGTATATAATCTTGCACAGACAGAATTCAGACCAGATAACGGGGTGGAGAGCAAAACCATTCGTTACTGACGGAGAGTCTCTAAAACACCTGCTAATAGTGTCCTCGACGCTGTCAGCCATTATCGCATTGTTACGATCTTCAGCAAAAGCTGTAATTGTGTGGCAAGCAATGTGCAGTGGTTTTGGACGTGGATCGCCTCAGGCTAAAGAGAGCAGCAGCTACTGGACACACGGGTACTGTTCTGGTCTGAGGGCCTCATGGCCCGGACACTGCTGACCTGACTGTAATCCCTGCGCGCTTTACCCCGGTCGCGTGTGATTTTTTGAAGCGTTGTTTGAGTCAGACACCTCTTAGGACATCTTTCTTGCTTGTCTCACATTGTTTCCATCAGTCTGTGTCTGGATTTGTCTGGCTGCCTCCCAGAGACCATCCATTTCTGTTTCCCTAAGCATGCCCCCGAGTGCTGAACCGCCCTCCAACTGCCACCCTCAAAGACTGCCACTCTCCAAGGATGCCTCTCTCAAACCAACACGTTAAGAATGCTTCGCCTTTGGACTGCCTCACTTTCCAATCTTCACTCTCTCAGACTTTCTCCCTGGGGAGAGCACCCTTAAAATGTAAGTGTCCTCCCAAATGAAACTTCCCAAACTGAAGCAGCGAGGAGGACAGGCAGCGCAGCAGGAGTTCGTACTGGGATGGGGGCCACAAACAACCCCCTCCCTTTCCATTTCTCTCCACTACTCTGGGCTGATAGAAGGTGAGATCACCCCAAACATGGTTTCTGTCCTTGGTCTGTCGCTTTAACCCTCATAAAACCTCAGAGCAGCTGGTTTTTGTAACCCTCTTTCCTCTAGGGCTTGAGCTTGTGATATGTGTGTGTATATATTTGCTTGTTTATGAGTGCATGTGTGTGTGTGTGGCTGTTTGTGTTTGTGTGGATGTGTTAAAGCCTGTTTGCCCCCCCCCCCTCCCCACCACCTTCAATTAATGTCTTAATTCAATTGGTTGCTAAACATCTTGCACCCGAGGGCAGCGCAGGGAGCTTTTCTGTCAGAGGAGCTGTCCTGGCTCTCTTGCCACGCTCTGAACTTCCTACATCATAGGTACAGGAAATTAAAGGAGGAAACTAGAAACATCATGCTACCTTTGAAGGGCAACCTGTCCTCACAGACTCCCTGGGGAAATGAAGGAGGTGGGAAACTCCTTCCTGTAACCCTGGGAAACTCCATGGTGATCATGCTCCTTCTCCTCCTCCAGTTCTCATTCTTCTGTGCTTCACAGCAGTTGGAAAGGGCAGGAGAAACACACCACACTGCTTTACATGGGCAACTCTTCTTTATTGTTGTCCCCTTTTTCTTATTAAATCCCAATGAGGCTTTTATCTCCTCACACTCATAACTACGTACCTTAAATACGAGGAGGAACTGAACACTTTATTCTGATTTAAGATTAATTCTTGAATAAAACCTGGAGGCTAATAGTGGCATCCTGATCTGTCTTTAATCCTTAATAGAGTATACAATAGAGCATGCATAAATACTACACACAAATACTATAGCCATACTGTAATGAACTTCAAAATCTTACTCACACAGTGTAGGTCACAGGATTATTGGTTGAGGGATTCCTATTTTGGACATCGTGAAGTTGTCATGCTGTTTTTTCACGTCACAGAAAACAATAAACAGAAAAAAAACAAATGCGTATCACAAAACTCAAAGGTACAAAGTACTTTTGCTATTCAAAAATCCCAAACCAACAGCGCTGTCCAATCAGACTACTGCAATTTATCACTATAGATGTCATGTATGTGGAGAAGGTACCTGGTCATCTCATGCATCTTATGCAGTTTCATAATTCATTTGGTAGTGCTGCTCACTGAGAGAAAAGCATGTGACTGACAGTTCTTTGACTACAGTGCAATGTACTGCATTCAGAATAGTGTAGTACAGCTCTTCTGACTCTGCATGTATGTGTGTGTTTTTGCTGTCTGGGAGTGTGGGGCTCCTGTAGGCCTCTCTGTTTTCACAGTGTGTGGTTGTGGTCAATGCCATAAGAATCTGAACATGAGCAGTGGGGCAGTGTGGTGTGCTGGGATCAGCTTCACTCCCCTCACACGGTGCTCTTAACACATACATCAACCACGCCAGCACACACACACACACACACACACACACACACACACACAGATATGCACACACACTAATATACATATGCACGCTCCCACACACACACACACACTCACAGAAATACACACCAGCGGATGGGTGTTGTGTCGAGGGCCCGAGCTGGACTCCACCCGAGGAAGGAGGTGCCCCACTAAAACCTCCTTACCGCACCACCTAGGTCCTGCCCTCTCTACTGCACCACCTATGTCCTGTCCTCCCTCGCCAAACAGTTGTCACAAACATGGAGAATAAAACGTGCTTGCCCCGGTCACACTGTCGAGGGCTGTCTGAGCGCTCATCGTGATTAGAGGTCACTGCTGGTAGAGGAAGACTCTGTCTTGAGGCAGCAGAGTTAATTATGCATGTCCTCGGTAAATATCACCCAAATGCCAGGTAGAAACAGCACAGGCTTTCGCTGGGTCACACAACTGAGACAATTAAAAATGTCCCATAATACAGCGATGCCTTCCTGTAGTCTCTCTGAACAAGAAAGTAGTGTCTACCTTGATGTCAGAGGCCTATATACCTTTTTCCTCATATGGAAATCGAGCCTGACAGGGATTGCCATCGTGATGCTGGGCATCAGAGTTTATTAATTGGTAGATATATTGCTCAAAATTGTTTAAATCTGCTGAATAAAACTGACAAGAAAGCATTGTTCTTAAGTTTATTAGCACTCCTTATGCAGCTAAAGCAGCAGTGTTATCAGAACTTCCACTGAGCAGCTCCTAATGTAGGTCCTTGTGTATTTTGTACACAAGTTCAACTCTTATCACTGGTGATTTATCTGGAGCATAATGGGCCACAAATAACTCTATTTCCTTAAGGCCAGTTTCTCCCCTGTGAATTAACCAATGAAAACAATACAGCTGTACTTGAATGGTGCAGGGTCACGGCAAGCATGACAACGAGAAAAGCCGAACGATCAATAGAGTTGGCGGCCAAGCATGCGATGAGCTGTCAGACAGAGTTCTCGGAGCTCCAGAGCCATCCCAGCATTCTCCAGTCCCGCCACCTCCTCCACCCCAGCAGCCGGCTGTCTAATGACGCCTCTGAGAGCCGTGGAGTATGAGATCTGAGAATTTAGGAGTTCACTACACAGTAATTGAAACTGCGCTTCAGCATGGATTTATTCCCTCTTTTGCTGTGTCTTTTTCTTTCTCTCTAACCCTTAAACCTCCACCCCCCATCCTTCTCTCTCCTTCGCTCTCTCACAAAGCGGCAATCTGTCGTCATCACTACCTGCGTTACGGTGTTGCATCGCCACTGAATGACTACAGCGCGAGCAGAGAGACGCGCGCCTCAGCGCTCGTCCACACTGCCGCACGGGATCAAAGCAAACCAACGCAGCGCCAGGTGGAGACTCTCCTCCCCTGCAGCGGGCGGAGGGAGGCGCACGGCTCCGATGCGTCGTCTCGCGCTCGGCTCCTGGGAGTCGATGGCTGCGCTGCCTCTGCTGGGAGCGGATGTGCCTGTCAAAAGTGGCGAAACCCTGTTAACACATTCACACCTGCTCTGGCTTGGCCTGTGGAGGGTTGCCTCTACCTCCCTGCCTGCTAACGCCTCCCGTAACATCTCTCCTAACGTCTACCATCCAAAGTATCACCCGCGGCCGCTGCGATAAACCCGCGCTAAATAAAATGGGTACAACACGGGAAGCGGGGTCTTGTGGAGGGCGGTCGTTGGTCAGAGGTCGGCCATTTTTGCTCTGTGGTAGCATGTCATGACAGCGGGCTCTGTGCTGGTTCACAACTTCCCCATGACACCTTCAGCAACCTGACACAGCTCTCGCAGCGGGACACGCGGGATCAAATTGACAAAAGTAGCAGCTACAGGATACAAACACACACAGAGAGAATGTGTGTGTGTGTGTATGTGTGTGTGTGTGTGTATGTGTGTGTGTGTGTGTGTGTGTGTGTGTGTGTGTGTATGTGTGTGTGTGTGTGTGTGT
>JAOXYF010000001.1:18490288-18505952 GCA_028565775.1 Sternarchorhynchus goeldii | reverse complement strand
TCTATCTATCTATCTATCTATCTATCTATCTATCTATCTATCTATCTATCTATCTATCTATCTATCTATCTATCATCATCTGGTCACAGGAGAAAATCAGACATAGTTTACACCCAGTCATACTTCATATATATCGGATTAGAACTGATATACCAGCTGATTAGTCGGATTAGTACCTCTCCCAGAAACCTGGGAGCTTGAGGGCCCTCCACAGTATCTTAGCTAATCCCAGGACTGCACTTTTCTGGACAGAGATCTCTTATCTTGTATTTAGAGCTTGTTCTAGTGCTGCCATGATTTCATGCTATTTTGGTAGTATTTGTCCATATCAGCCACTTCCACTGTTTGGCAGTGATGCATACCGTATCATCTTTATACATTTATAGTACCTCCGTAAAGTATATAGTAACTTTATATTGATTTGTATTATATATATATATATAAATTTTTTTCCAAGTATTTGGAAAAGTTTATATAAGCACTACGGTTAGATTGCGACTGTAGCTTTCTCTTGTTTCTGCTCAAATTAGCAAACCATTCCCCAGACCACGTTAAACTCTCAGCTGTGCCAAAGAACTTCAACCTCAAACACAGCCACATACACACACACACACACACACACACACAAAAACACGCACACACAAGCTGACACCCCACCACACATACTCACCAGTAAGAAGTTGAAATATCACAAATGACCCTTTTTTGTTGCCAAGGTGCTGGATGGGCACTTTGTGCACTACTTTGCCCCAAAAGACCTGCCCATCGTTCCCAAAAACGTTGTGTTTGTGATCGACACCAGTGCATCCATGGTTGGCACCAAAATCAGACAGGTAATGCAAGATTAGACAGGTCATAGGAGCTGCCAATTTCCACTCTATAATTCTAAACGTGTGTGTAACGTGTGTGTAACGTGTGTAAAGCTGTAAAGTACAACTCTGAGCTCTAAGCAGCTGGAACTGAGGAGGAATGTCCAGTGTAAATGATATTACAACCTCACATGACCTCTCATGTCAGTTTGTTATTTGTCATGTATTGAAACAGGAAGCTGTAACAGAGTTGCTTTGGAGAGTGTGTGTGCATGTGTGTGTGTGTGTGTGTGTTGGGGAGGGGGGTGTTTGTGAGAGAAATGAATACTAACTTAACCTCTTAGAGTAAACTTTCTCATAAAACAAATCTCAGTGTGTATTTCAGTATTTCCCACCTTCATTTCCTTGCAACATGGTTCGCATTATTTCTGGCACTTTTTGCTCGGGCAGACGAAAGAGGCTCTCTTCACCATCCTGAGGGACTTGCGGCCAAACGATCGGTTCAACTTCGTCACTTTCTCCAATCGTATCCGGGTGTGGCAGCCGGGCAAACTGGTGCCCGTCACACCCAACAATGTGCGCGATGCCAAGAAGTTCATCTACATGATCTCACCCACTGGAGGTACCACACCTTATACACTCAGTCTCTCTGCCATTCCCTTACACTTGTACAGAATGACCAACATCATAATGTAACATCGTTAAGTAAAAAGCAGTGTGGGCTCTTCTTCACTGGGCAGCCATATTTCATGTCCTTAATGACTAAAATACGTTATCAGTGTTACACATTAAGATTTAAACCCACCACCCAAAGAATAATCTAAATTTGATTGTAATTTTATTTGATCAAGTTTTACACACAACCCTTTTACATGCAGCCTGCTGTTAAATTGCTCTTTTTCTCTGACCGTCTGCCACTCCCAGGAACAGATATCAACAGCGGCATCCAAGCTGGCTCTTCGTTGCTAAATGAATACCTGTCCAGCCCGGAGCACACGAATGGCAACAGCGTGTCACTCATTATTTTCCTGACGGACGGACGGCCCACAGTGGGCGTGGTCCAGACGCCCAGCATACTGGGGAACACAAAGGCGGCAGTGCAGGAGAGGTTCTGCATCTTCACCATCGGCATGGGAAACGACGTGGACTACAGGCTCCTGGAGCGCATGGGGCTGGAGAACTGTGGCACCTTGAGGAGAATTCCAGAAGAGGCTGACGTGAGCACCATGTTGAAAGGGTGAGGAGTCTGTGTGTGTGTGTGTGTGTGTGTGTGTGGGTGCTACAGTAAGATTGTGTTTACTCATGTGTACCTATAATTCACTGCACAGCCTAAAAGAACATTTCTGTGTGAGGAGAGCTTTCTTTTCAGGCTCAGGTCCAGTTTCTGTTTTCTGAGGTAATGAAAAGTAGGTATTGCGGAAATGACACTTTCAGCTTAACATGACCAAAATGCACCATTTTCTTCACTGCCTTTGTAGAGCAGTATGCATCTGTGTGTGTATGTGTGTGTGTGTGTGTGTGTGTGTGTGTGTGTGTGTGTATGTGTGTGTGTGTGTGTGTGTATGTGTGTGTGTGTGTGTGTGTGTATGCATGCTTGTGTGTGTATGTACACTGTTCATTGTCAGACACCTTCTGTCATGCCAGGCCTGCATTGCAATGCCAAAAAACAGCACATGGTTCTGAATATGGGGTTTACTGATGGAAATATGAAAAAATGTTGACAGACAAAGCATTTCTGCGAAATGAACATTTTTGCCACAAACTATGATGAGTTTTTAATGCATTGCAATTTCATTTGTGTGAATCTTGTCAAAGATTGATTTCTTACCAAGTGGAAGTCTCTTCTGCTTCTGTTTGTTTTCTGAGTCACAGGCGAGGTGTTCACACACACCCGAAAGTTCATTCATTACACATGGAGCCCTGAATGAATCCTGTTTGAGTGCCGTGTTGAGCTCTGAGTGACTCTGGAGACTGTCTGTCTCTTAGATGAATATGTATACGTCTGACCTTACAATTTTATCCACCACGGCCACATCTGACCATCTGTATCTACTAAATGAAACAGCCTTGTTTGCACCCAGTGAGGAGATGCCCTTTAGACCATTCAAAAGAAGGATGAAAGACTCTTTCGAGCGGTCATTGTTTTGAATTGTCTCCACAATGTGAACGAACAGCCACTCCAATAAAAGTGTCCTCCACCACATGGACAGTCCGATTCATTTCACATCCCGATTCATTTCACATCCCGATTCATTTCACATCCCGATTCATTTCACATCCCGATTCATTTCACATCCCGATTCTCTGCAGTCTTTGCCTGTTGAGGCAGGATTCGCGTTGGTGTGCGCTGTGCGCTCACTGCTGCATCAGCTAATGTCTCATTTATTTTTTACCTTGAGAGAAGACCCTCCCCCCACAACCCCCATCTGACAGCATTCCTTGGTTTTGTCTGGGAGTTTCTTGGGTCGCATTACCGATGCCATGCCAACACAGCTGCATCCCTCACCATGTGGGCTCAAATTAGAGGTGGGGGACAGCGTCAAACTGTCATAAGGAATATGACGTCTCCTGGATGACAGGAGCACGCTGCCGCTCCAGCACCCAGAGGCTGGTGACAGAGCTAGGCAACAGTGGAGCGCACAGCGCCAAGGCTGATGGATGGAATGGAGTTGGGAACTAACATGATAATGGTAGTAATTGGACCCGCCACTGATTCGGATGAACTGAGATGGCGTGTGTGATTGAGAAGATCAAGCGGAAAGGTTATCACATTACGATGGCTAATAACTGGAATCTTTATGCTGAAAATCCAGCCATATCCTTTACTAATCTGTGAAGTGTTAAAAATAAATGGGAGATGCGCATGTTAAAGTTAAGTTTTACTAACACACAAAAAGCCCAATTTTAGATTGGGGTATTAAGGGTTTGGAGGTTTACAAAGGTTTTTTGGCTAGAATTTGTTGCGTTTTCTGTTAGCTCATACTGCCTGTAGCATTAATCAGCAGTGGAGGTGACAGCTGAACCTGACAGCACTTGTCAGCCCTATATAAATCCACTGGCTTTTAGTGCCCACAATTATGAAATAGCAAACATCTGTCAACAGATGAAGACGTATCCCGCAGAGTCGCTGGAACAAAGCAGATTTGTCCAGATGCTATCCTTGCCCAGCACAAGGTCCAGACAAAACCTTCATTGAGGTTTAGATCTAGGATTTGCAGAGATTTTACCAGAAACTTGGAATATGAAATGAGGACAAACTGAATGTGCAGATCTTATGTGTTTATTTTGCTGAAATGCAGCTCCTCTCCTCGTTCTTCATCACAATTACCATCTTCATTCGCCTTAGGGGCCCTGTTTCCACCCTATATTAGTTTTGTATTACTCTGTATTACCCAGTCTTCTGGCCCCTCACCAGGCGAGATATGTTACCACGAGACTTGTTATGGGCAAGCTGCCAAACTCACACACACACACATCCTCAGTGGGCAATGCTTCCTGCAAGATGAAGGAGAAATAGCCACATTGTTTCTATCGAAGACGATCCTCCCCAGTTCTGTGAATTAGTGAAACCCCAGTGAACCCAGCTTGGGTAGACTGCTGTACATATGGCAGGGTATCAGAACAAAGGTTTGCATGTCCAGATGTGAGAGAACCGTCTTTCCCATCCCCAGCAAAAGTTCAACCTCTCTATGCCTGACATTTAATTCTTTTAATCCATGTACATAAAAGCCTGCTGGTAAGTGCATTATAACTAGTTAACCCTGAGAGCATAATTGCTGAAGTACACCATGGATCAACAGCTGCCTGAGAAATGCCTTTGGAATGTCTGATAAAACACTCCCTGTGCTAGTCTCTGTTGGTAACCAAAGACAGTCTTTGCATCAAATGTCCTTGAGGGCTCAAGAACAACTCTTTCTACATGTATTACTCCATGTACTGGGTGATGTGCATGTTTTTATAATTACTTCTCAGTCAGAGCTCATGAAGCAACTCCATCCCTCTTTCATCTGGGCTTCTGTGATTATACTCCACCTCTTTACTTATTGTAACCTTCTGTCTGACAATTACACTACGGCATGTCTGAAGAGGTAGGATGGGGTAGGTAGGTGAAGTGGGTATTAGTGAGTGGGGGCCTTGGCAATTAGAGGTTGAGGTGGTGGGGTTGGGAGGGTGGGGTTTGAGGGGGTCGTTGGGTGGGGATAGGCAGGTTAGGATGTTGGATGTTTATGTTGGCTGATCCTACCATGTAAAGAGTAACTCCTTGACAGTCATGGACGGAATACAGCCACTTCCTTGTGGCTCGCAGAGAGTGACCGTTTTTAAAAAAATTTTTATCCCCTGGACTGGAACCAAAGACGAGGGCCTATGTTTAGTTGCATGGAGGACGCTCCTGAAATAGAGCTCCTGGCTTCGGTCATGTGCGCACAAGTAGGAGGGTGAGCTGAGAGACTGGGACTACTGGAGCAACTTTACAGGGTGTCCTACTTAGCTACTGACGCAGGAACACCGCACCCCTTCCTCCACTGCGGCGCGATGGAGAACCATAAGGCAACATAATCTGATAGCATAAACAACAAGCTAATATGTGATTAGGAGCCACCTCATAATAGTCACACTAATCACATTTCAATTCCTGTTGTATCGAATTACTCTGATTTATTGTAGATCTTTAGGTCTTAGATTGAGATGGGGAAATTGCTTATACTTAATTTTATTCAGTTACGCTCTTTGTACTTAATGAAATTCAGGGTGGGGGGGGGGTTGACTTTATGGAGAGCAAAGAGTAAAAGACAAGGTACATGAGAAATTTGACAGCACTGCTCATACTATATGGGACAGAAGAGAGTGTGTGTGTGTGTGTGTGTGCACACACACTCACAGTTAGCCTTAGCTTCTTTGTTCAGATGCTACTTTTAGCACAATTCGGTAATGCAGTGCTCTTCACCTGCTGTTCAGTCAGTTCTGTGGATGACCATCTTTCTTCTGTACCACTTAACTGATGCCATCTGCAGGACTACAGCCACATTAACTCCAAAGTGAGTCAAGTGTCATGAATAATAGGTAATTATGAGTAGCAGTAATTATTCTTAATTATTAAAATTTTGCGTATATGGCCCTTTGTGCCATTTTCACACATTTGACAAGCATTAGACTGAAAAGAACATTTCACAATGTTTATTAAACTATAATGTGAATAAGTGACAAAGTTGGGTTATTTAATGCGCTGCGGTAGTTTTGGTTTCCTTGCTGTTTTGAGTGATTATTGTATGGTTGGGTTATTTGATGCACCTTGGTAGGTTGGTTTGGTTTTGAGTGATTTTTGCACGGTTGCAAAGCTCTTGCCGCGAGTCCTGCTGCGTATGGTGAAGCAAGCTAAAATGGCTGCACATCAGAGCTGTAGTCCTTCAATGCCAAGCCTGGGGCTCCTGCCCTGATCGACCCAGGCATCGTACGTCTTCATCCTAATCTCAAATGAATTGCCACTTAAGAAGAAATTGTTATAAAGCATCTTGTGGTTTTCTTAAAAGCTTCCATGTTCCACATACAAAAACAGATTAAGATCACCCTGAGAAATAGAAAGGCAAATCTTTGAAGTTATAATTATACCCTCATATATGAAGTACTTGTGGGAGTTGATGGAAGTTGCCAAAAAACACTACCACAGTTGTAATTTTGTACTGTTTGTTGGTTTACTTGATAGCTGAACACCTAGGAGTCTTTCATTTCTTGAACAGCTGAAGATTTTTTAAAACATCTTTTCAGAAAAAGAGAGAGAGAGAGAGAGAGAGGAGAGAGAGAGAGAGAGAGAGAGAGAGAGACAGAAGAGATTTTAAACAAATCATCCAACATCCTTGTAAGCCCTCACCTTTTTCTACCACATGAATCATAACATAATGTTGAGTCTTTTATGCAAACATGGCTTCCACCTGCAGCAATGCCTGACTGAATCCCTGCAGCAAACCAAAGTGGGATCTCGTAAGATTTAAAACGGCTTTAAACTAGATAAAAGAGAGAGAAAGAGAGAGAACAGGAACCAAGATGGTCATAGTCACACCGAGTCACACAAAAGGTGATGCAAAAATTCATCAGAATGCTTCAGGCAGGGAGTCACACATGGTCCTCATAACTCATACTCTGTTCCGGCACTGTTACAGCGACACCCACCCGTGAATACTCCACCCACCCCGTGACTACTCCACCCATCCCCTGACTACTCCACCCAGCCCCGGAACAGAGGGCCTGCCACAGCGGTACCCATGAGCCTTCATCTGCTCATCCACCCAGCTCAACTCCTCCATCTCCTCTCCTGCATTTACTCTCTCTTCAACTCTATACTACACACACAGACAGAGGAATGCACAGCATACATATTCATGCATAACTTCCCTTACCCCATGTTATACACCCAAGACATGACTGGGAAGAGGAGGGGCAGAGGGAGGAGCAGAGGGAGGAGCAGAGGGAGGAGCTTAGCAACAGAAGGACAGAAGTCATGCTTTAAGGAGTGGAACAGAGAGGGTATGTGTGCAAGTAACACCAATCCTCTCCCACAATAACACACCCCGTGATCTGGCGTTTGCTCCCAGAGCTGCTGCCCTAGAATGTCTAATGTATTCCTCCTCAGCAGAAGAGATGATCTCATTGTGTCAAAGTCTGGGCTTTGAGGAATTGCTCCAAAACACGGGAACCTGAGCACTAAATCCAGAACTGTACTCTTTTGTCCTGTACTTTCTCTCCTGCTCCCTTTCTCTCTTTTCTCTACATCTCTCCCTCTCCTGTTTTCTTTCTCCCACGTCTCTCTCTCTCTCTCTCTCTCCTCACCATATCTTTCAACCTTCTTCCCTCCTGAACAGATGTTAACGGTAGCCAGTCTTCAGTCTTTAAAACACCTGCGTTAGCGGGACATTTCCAAAGTGGAATGCTCATTCACTACAAGCTGGGGTTCCGGGGGGATCCGGGGGGGATCTGCGTAAACGCTGCCGTTTGCTTGCTTGTGCGAGAGCCTTGCAAGCTCCCTGCACTCATAGGAGTGTCACACAGAAGAGGGGGTGGCAGTTCTGGCTAGTGCTTCAACTCCTCGCTTGGCAACCGTTGCTGGATGGGAGTCAGGAGGAGGCAACGGGAGGTGCAGGCTCACTTGATGGATGTTACAGATCATTGCAGGACTATATTGCAGTGCAGCAGTGCAGCCAAGTAATTGAAGAAGTGAATACCCTGAATGATGATGAAATGGAACACAGTTAATGGGGTTAAATGGGGGATCAGTGAGACCTTATTTCAGAGGTTACAGCTTTGGTTATACATGTCTCTCACTAGCCTCACACAATACTTGAATCAAATGTATTTGTAATGTGCTGTTCTGTCCAATAATTACTCTGAGTCAAAATATTCCTCAATAGGATTAAATTGCATAAATAAAGATTAGGGAGATTAAAAATATGGAACATAGCCTACACATCTCTGACAAGACATGTAGTTTTATTTATGTATTTTCTTGCGTGATTTACAAACCATGAGAGTTGAGCACCAAACAATAACGCATTTGTAGATAGTACAGACCATCCAAGCATTTGATCTTTTCAAGCAGAAATGTATGTCTGTTTGAAGAGGTGGAAGGTGACAATTCCTCCATTGCCCTCCAGGGGGCAGCACTGCACACTGTTCTCCAGCTGCCACAGGCTCATTGAAGATCCCAGCACTGCAGTGTGCTACTGCAGCAGGTGCAAGAGTTCCACCCTCCTCTTACACAGAGCTGTGCCTGAGAAATCTCTCTCTCACACACACACACGTCTCATGCACGCATATACTGTACACACATACACAAAATCATGCGCACAAGCACACACTAACAATGTACACAATAAAACACAGACTACCTGAGCTAAATTATGATATTGGCAGTACTCACTCAAATCTGTGTGGACTGCATTAGGGGTGGAGGCTAAGTTCACATGCACATATGATCACTGCTTGATTCATAGCCAGGTACAGACCCTGCAAAGAGGGAAGATCTGCTTACAACACTATGAATGAATAAAGTCACACATACATAGTGCGTTTCTCACTAACCAAGGATGCTTTACAATACATGACATGTTCACATCCGATCAACATACCAAGCTATGAACATACCATGACCTGGTTATTCCTTTCATGATATGGTTTGCCGAAAACTGGTTCACAGCGAGCAAGCCGGCGACTGTGGGCCGGATGGATGTGTCGAGCTTGGTCTGAGGGTGTGCCTCGCTGGAGACACGGCCTTGCAGTACTGTTGATCTCATTCCGCTTTCTGTTGCCTTGTCATGTTGGATCCCGTTCAACGCTTGATGGACCATGCTTGCCAGTGTTACCTTGGGAACATTGCAGAAATTGTTTTTTCCAGAATTTGTGGAAATGACTAGCTAACAGAGAGGGCAGCAGCATCTGAAGATACACGGTGGCAGTCTGATAATCTGTGGTTTGCCTGGACTCTTCCTACTGTGGTAGGTGCACAGGTGAGAAATGGGACCAAGACAGTGTAGACAGTTGATGGTGATTCATTAGAAACAAGGTGGAATTGCAATGAGAAGACGACCTGCTTGTGTGAATAGGACCAGGGGAAACAGAATCTAACACCTGTAATGAAAGCCAGGTAAGATTGAACTATATTTACTCTGGCCATTAAACTCATAGGAAGCACTGACAGTGGACAGAGGTGTGTGTGTGAATGAATGAATGAATGAATGAATGAATGAATGAATAACATTCAATGCATACGTATTTTCATTGCTTTTAAATTAGCAAAGATCTTTGCCTTGGTTTCCTACTGCATGCCGCTGATGAAGTAAAGTCCAGGCACTGGAAAAAACAACCTACCAAGCATCACACACCTGCTCAAAAGCTGTCGCATGAGTTAATTATCCATTCATATGAGCAGCGATCTTGTCATACCTAATCATCACTGCTTTTGGACTATGAACACCGGCTCTCATCTGAAAGAGCATAGGGCTCTGATGCAGACACTCCTAATCTGCACGATAGAAACATCATCTAATTGGGTCCTGAACCGCTCTTTGAATGTGACAATAGAGTGTGTGATTTGTTTGAATGGGGTGTGATGTGTACGCAGCAGCTTCTCTGTAAGCCTGCAACCGACACAAGCGCACAACTCATTAGCAGAGGAGTATTGTGTGTCTGCAGTCCACTCTGAGCGCAGTAAAGAAACTCATCATGAAAGCCATTTTAGGATTTAAGATTGCATATGTTTGGCCTATAACTACTACAACAGCAGCGGACTAAAGATTTTAATAATATAAAATGGTTTAACACATGCCATTTTTTACCTCTCAGCAAACAAAGGTAACACATAAACATCCCCCATTTCACTGGATGCTCAATCTAATTAAATCCCAGATTTTGACTCTAGAAAATTAACTGTGGAAAAACAAAAGGAAAGAAAATGAAATGGCACACAGGCAATCTGAAACTCTCTCTCCCCTACTCTCTTGCTCTCTGTTCCTCATTCTCTCCCATTCCCTTTCTCTTCAATGATCCCTTGCAAGATTACCTACCCTGTACACAAGGAGTACACATAGGAAAATGCTCTCTCAGTGCGTATTCAAAAAGCACTGATATGCGGTATCATCGGGTGGTGGAACCCTTGGAGTGTTCAGTTCTTCTCCAGAGGACTTGACTCATAGACCCTGGATGCTTGATCCGACCCATCCTTTCAGTGTGCACACCACTGCCCTCCTGTGGGGGCATCTCTCCACCTCCACCTCCGACTGACCCTGGAGGACTGAGCGGAGGACACAGGGGCAGAAGTGAAAGAGCCTCACCCTGGAAAATCATGGAGGACATGGATGGCTCTGAGGAGAAGCATCCTACTCATTTATCTACATTGTGCATGAGAACTGTCCAACAAGCCTGAAACATCTAGCATCTGGTGTGGGCTTATGTAATGCCCAACCTGTGTCTGAAGGCTGGAACACAGGAAGGATCCGATTTACACTGTGCATGATGTAATGCACCAACCTGATCTCACATAGAATTTGGATGAACCAGTTTAAGCAAGTGACATTTTCTGTGCGGATTCCATTTTCTTTCATTTCTCTTTTTGTGCTTCTCTCTATTTTTTTTTCCATTTCCCCTTTCTTACTATATCTCTTCACCTCTTACTATCTCTTTGTCTCTTTTCTATCCCTCGTCTCTCTCTTTCTCTCTCTCTTTCTCTACATCTCTCTCCAACCTCTGTGAGATAAAAAGTTCCATCACAGAAATTGGAATAATAAAAAGAGATGTGCCGACCACAATATTCACGAGAGTATTCCAGAATATCCAGGCTTCATCTCAGTGAGACCAGTGAGAAACAGTAGCTCAGGTTTCATCTCAGTGAGAAACGGTAGCTATGGTTTCATCTCACCGAGATCAGTGTGAAACGGTAGCTCAGGTTTCATCTCAGTGAGAAACGGTAGCTCAGGTTTCATCTCAGTGAGAAACGGTAGCTCAGGTTTCATCTCAGTGTGATCAGTGAGAAACGGTAGCTATTGTTTCATCTCAGTGAGAAATGATAGCTCAGGTTTCATCTCAGTGAAATCAGTTAGAAATGGGGGTTCAGGTTTAACTGCAAAAAAACAAGGTAAGACAAAAAAGAACAAATCCTCAAATCCAGCACCAGCACCACCACCTGCAACCTCTTACATTTAGAATCTGAAACATACACAAACACACTGTTTAAAAGCAGTATTATAATCCCATTTTTCCTCATCTAACCTGTTACCTGCAAGACAGTTACGTGGTTGTATGGTTGTACATATGACGCAGTTACGTCACAGTTAAGAGTAAATTAAATATTTTATCAATACTAAACTCTGTTGTCATAGTGTGCCTGCAGTCTGAAACTATACTAACAATTGTGTTCGTTTAACACACATCTGTAACGCAGACTAATGTACGCACCTCACAGTGAAGATATATGACGCTGTAGTCTGTGCTCATACACACAGAGCAGAACGCGGTTTAAATCCAGGACTAAATCGACATTACCTCATCCCTTTTGTTTTGTGCATTGTGCATGAGCGCGTGTCCGTGAACGGAAAAAGCACCTCAAGCTACAGCCAACAGCCGTTTTATAGCAGTTTATCGAGGTTCACTGAAATGTGAACTGTCGTGACCTAACACTCACCCCCATTAACGCTAGATTTTGTATGTTCAGTATTAAACGGTTTTTCGTCCTGTCATTTTTGCGAGCCCTATGATTCCTTGTGACTTAAAAGACATTAAGGACCGCAATGCGCTTTCTTTAGGATAAAAAAAAATCGATAATTTTTATGATATTTGTTTTGGATGCGTGTCTAAATGTGGATGTTTTTATGCGCGTGCCAACGTGCAGGGGAACGCATGCGCATAATTTTACACCATAGATATGCTGTCATACGCAGGCAGGCATATATGTATATATATATATTTTGTGTGTGTGTGTGTGTGTGTGTGTGTGCATATATATATATATATATATATATGTTACGTTACGTTACTTGGGAGTCATCACCTCGGCTCCACTCCTCACAAAGAAAAGGAGTCACAAGGTTTAGAAACTCTCTCTCTCTCTCTCTCTCTATCTCTCTCTATCTATCTATCTATCTATCTATCTATCTCAAAGGGAAGAACTGAATTTTAAATGTCCATATGTCCTCGAATCAAAATTGAAAAGCAAAATGCTACGGCGATACGGTCTTGAATGAAACTGCAGAAATACGGCGAGAGAGCAGGGTGTCAGCCGTTGGAACCATATTTATTTGTTTCTTTCGTTATTTATTTGCTCGCAGTGTGTTGAGCTGCTACTCTTTTTCATGTGGGTTTTACTGCAGATGGTACCTTCTTTCATCTTCAGTTAATTAAACGATCTGCATTCGTTAATGGAAAACAGGACCCCCTTAATTCTGTTCTTGGACAGGCATTATTTTAATTTCTAACCTCGTGTATTTCTAAAATAATCATAACAAGACATTAGTTTTAACAGTCCAACAGTAATATTACATACTGAGATTGTTATTTTCTTTCTTCTAGAGGTTTAATGCAGTTACGCAATATCAGTGCTCTGAACTGAAAAAACCTGAAAATATCAGGTTTGCAGAAACGTTTGCTTTTAAACACTGTCACACATATGTGTAGCACAAGAGAACACTATTAATAAGGACAGAAAAGTTTTTACACAGTTATGCACCGCTGTCTAGTATTTCTTGCAGCACGTATGGTTAGGGGCTAAAAGCAGGCGTGATTTGCTCTTTGACTGTAGGATTCCTGGGCCTTCACACGAGATTATTGACCTGTACTGATTTTATCCAGTGCAGGGAGTGGAACTCGCTCTGCAGGACTGTCATACTTCAAATCAGACCTTTCGCTGTCATTATCTCCTCTCTCTCTCTCTCTCTCTCTCTCTCTCTCCCCCCCCCCCCCCATTCCCCTCCATTTCTGCAGCAGCCTGTTGCGCTCTCGGCCTGTGGGGAATCCTAACAAGTTCTTTTGATTTTCTGCCAGCGCTGTGAGTGAGCTGTGAGTTCTCGGATCCTGAGATGATGAATTGGACATTGGTGGTGGCCCTTTCTCACCCGCCCCTGGTACGGGAGTAGGGAGACACAGCTCTGCTGGTCATTCCAGTGCTGTCCAAACCCAAACCCTCTTTAACCCACGTGGTGCTACACACCTGTCTTATGCCCCCTCACTCTTTCCATGTTGGCAGGCTACTGTATTATTCTTTATATGGCCATATATGCATTAAGAAGGGTTCTTTGGTTCCTACTAAAAGAGTAATGTTAATAATTAATATAACTTTGTCCTGTATGGACTGAGGTCTATTAGATTGGGTAGTGGCCATTTCTTTATGGCTATATCTGAGTATTGCAAAGGCCTGTAGTAGATCTGTTGTAAAATTATATCAATATTTCCGTCAGATCCAGTTAGGATTGTTGCACTGCCACCTTAAGGATACTGGAATAAGGAACTGACCTGCCTGCGTGCACAGATGTAGCATAACATTTTGCTGGGTGTGGTTTTATACTTTTGATGTTCTTCAAAACCAACCAGCATTGTGGTGCACATTTCTTGGATAAGTGATGTAGTGCCATGCATGGATGGATTTTTCATTTTACTGTTTGGGGGACAATCAACAAACATTTCTCAATTCCTGAAGGGCACGCTAAACATGCTGATAAAAGTACTGTTGGATTAAATGTCTATAGGGGAAGTGCTTTTACATGCAGTAAGCAATAATGAATATACTATAGAACATTAGAATGTACTATAAGTTGTTCTTGAACAAAAATATTACTGTTACCATGTACAAAGGAAAAAGCACTTTTCAGACATCATGTATCATAAATATATGCCTGGTGTTTGTATCTATGCAGCTACAGGCAGCAACATTGATGCGCAAGATCCAGCTGCAAGGTAATGAAGAAAACAACATTGTTTAGATATTGTTAATGTGTTTTATTGTGTTCAGTGGTAGAAGTAAAGAAAAATGTCTGACACATCCTTTGTTTTAAGTTGACCGTTGCAAAGTATTACTCACTTGAGGTATCACCACACTGTATTATTACATCTGACAATCCATTACAATCCTGAAAGTTTTGCATGAGATTGCATGACAATGTGACTGCACAGGTTTCAGTGTACATGATGAGCTTGGCTCTGACCAGCCCTTGCTTTTGAAGTGTGAGGGAACGCTTTGAAAAGAGTTACAGTCCTGACGAACACTCTGTCTTTTACTGGGATGCACACACTTCAACAGCAGGCACTATAGACAGTGCATAGGGCTTGACCAGCACATGCAGGGAAGGCCTCACATTCTGCATCCCATCTGATCACAGGGGTCCTCAGGGGAACAAACGTTTTTCTTTGCCCTCGTCGCATTTTCAGAAATGCATTTTACACGGTATAAGAGTATGAAATGTGGCCCGCTTGCAAATATTGCCTTGTTTTGCAGGTCTGCAAAGGTCATGAATTGTTGCCTCTATTTTCATTTGGCTTATTCATGAGGCTGCCGGCACAAGACATTTGCTCTCCTGAGATAAGCCTATTCATGAGTCATTTGGTTGTGTGACTTCCAAATAGACGTGCAATCTGATTTTGCATGAATTACCTTTGGTGCCCCTTTAGAAAGCGAAGTGTTATTTGAAGTCCTTTCTGCTACGTTATGTCATAACCACTCAAGTCGGCATCTGCAACATATCATTTTTAATCCATCATAAGTGCCCTTCATTTGGTTCCACAGCGTGGCAGCCCAGTCGTTGTGAAGAAGGGTGTGAAAAGGTGAGACCTAGAGTGAGTTGTGCCCAGCGTTGATCACAAAACGAAGGCATGCGCTTTGTCTGTAGGGCTTTGCACAACTCCTGGCTGACCTGTTGTTTAAAGGGGCTGCTTTGCTTGTTCCTCAGGGGGATGCCTGTTCAGCATTGCTAGCGGTGCAGAGGCAGCATCTTCTCAGTGGCACTTCTGAGCCCTTTCCTTTGCCCTGATGAGGTTGTGATGTGAGGTGAAGGGCCAAAATCAATCATGGACCGTGATTGGGCAACTTTTATAGCGCCGTTTGAACGCGCCTCGACCTTGTGCACATGCAGTTAAAAGTCACCTCAGCCTCCTCAGCTGCTACCATACTCATCCTGAACAGAAACATCCTACCATACTCACCATGAACAGAAACATCCTACTATACTCACCATGAACAGGAACATCCTACCATACTCACCATGAACAGGAACATCCTACCATACTCACCATGAACAGGAACATCCTACTATACTCACCATGAACAGGAACATCCTACCATACTCACCATGAACAGGAACATCCTACTATACTCACCATGAACAGGA
>JAOXYF010000001.1:18459108-18471744 GCA_028565775.1 Sternarchorhynchus goeldii | reverse complement strand
AGAGAGAGAGAGAGAGGAGAGAGGAGAGAGGAGAGAGAGAGAGAGAGAGAGAGAGAGAGAGAGAGAGACCCCTTTTGATATGTTAATAAGAAGAGGGAAGCAAAAGATCATTTGTCAGATCAAATGTGAGCCATTACATGAAGCCTGTGGAGGAAGAGCAACTGAGTGAGTGAGAGATTGACAGACAGACAAAGAATGAGGGAGAGAGAGAGAGAGAAATGGAGAGAAAGGGGGGAAAGGAAAGAGAGATGAAATTAGGGCTCAGCTAATATGAAGCCACTTTTCCTACTTGTCAGCATCACCTAGAGTTACAGATGGCTGCAGATCCTTCATTTGCACCCTTATGAATCTGTAATCAATAATGTTCTTCTCTCACTCTCATGCATCACATTGTATACCATACTTGAACAAAATTGTCAGCAATTATTCCATGTACAAAAGCATGTGCCCTTTCATTAGAATGCAGAACCTCATACATTTCATTAGCGAGCATTTGTTCCCGATGACATACGTTTGTCTGGCCGTGTCTGTAGACAACATGACGTCTGCTAGCACCACGATACTGCGAATGGCCCTAATTGTTTGAGTGGTGTTGAATTAGGCTTAACAAACAGGTGAATCAAAAATAATCATTGTACCAGCACAGCATCAATGCAGTCGCCTTCATCCTAAATCAAGTATTTTTCAGTTGTTTTGAATAAGACAAATCCCAGAATCACATGCTATTCAATAAACACAAACATTTAATACGTCATCTAAATAAACACACACTGAATCAACTGAAAATCACTTAGATTCTGGATGTCACAAGCATTCCCAAAACAAGCCTTGTACTAACAGCATGGAAAAAGAAACATTTCAGTAACTCCTGTTCCTTTTATAAAAACTCCATTCCGTTTCAACTGGGAACATTCAGTGGTCAGAGCAAGCTTTCCTCCATCTCTGAGTTGATGTTACTCTGCTGCTGACCACAGAACTGTTGTCATGGATAATCTCTAGACCTGTCTGGAACCTTCCCAGTCCTCCTGAGACCCTCCATAGGCTTCTTGCGTCAGCTGCTGTTTTATAATATTCTAGTATTTTCTATAGTTTGTATTTCTGGATTATTACTGAATATGGATGTTCCTAAGGTTTTTTTCGGTTTGATTTTGACCCTTGCCTGTCCAGTGGAGGTTTATTAATACTTGACAGGTTCTCTGACAACACATACAAAAGTGACAAGTACTTTGCCTACCACTCTCAGATGCTTATATCAATTGTGAACAAACCCATCACCAAGACACGGGTGGGAGGTATAGGAAGTGGTGTCGGATACCTCACCCCCGTGGGCTATACCTTAAAAAAAACTTCATGAAGAAAGAAAAGGTAAAAGGCGTTATGCGGAATCTTTATGAACGCTGCAGCAGTGCAGCAGGCTGAATTTCGGTCTAACCTGTTGCCCTGGGTTACCCTGGGCTACTGTCGGTGTGTGCAGCAGCTAATCATTTTGAAGATAGACATTTCAAACAGTACTGAAGCACATTGCTACTATAATTATCTTTCCTTGGTCTCCGCACAAGATTAGAAGCCCCCGGCTTTCTCTAGTTTCAAGGGAAAGATAATTAAATGCAGTCCTCACAGCGCTCTACCGCAGCGATAACGTGGCGCACATTTTAAACGCTTTCGCAATAAATCATGCGCTCCGGACTGATAGCGGCTCGAGCGAACGTCAAGCCATGAGATCGCGTCGTGACCTGGGAATGAAAAAAAAAAACAGCAGCACCACCACCAAAACCAACAACACCACCAACAACGGGGATATCCAGTTCAGTTGGCACGGCTTGTGCGCGCCCGTACAAGCATGTATATCCGGAGCCGCGTACGTTTCCATTCTGTATACCACGCTAAGGACGGTGCGTAAAAAAGCACGAATCGCTGCACTGCTGAATAGCGTACAGGTGACTATCTCTCCCCGAATTAATGAAATCGTGGGTGGACCAAGTTAGCAGTAGCACTGACAAGACACATTATGTAAAGCATCATACAGGATTCTGCTATTGCCCACTGTATCAGTACAACCTGGACTATGAGTTTCGTCCTTTTCTCTATAATAGTTTTCACATGATCAAAACAGTGAAATTTAGTTAAAATATCCATTTGTTATAGATAAAATATTAGAGTTGTGAATTCTGATCTATATTATCTATATGTCGAAAGGCTTTTGCTCAGTAATAAGTTTCCCTTGTATGTATTTCTTATAATGTATTGGTGGTGGTGGACTTGAGCAACAACACCTTATCTAAGATCAGCAATTGCTTTTCCCCTTTAGTACTGAGAATAAATACACACCAGGGCCTGAGAGTGCACCTGCTTTAATGCCTTACATCAGACGTAAGCCGCATCGCTGCGTTAATGTGAGTAGCTATATAACTGCCAAAAGACGGTATAAACGCCTACGAGCCACGTTCTCTGTGGAGTCCGTCCGTTCCCCTTAGGTCAGCAACAAAGGAGTTAACTCGGACTTTATAAACAGTCCGACAAAAGTGCAGTTAGTTTTCTTGGGCAGCCATGTGGAAGTATCAACTAAATATTGAACAAACTGCCAGCCACTGATTAAAACAAAATCAGCCAAGCAGATCTCTTTTGTCACGCCCTATGTTTGACTAGAAATGACATAGAATTAGCATACTGTCATTTTTCACTCTAGTGTGGATTTCGTACTTTTATGAAGTTCAGTTTATTTCTTCGGAATGTTTCTTTTTAAACCTTAGAGTTCACTTGTTACTGTACTTTGTCATGCATCTTCAGTAATTTCTTTAAAAAACATACGCATTTAAAAATAACCACCCAGTACACATATAGAATCGTTTTCAGGTGGTATTTAACTTGTATTAACTGTAAACACTAAATCTTTTTTAAAGAGACGCCACGGCTCGAGTTCATGCCTGTCTTCCGAAGGAATAGGTAGGAATGGGGGGTTGTGCGTCCACAGCTGCCAGACTCTGATAAGAGCCGCAGGGCAGAAAAGCCGAAATGTCTCTGGTGTGATGGTGAGCCGAGCGCAGCGACTCTTAGATTACACCGACCGGCCTCGCGCACCGCGCTCGGAGGGGTTTTCGCGAACGCAACAGTCGCTAAAGCGCAGCGCCGCGTGCTCTGACAGCGTCGGCAGAGAGGGTCGCGCGGTCTCACGTCTCGCCTCTGTTCATGATTTGGTGCTTCGACTGCGTTTGGGCGCTCGGCCCAAAAACACAGCATCGCGGATTTTTCTGTTCAGGGGAGACAGCAGGCTTCCTTTCAGGAAGCTGTGCATAGCACGAATTGTTGCTGTTCTGAGCACAACAGAGCTTTAGCTTAGTGAACTAAGGGAGTAGCAGCAACAATAAATTACGATCTTTGTTTAAATGAATAAATAAATTGCACCACAAAAATATTAGACAAAAAGGCAAAAGGGAAAGCTACACTGAGAGTAGGATACATTATTGAAATAATTAAGGGGCAGTTCTTGAATTAGTAGATTGATCGATAGGGGATTTGGGATGAATAATATCTCTCGTGTGGCTCGTGCGGGAACGTGAGTTGGCACTGGCACACCACTGCATATAGACAGCATATTAATAACGTTCTCAAATCTGTGAACGAACAATATGATTCTGAGAAATACAATCACATCTGTGCCACATGACATTTGGCCCAAAATTATATTGATTTGGTGCGGTTGTAAGCCAGGCACTATCCTTGGTTTAAAAAGGGAAGCGAATCTCAAAGGTCAGTCTTTTCATGGTCGCCAGTTTTGCCCGCGGTGCAGCACACAAAATACAGTCTGTGCTCTCTGACAGTGGGTTTCCGCCGAATCCCCAGCCAGCCCCTAAAGCGAGAGAATCCTTCACCAGCATATCCAACTCCTTAATCTGCCTGTCAGCGAATCTAACCTTTCTCATCTGTACGTGCAGTTACGACAGCGCTGCCCTTAAAAGGACACCTCAAACCGTTTGAAAACATGGCACAGATGCCACAGCGTTTGACCCCGAAGATGAAGCGATCTCTTCTGCTTAGCATGCAAATCATTCTTCATGCAGCGTGTTTCGGCCGTGCGCTTTGGCTGCTGCTCATGCTGTCTGCCAGCGCCCGCTCTTCGGTCCTGCAGCTGCATCTTTTTTGGTTCGATTCAGTACACGTCAGTCATTCGTGAGGCTCGCCCGGGGACCTTACATGGCAGCAGCCGTTGCTACCTTCGTCCAAAAAGAGTAAATATAGTTATATAATTAATAAATAAACAAACTAACAAATAAATAAATAAATAAATAAATAACCAAGAAACGAATTCCTATTTTACACACAACGAACAAAAATGGCTAAGGTGAGAAGGTAAACACTCCAGTGCTTTTATTAGAGTACATATGAATGGACTGAGCACTGAACATTTACATTGAACATTTACATTGAACATTTACATTGGCTAAAGCTACAGCAAGTAAACAAAAATAAGCCTCAGGTGAAAAAACAATAAACTGGCTCTCTCTCTCACACACACACACACACACACACACTCATTACAGACTCCTATCATATATAACAGCATTACACTCTCCCTTCTACTCAGTTATGGTAATAATATCTTCCATTTGACCACTTTTTACCTGAGAACTGCAGACAGAGCTTTATAAAATTATATGAACCATCACAAGGAGGAACTAAAGCTGCCAGCTTGGGAGTTGGTGGGAGTAAATCTCCGGGGGGGGGGGGGTGATGGGGGGGTGGTGAACGAATCACAGGGGCATCCAGACCACTGAGATGAGAAGTCCTAGAGTTTGAGGATACCACTGCAGAAACAAAGATGTCATGGTTATGACATCGGCCCTGCTAAGAGCCGTCAAATTAAGCTGCGATGAAGACTGTGAAAACAAAACACAGCAATCTTAACTGACTTTTCCCAGGTTGGCATCAAATAGAGTCTATGGTGCTTGGTGGGAAATAG
The DNA here is from genome assembly GCA_028565775.1 of Sternarchorhynchus goeldii. Classification (NCBI taxonomy): domain Eukaryota; kingdom Metazoa; phylum Chordata; class Actinopteri; order Gymnotiformes; family Apteronotidae; genus Sternarchorhynchus; species Sternarchorhynchus goeldii. The sequence goes on along the minus strand of JAOXYF010000001.1, from coordinate 18,466,787 downwards.
GGCACCTCATTACTGAACTACTGTGTGCTTTTAAAGATATATGAGGCCTATAGACTTGAGCTGCATTTCATCTTTATTCTGAGCCTTATCAGCTTCATGTCCTTTTCTTATATTCCAGCGCTGATTCTGGATGAACAGAACAAATGCACAGTGAAACTTAATGTCTTCCAGCTCTGGTTTAAAGGGTTAGGGTTAGGAGATCCATCTGTTCTATACCAATCAATTCTATATTTGCTATTTGCATTACTTATATAAAGGATTACGTGCATATAAAATCAAATCAAATCAAGTTTTATTTATATAGCGCCTTTTATAACAGATGTTGTCTCAAAGCAGCTTTACAAGTGTCTGAGTCCAAGCCCCCAGTGATCAAGCCAAGGGGCGGCAGTGGCAAGGAAAAACTCCTTAAGAGCGTGAGGAAGAAACCTTGGGAGGAACCAGTGTATATGTATATGTGTATACAGAGCAGAGCAGTCCAGGCAGCTACAGTATATCTCTGTCAGAGCAGTCCAGGCAGCTACAGTATATCTCTGTAGTAACGTTTTTTGAAGTGCCAAAAATGTGATGTGCTCACTGCTCACACGCATCACATGACCATTCGTTTTTGCGCAGTGTGAACATTTGTAACCTATAGATGAACAGTTATTAATAGTTTATTTAAAATATGACTGTTACATGACTGTTACATGACTGTTACATGCTTATGAAGTATTTATTAAGGGAATATCATTACAAACATATTTAACATTTATTACAAGGTTGCGATAATTACTTTTTTATCAACCATTTAGTACAAGGTTGTAATCATTAATTTTTTATAATGCATTTAGAAAGACACTGGCAGCGTCACTCGTGGGACACTGTGGGCATCTCCAGTGTGTAAATTGCATTAGCAGTCTGACAGAAACTGGATTAACATCATTGCACGGTTTCCCTTCAACACAGCAGTGCCGCTTGGTAACTACAGGCTGGGCTGTGAGTGCCATGGCTGGCCTGGAGGCAGCATGTGCTCTTGGCTTTGCCAGTCTTGCCAGTCTTGCCAGTCTTGCCCCGATCCCAAGCCACCTGGCAAAGAGATGCAGTTTTAGAAGAAAATCTGCTCGTGCTCGGCTACCCCGGCAAAAACGAGAGACCGTAAAGCACTTGTTAATGTGTGGTGCATCAAATGAGAAAAAAGTTACCCATTTGGAAAGAGTGACAGGGTGAAAGAGAGAGTGGTCACAGCCAATTGAAAGCAACCGCAGGCTTATGTATTAATATTCAAATGTTTTAATATTCGAATCAAATTGTTTTATGTGGCTGTGACACTGACTGAAATGTCATCTGAACAAATGAACAGCACAACTGATGGCTGCAGCAGCATTATTATGTTGATAAAGCAGAGCAGAAGGATGTGCTATGAGGCGGTGCGGGGGCGTGGCCAGGAGGAGGGCGGGGCCATGCAGAGCGCCAGGATGAAGGAATTCTGAAATTCAGCATACATTACGGCCTGATTTCATTTCACTTCTGCACAGCCGGTGAATTCCGTCCCTCACGCAGCACTTTCCCCTGTTAGCTTTAAATGACAGCTCTTCACTGTTTAGCAGGTAGCATAGAGATTTTCCTTGCTGTTCAATGATGTCGACTCCACAGTGTAGTAGTAGGTGCTGTTTATAGCCCCACCCCCACCTGCAAAATATATTCCGCCTTTTCCTCTTTGAGCAGAATAAGTGCTGAAGATACTTCTTAACTTGGAGTGAGCAGACACTGGTGTACAGCCAGCTGTTTATCCTGTTTTTTAGCCTATAAAGTATTTATCATGGTAGTTGGCAGAAACATGGATTGATAATTATGACAGAATAGAAATAAGGCTGATTTTCTGCCTGTTTGCATTGCCTCTGAATGTGTGGGTGCACCACGTGTCAATTAGACCAATAATAACAGTGATTAATGGTGAATGACACTTCTTTGCATTAATGCAGTAAGATTGTTGCTGCTGGCTTCACTTCTTATTAACTGTGTACAGTGTTGTGTACAGTGTGTTCGACTGGGAAGACTGTGTCCGGTGAAGGGAACAATAGTGGTAAATGTTACGTAAAGCTATCTTTTGTGTTAGCGTTGACACGTGCCGTGTGCGTTTGCACCCGTGAGCGTGGGTCGTGCACACGTTTGGTGCGTGAGCCTGCAGCAACGCTCCAGGTTTCATGCATGTGTTAAACCCGTTTGCTGCGGTGAGCATCTGTCCTTTGCATGGCCTCTTGTCTATGTGTATTTACTCCCAGCATGGAGATCCTACTGCAGTCTGCTTCCAAAACCACAGCTCCCACATACCATACATCTCACCAACCATCCAAACAGTACTTATTTCATATGGAGCTTTAAACAATAGATGACACACTGACTGGGGTTGGTGATGCTATTTCTAGTTTAATTTGAAAGAAAAAACAAAACTGTTCTCATTTTGTCTGGGAAGCATAGGCAAGAGAAACAGCCTCACACAGCATATTGTGCATTCACTGAAGTGCAGAGAATGGTGTATGATAATTAACGTATGTGAGAGCAGATGCTACTGGTGGAGGCCTGCATAATGACTGCAGCCCAGCTGTTTAAATGGGGGGTGCTCTGAATTCAAGGGCACCCTGGTGCAATGGAGTCTGTAATGGTCTGCTAGGGTGGCATGTCTGTCGTCCTGACCCACGCTGGGGCTCGTCCGCATCACGCCCAGCGCTGAACACACCTTTACAGGTTCTGCAACTGAGAACATGGCGACAGGAGGCAGCCAAGATATTCAATACAGACAGGAGATATTTCATGCACAAACCATTTTGGATGACTGCAGTTCTGTTTAACTGGTAATGATAATCGGAGCTGCTTCAGCAAACGCTAACACTTACAGTTACGTTTAATAATTTAGCAGTTTTAACTTACCACGTATGTACAAAACCATTGATGGTAAAAGTAATACAAAGATACTTCCAGAAGAATAAAGAGAACAGCTGTCTGCTTTAACTAATATTGTTACCACTGATGCCTAAGTATTTTTTTTTACCTTTATCTCTGTAATTAAAATTTGCTCATTATAAACATTTAATAGAACAAATGTACATCGTAAAATGTTTGCGTTGTTTTGATAGCTTTGTGTTATAGAAGGCACTTCTCTTGTTGGTTCTGTTCATATGGAGTTAGGAAAAAGGAGACTGGAGATGGAAAGCTTCAGAACTGCAAGCTGGAATTTGCTTGGGAGATTATCATATCTTCTTTGGGAATTAAAATAACTCGTCTAAAAATGCCATTTTACTATAGACTTACCCAGCAAACAAACCAGGTCTTGATGAAGTAAATCTGGAGACAGCATCCACTGCACTGACTGGATTATGCTGCAGTTTTGCTTGGGAGATTATCATATCTTCTTTGGGAATTAAAATAACTCGTCTAAAAATGCCATTTTACTATAGACTTACCCAGCAAACAAACCAGGTCTTGATGAAGTAAATCTGGAGACAGCATCCACTGCACTGACTGGATTATGCTGCAGTTTTGCTGTGATCTTATGCAGATGTAGCTTTCGGAGTTCTGCTCCGTGTTTATTATTTTATTTTTATTTTTATTTGACCTCTTTCGGAGTTCTGCTCCGTGTTTTATATCTTTTATTCCAAAATGTGCATAAAATTAACTAACGGCGATGGAGTATTTGGGTGCAAACCCTTCAAGAAGCAGAATATCTGGTTATATCTGGCATTATTACTAAACAAAAATATTATTGAGTTTTTAAAAATGCATCTCTTTAGGGCACCTCTGTGGAAACACATTCCCTCATTTCAGTTTCTTGTCACACTCCTTATCGCCATGTACTTCTCCGCTCGAGCAAGAATGTTGCTTAAAATTTGGCACGTTTGTTACTCTTCTGGCAGATGCCCAGATGCCAAGATGCCTGTGGTAAAATCGGGTCAGAACAGGCGCCAGAGAACAAGAGGTGGGCAGGTGTATCCAGGGCTCGACAACGGGCGTCACGTCAGCCCACGTAGCCGGCAGCCAGAACGCTGTCCTACGGCAGGGATTAGCGGTTCTGAAGGGCGCGTAGCGGAACTCTCAGTCTGGGCGCGGCATGGCCGCTGTACCTCTCCACAGGCTACTCCGTCTCCCAAACACATCTCTGGTAAATCCACTTTGGAAGAAACACGTCAGCCAGAGTTCTGCTCACCCGTCACTCACCCTCATCTGTCCTAAACACGTCCCGCTCGCTGAGAGACGGATTTGTGACACACATCCGCTAGAAGGAGGGTTCGTCCTGCTTCACAAAACTTGATTTATATTTGGATCACGTGAAATATTTATTCACCAAGGTGTACATGCAGCAATGAGTTATCAGTTTAAACAGGGTACACAGATGAACGACTGTTAAGTCTTTTTACATGTTCTTTTAACTGCTCCTGTCTTGATATCACTCCAGTGGTGAGGAGGACAGGGAATTACCTAGAGAACATTAAAAGGCATATCAAACCTAGTAAGTGGTTGTTTGGTCCAGTTCCTCCTCTACCTTTGGTTTAACTGGTGTTGTGAAACACAGCTGCACCAGTTCACTGGTGAACTTAATAAAAAAATGTTCTCGTATGAAACCTGCACTTCTAATTCATCCCAGACTCCTAAGAAATCCATCCATGTTTAATAATAATAATAATAATAAAAGGATCAAATCTTTGACACCGGTCTAAACCTGAACTGCCCCAAGCTCTGCTGGATTTGTATTTTCACTTTGAAAATAGCTTGTCAGGCATCATCACATCACTGCAATGGGAGCACAGTACTGATTTCAGTACAGCCTAAACTCAAGCACATCCACAGCATGATTCAGTTGGATTTTCAGTATTTATAATGGTCTCTTTATAATGCTCAAAAAGCACTTCTTTGATCAATGATCAGTTATATGTAATTTCACAAAATGTTATACAATAAATATACTATAATTACATTTGTAATATGAAAGTAAAAATATTCAATCAGAATATTCAGTGAATTTTTAGAAACAAAATCTACTTGCAGGAATATTTTAAAGTGCAAAAAAGAGCAAGTCAGCTATACTGAACAAACTTCTTTCCGAATTTGATTGGATAAAAACAAGACCTTTAATGCATATTATCTAAAACATTTTATTCTCGCTCCTGAACAAGAGATTAATTCCAAAAGACCTGAGGGTACACATAGCATAATGAACTCCTATGAAGACAGCAACGTTTCTTGTGTTTCTCTCATGTTCAGCATCACATTTTTTAACTACTTGTTTTGGGATCAATTCTAGCTCTATAAGAGTGGTGAAAAGTTTGCTGTGTGGGTCTCAAGAGCAGTTTGCCTTCCATTAGCATTCAAATAGCTTACAGGGGCTGGTGGAGGGGGGGTGGAGGGCGGGTGGGGGCGTGCATTGATCACAGCAAGTGACTTTCCCTCAGTCTCCCTGTTGACTTTACTGCAAGGGGAGCAGTTTGTGGACTAATTAAAGTTGTGGTGCAGCAACCAAAAAAGGCATTGAGAGTGCAGGATGGTGAAGAGTGGCCAGCGCGCTTAATTTCATGCATCGTGGGATTCTTCAGTAACTGTGCTGGTCATACAGATTAGAGCCATCCACTTTCATAAAAAAAACCCTCACAAACTCACTGCAGAACAAATCCTGACAACATGGTTTGATAACATACTTACAGGCACTGACCACTGCCCTTGAACCATGCACAAGTGGTTTTTTTGTGCTCTAAGAAACCACTCGACCTATAGATGAACAAGTGCTACAAATATGACTGCCCTAATCATAATTTACATATATGTAAATGCAAATAATATCTTGAGCTGGCAAACATTGATTGATAATTGGAAGTCCTTCCTTTCCAAGAATGTCATGGCAGAGAGGCATTCCGAGACTGTATGGAATTCCCTGGAGAGAGATGCCCACAGCTAAATGAGTTTGGAATTCAAGTTAGAAGTTGTGAAGGACAGGGAAAACTGAGAAGGTGGGATGTTGCTTCCTATTGATGCTACCTGAATGTTAAGATGTCACGTAAAGGGGACACTCAGCTGAGGGCATATTTAACCCTGGTCTACTTCTCTCTGTCCTGGGCCTAATAAATTCCAGTTAAGGATTAAAAAAAGGAAATTGCATTCCTGCCCATCAGAATCAGTCACGTATGGGTTTAGGGTTAAGCAACAAATCTAAGGTTGAAAAAAAAACATAATTTCAACATCAGGAAATTGATTTAACTTGCCCCCCCTCTTTTCCATCTCTGTTTCACTCTTTTCTACTACAGCAGACACATGTAGTCAAGTAAGCATGCTGACAGGCAAAGTGTCAATGTGTCACACGTTACACCATCAGAAGGTCCCCAGGAGGCCCTCAGCGCATGATCACACACATGGTGTCACACAAGAACATAAAGCATTTTTTCACCCTCTGGAGTCTCAGCACAGTTTAGCCCTTCATCCACATACAAACAGGGCACCTCCTCACCTAACAGGATACTTGGTGGAGTCCAGGCCGTCTCTTTCTAACTCTAGAAGATCAGCTTCACTGCTAAGCATAGGTTCTGTGGAAAATAGCAGGGAATTGGCTAACATTCCCTAGCTCTGTACAGCCAGCAACCTTAGATACATAAAGGCACTGCATAAATTTAACAAATACATAAATAAAATGAATAAAGCTAAGTTTGCTTATGAAAATCATTTAATAGTTCCGCTTTGTCCCCTCCACCTTACCTGGAAAAAAAAGAATATTAACAAAGGTTATGTTTACAAATTGAGGAATAAAATAGAACAGCAACCATTATAAAAAGCTGTCTAAGGAAAACTATACGGAAATACTGTACCATGGGTTTCTGGGACACAGAATTCATCTTAGGAACCGAGCAAACTGTGCTGTGATAAGGTGACTGAATTATGTAAAATGTTAATGTAAGACTGTTCTTCTTCCCTGCAGTCTCAGAGACCTGTTCTTGGTGTCAGGGACCAAGGCAGATGGGTCTAATGCACATGGGATCAACTACAGTGCCTTGTGAATGTATTCACCCCCTTTGACATTTTTTGTTTTGCTACCTCAGAACCTGGAATTAATAAGGATCATTTGAGAGTTTGCATCATTAATATGGATTATTTGAGGGTTTGCATCATTAATATTGATTATTTGAGTGTTTTCATCATTTCATGTACAGAACATGCCTACAACTTTGAACATATGATTTTTTTTATTGTAAAGTATAAAACAAATAGGAATAAATAACAGAAAAATTCAGTGTGCATAACTATTCACCCCCCTAATCAGTAGACTAGACTATGTAGACTAGTCTCTAGTCTCTCACACCGCTCTGGTGTGATTTTCATCCAATCTTCTTCCAGTCTCTTCCACAGTTCTGTGACTGTTGTGGGTTTCTTTGTCACCAAGGATTTTCCAGAGGTTTTCTATTGGGCTTAGATCAGGACTCTGGACTGGCCATTTCATTGTTTCAATGTTTTCAGTTTCAAGGAACAGCTTTACCTATTTTGCTGTGGGATAGGGGGTATTGTCCTGCATGAAAATTGTTGTCTGATTGAGTGATGAACGCAAGAAAGTAACCACGTGTTGTTGAAGAAGGTTCTGATACACACTTTCATTCACTCTTCCATGTATCTGTATGAGAGGTCCAACTCCTGCTGCTGAAAACATTCCCCAAACCATGACACTTCCT